>JAHWFO010117659.1:263883-308379 GCA_023313115.1 Rhysida immarginata | reverse complement strand
GGATAAGTTTCAATTTGTAACAATGCATAGAATTCCTGTTATTCAGGTTTTCTTAGAAAAGAGAGTTCTTAGTACTTAACAATTTCTTGAAAATCTTTAAAAATGATCAGTAGCTGGAGATAATGAAGAGTTAGCAGACTATTGAGAAAGAGTGGAAAGACGACAGAGAAAGCAAACCTTTAGCTCCGTGCTGTATTGAGCAAATGGGAAGCAAGTAAATAGAAGAATCGGCAACCACTAGACTACACAAAGTAATGAATGGCCAATTTTTGCTTCAAGACATCGTAATTATCCCGGGCAACGCCGGATACCTCTTCTAGTATGATATATTATTACATCACCTCAGTAGGGCATTGTTAATCGTATTTCCACCAATAATAACAATGCCATCTAAAGAGAAGGCCTGTTCACTGAAACGTCACACATTGTTACATCATCATCAGAGGGCGAGATTTAAAGCTTATTATTGGTAGAAATCTCTAATTGTTTGTAGAAATCCAATAATAAGCCCTAAATTTCGCCCTCTGATGATGATGTAACAATGTATGACGTTTCAGTGACCAGGCCTTTATTAGGAGCTTTAGCATAAAAGCTACTTATAAGAATGCGCCCTTGGTCTGTACGTTTATCTGGCCGTCAGTCCGGCCGTCCGCCGTTTGCACGATAACTTAAAAACGAATTAACTTATTCAAATTCTGTTTTCAGAAATATGACCATCAAAGTCTTAGCTCGGCCGCATCAACTTTTCAGAATTTTTCGTGGACCACTTCAAGTCGAATTCACGTGCTAAAACAGTGAGTGTAAAGATTATAAAGATAATGGCATGTCATATAACAATCGATTTGCCAAGAAGGAATACATTGTTACTTTCTGTTTATCTTTTAAGCATTACTGACATCGGCGCGCGCACGTGAAATCACTTTGTCGACGCACGATTGCTCAAGTACTCATAATCTATATTATTAAGTAGCGGAAAAATGGAGCTACTTATTGGATTTATAATGTCAGACCTTCATAATTTCTACATTTTTTGAGGTAGAACGTTGAAATTCGGAATGTAGCTTACTATGGGCATGTCCATCTGTACTGTTTAGTTTGGTTTTGATTGGTACACTGGGGTAGGAATTACGGGGGCGGGATTCAGGGAGGGCAACATATCTGTGTGCTATTTAGGTACGTAAAGGCGTAAAATTCGGTATCTAGATTCCTCCACCCAAGGTCTACAGTACTATGAAGTTTAGGCCCAATTGTTCCATGGAGGTCTAATTTGCGAGGGTGGCAGTCACTTGGTCCTTAGAACTATGGCAACATATGGCATGTTATAAATCATACGTTCGGAAATGATGAGAAAGGAAAAAAGATACGAGGTTTTTTTACATTTCATGCATATTACGTTCGAGAAAATCAATTTTTTTGATTACAAATATTGGGGAGAGTTAAAATGTTTACAAGATTTTATTATACAGGGTGATTCAGTCAATTTCTGACCATTTCAGTACTATGATTTATTGACCCATTAATGTTTACAAACTTAGCATTTCAGTATGATATTTTAGGCAGTTCGGAGTTTTTATTCCCGTGGAAAAATCTTGATGATATGCTCAATGTGGCCACCACGAACGTTTTGAACTGCTCGCAGCCGAATGGTGAAGTTGTTCATAACTCTATCCAGGATTTCTGCATCCACAAGGTTGCAGCCGTCGACGATGCTTTGTCGCAGCTGGTCTAGGGTTCTTGGAGCTGTAGTGAACACACTGTCTTTAAGGAACCCCCAGAAATAAAAATCACATGGGTTTAGGTCAGGACTCGTAGGGGGCCAAAGAAAGCCACCCCCGAATCGATCTGGAAACCTGTTTGAATTTCTGATTGAGAAAGTCTAGCATTTCATTATTGATGTGAGGCCTAGCCCCATCCTGTTGAAACCATTGATGTCGAAGCGGTATACGCCTCCTATGCAGCTCGGGGATGAAGAAGGTTTCCAACATGTTAAGGTAAGCCTGTGACGTTACGGTGCCCTCAAAAAAGAACGGACGAATGATCTTTTGGATGAAGAGTTGACTTATGGATCTCATGAGTGTGCTGGGAACTCCAAGAACGAACGTTGTGTTTATTAACGTCATCTGCCAGATGGAAGAAGGCCTCATCTGACACCCACAGGTTGTCCACAATGTCCTGATTGGTTTCCATTTCTGCTCCAAACTCCATCGCAAATGGATGTCACTTCTGTCTTCCAGTGTCTGTTAACTCCTGATAAACATGGATCTTATACGGGAACAGGTGTAAGTCCTTTCTCAAAATTCGCCACGTCGTGGTATACGACAGCCCTTCTTCAATGGATAGGCGGCGAACAGATTTTTTGGTAGGGGAATCGACCAAACCTTGTGCGAACATTTTCGACAACTTCGGCCGTTCGAACACGAGCTTCGCTCCCGCCTTTTTTCTTGCCTTTAACACATCCAGTGGCACGAAATTGCTTGACAAAATCCACGATTGCTTGCCTGCTTGGTGCGTCTCGACACTTATACTCCTTCCGGAACTTTCTTTGCATGGTTACAGGTGATTTTGTCTCGAAATACCATTCGACACTTGCATTTCTGCTCTGTTGATAAAGCGGGCGCCATTTTTCAAAAATGCGATTTTCATGCAGCGCCGTTGCAACAATACAAACTCCAAATATTTAGAAATTCGATATGGCGCTCATATTCTTTAAATTGTTTATCCCTAATGCACGTCATTCGAGTGAAATGGTCAGAAATTGACTGAATACCCTGTAGGTGGTATTGCTCACACACATACTTGGTATTAGACAACGAGCTACACGCAAAACGACGCCACAGTCAACGATCCCACTGACTTCTACAATTAAAAATTACAAACAATCAAAATTGATTTTATAAGAAACTACGCAAGAAAAAAAACAACAATAATTTAACTCAGAGAGACAATTAATTTGCCACATTTTCTATCTTCAATCTTCTTTTAGTTGTTTTCTTAATTTTTTGCTTTGACTACGGTCCTTAAATACTTATATCTCTATTCGTTTCTAAACATTTACTATTATATCATGATTTGCTACATATTTCAAAATAAAAATGGACTTTACGAATAAAGATTTAATAATGCTTTCAAAACACAATCGAATGCGGGACTACAACACGGCACGTGCAAGCTTTTCTAAGTATCTAAAATCACAAAATGAGCGTATTTTGTATGACGAAAAATTAAAATTATTGCATCAACCGTAATGCTCTTTCTACCATTAGCGTTATTTTTAATAACATATATTTACAATCTAATGAAGATCGATAGACTTGTATTTAATTAATAACCTCTGAAAATGCGAATAAAACTAATCGACACGATGCTAGTAGTAGTAGCATATAATTTCGCATTCTCGCTGATAACATAAAAATGAAATCCATGACACTGATATCATGGCAAATGTTGAATAAATTTCCTATTTATTGTATCGTTTAAGAAGAATATGTTTTATTCTGTAGGATTTAATTAATGTGAGTTTGGATTTCTCTGAAAACTCCTACCGTTCAGGTTTTAACAGTTTGTGAGCAATTTCCTGCAGGTAATTGGCCGCCCTTGAAGGGGCTTTTCACGAGCGCCGTGTGCACTTGCTTTTCGTCGCCTAATCTGTGATAGGGGAGAGAGGGAGAGCGAGAGAGAGACTCAGTGTTGGCGGAAGATTTCGCAGCAGGGGCCCTAGGAAATTACTAATCGGCTGCCTGAAGCCTCCTCCAGGCTCTTGGAGTGATGTATGTGAGGGCGGATTAAGAGCAACAAACCGACTAATAGATTTGTACGATCGAACCATAAACAGAAGATCGATGGTGTACTTTCTCAAAGCCTCTCCAGGAAAAAAATAAAGTCGATCCTCAAATTCTTCGCCTATTATGGTTACATCGAAATCCTTCTTTTTCAATAACATGTTAAATTAGCTACAAACCCTACACTAAATTGTTTGATTCTAGATCTGTGTCTGGTAAATGTTCCTTTTTATCGACTTCTATGTTGCATCTAAGCTTTTATTTTTTATGCAACTTCCAGGTCGTGACCACCGAGAGAGAAGGCCTCTGCGATGAAACGTAATACATTGTTACATCATCATAGATAGTGCATTGTTATTCGTATTTCAACCAATAATAAGCCCTGAATTAGCACTACCTATGATGATGTAACAATGTATTAAATTTCAATGCGGAGGCCTTCTCTCTCGGTGGTCACGGAAAGGTTCTATTTTGCAACAATAGGAATTCATTAAAGAGACGCGTTTTCGCAACAAAGACCGAGGATTGTTTTATTTTGCAATAAAATCATGTATAGTTGATTTTTATGTCATTAATATAGGACGTAATCATGTTTACGATGCATAATAGTAAGAGCTCTTTTAATAAATAAACATTCGTAAGTATTCAAAAAATAATTTAACCTAATTTATAGGGAAATAAAATGTAAAAAATTCTTTAGGAGAAGTTTTTCTACGCCAAAGCCCTAAATATATTTCTTAATATTAACGAAGATGAGGAAAAGCAATATTCAGCCTGAAATCGAACCAGAGAATTTTGTATTAAAGCTCCGATAAAAAATAAAGCTTTCTTTTCTGCAGTTTTCAGTGGGAGAGCGTTAGAGCGTTAATCAAAAAACCTCTAATTCAGTTCCAGGGTGTAAAAGTTAACAGAGAATTTTCTAATTTTCATCCCTCAAGTTGTAAAGAAAGTATCCGAAAAAATTGTTCAAAGTTCAAAGCTAATAAATAGCTATCTAGAAGACCAGGTATTCACCTTTGGCAGTTAGAACTCTGTTCCATCGATTGATGAGTTTAGATTTTCCATGATGATAAAAATCTGGCGAACGAAACGTCAAGAATTCTTCCAAGTAGCGTTTCAATTCATCATCATTAGTAAAGTGGACAAAGACCAGACGAAATTCGAGGTTGAGGCAAAGTTCCGAATAAGGAATATGCAATTTTTTTTAGGTCCTTAAAGCAGCATGTGGTCGAGCGTTGTCTTCACGAATGTCGATTAAGAAGAGGTAGGCGTTTAATTTTCATTGTAGAATGTAATCGATCTGCTCGTATGGCTTGGTTACAGGACAAAAGTTCATAGTGGATTGCACCGTGGCAATCCCACCAGCATCATAGCATAAATTTGGTTATCTATGAAGGGGCGGCTTAGCAACGTTCTGTGGACGCTGTCCACGTTCCTCCATGCTCGTTTTCGCCTACCATTCATGTACGTGATCCACTTTTTATCTCCTGTGACCTACCAATGCAAAAAAGCCTTATCATTGAACGGATTAAAAATAAACATCTGCAAACATATCAATAGGCGCATTCATTTGTTCGTTCAATATGACTTTTTTGCACTGAGTGCACCCACTAGCACTTCGAAGTAGCTCTCGTGCGAGCCGTCAGAGGTGTTCGGAGATTTCCGTGAACATCGTTCTCGTGCGCTTCGTGTAGTCCGTGCGTAAACGCACGAAGATAGAAGCAGGGTCGTTTTGTGCGTTTTACAATTGCAAATGGCGGCATCCAATCCTGCGAAGCTCCAGCTTTCGATCACTGTCGATGATGGCCGAAATTTTGCATTCAAGTGGATGAAAAGAGTTTATACAGATTAAAAAAAAAGTTAGAAAGTGGAAAAGACTTTAAAATTGGAAATCACTCTTGGGGTGATTAAAAAGGTGTCTTTGCGGCATCGCCATGTTGTTTATTTATTTGGCTCAAAACGAACGGACCGTTCGGTGAAAGATAGTGCACAGACACGGAAACCGCACTAAACGGTAATTGCACGAGGCGCAATATCGACGTCGTCATCATGCAAATCGTACGAATAAACGAATGCGCCTACTACTTAAAAGATAAACAGAATGATACAGTGTATTCGTTTCTGACGAATCGACTGTTAAATAAAATCTTGTAAACATTCCGAGGAGGATAACTAAATTTAAAACATACATTTGCTTCTCAACTTTAGTACAAACTTTTCAAATAAGGAAACTTTTCAAATTTACTTTATAATGAAAGTGGACTTTGGGTTAAACAATTTATAATAATAATTTTTGTTTGGAGATACTGACTGATAGAACAACAATTTTGATAACAACAGGAATAGAAAATTCTTTAAGATATCAATATGTAATATACCTCAATTGTATCCTATATTGATATGTGCTATTTTGGTACGTAAAGGAGTGAAATTCAGTTTCTAGATTTCTCTAGGCAAGATCTACATTGCTATGAAGTTTAGGCCTAATTGTTCCAGTGGAGTCGGAATTGCGGGCTGGAAATCACTTGGTCTTTAGAACTATGGCAACACATGGATGTGATATCTCATTCGATCGGAAATGATGAGAAAGGAAAGAAGATACGAGGTTATTTTACATTTTCTACATACCACTTTCGAGTAAATCAAATTTTTGATTAAATAGCTTGGGGGGGGGGGGGAGGGTAAAAAAGTGTAGATAAAGAAGTAAAAATAGATGACCGCAGGGCCTGATACTTGCTTAACCTACTCCGGGGAGGGGTTAATCTCTTGTTAATAAATGTATAAATGTATTTCTGCTTCACAGCTAAAGTTTCTCCTTGGAATGTTTACAAGATTTTATTGGGTTCTCGGTTTCCATTTGGACTTTAAACAGCTTTTGTTAGCTGTATTCCGCATCGAGCACTTATTCCAGGCAGTTGTAAGGAAGTCGCAAAATTCTGAGGAAACATTACTTATGGATCAGTGTACTAATTGAATCGGTCATTTCAAAAACCGCGTAAGTCACTTTTTTCTCAAACATACTTTTTTTTTTGCTGCGAACGCTTCCTTAAAGTTAGACGCGTCCCCACTGGGTAAAAACCAAGTAAGTCGGTTCATACTTTCCTCTTCAAATAATACCGCCTAATTGACCTTCATTGTTTAAACGACATAAGTCATTGCTTAAACACCGGAAAAAGTGTTCCAAAAAAACAATAAAGAACATTTGTTCCTTCGACATATAGGAGTTTTCATTATGATTCACATAAAAAAGGTACTATCATAGCCGAGGAATTTATTTATTAAGCATTCAGTCATATTAATGAAAAGAATTTCAAATCCTGTTTCACTTCCATCAGCTAAAACAAATTAAAAGGTGTCATCTTCAAGTTCGTAACGACGCAGCAGCTCCTGGCAGGCATCGACTCGCCTCTCCTTCATTTCGGACATCAGCCGACGAGGAACCCATCTTGCGGCCACTTTCCGGTATTTCAGTTCATCATGGCTAATATGCTGAGCAGAGCCGTGACTGACCTGTAATGTCATCGATGGTGACCCGTCTATCCTGCAGAATCATCTCCACCGCCGCTGCAATTGGCTCGGTAGCAGGCGGCGCCGATAAACAAGATAGCGGCACTCGGATAGCATTCTGGAAGTGCTAATTAATAGTAAAAAATTTGAGAGTGCCAATTAATAGTAAAAAATTAAAACGAGTTCAGGATAGCATTCTGGAAGAGCATATGCCATTTTATCAAAAGATATTTAGTTGGCCAACTGCAAATGTTGAAGATAATCCAGATGAGAATGATGGAGAATAAGATTACGTACCATAATGATAGTAAAACATGAAAATGTAACGTTATAAGGTAATATTTAAGTGTAATTTTCAATAATACTGATTAAAAACATGATTAATATGATTGTTATGTTCAAATTATATATTATCTAACCAACTGCATCTAACCCTGTTTCTTGCTAAAACAACATAAGTCAACAGCAGTATTTCTCGTTTTTTGTACGAGGCTGAGTCAAATGAAAACCGGAATACCGCTGTAGAAAATCAAAATCCGCTCCCATTGTGATCAGACCCTATACGTATGGGAGTGACTCTCCCGCCATCAATTGGCGTTGGTCCCGCGTCCCCACGTGCCCCAGCGGGCGTTTCCAATATGGCGGCCACTCTGTTGGAATGTACCAAAGAAGAGCAGCGTGGAGTGATCGTTTTCTACACAGCGAAGGTACGAAACCAATAGAAATCCATCAACGCATTTTCGCACAGTATGGTGCTGCATGTGTATCGCAGATTCAGGTGTACGAATGATGTAAGAAATTCAGCAGCGGCATAACAGGTTTGGCGGACGCGCCGAGTGCCGCTATCTTGTTTATCGGCGCCGCCTGCTACCGAGCCAATTGCAGCGGCGGTGAAGATGATTCTGCAGGATAGACGGGTCACCATCGATGACATTACAGGTCAGTCACGGCTCTGCTCAGCATATTAGCCATGATGAACTGAAATACCGGAAAGTGGCCGCAAGATGGGTTCCTCGTCGGCTGATGTCCGAAATGAAGGAGAGGCGAGTCGATGCCTGCCAGGAGCTGCTGCGTCGTTACGAACTTGAAGATGACACCTTTTTGGAGCGGATTGTGACTGGAGACGAGTCCTGGGTCCATCACTACCAACCACAGACCAAGCGCTCCAATAAGGAATGGCGGCACTCGACATCACCAAAGCCGAAAAAGTTCCGCAGCCACCCATCTGCAGGAAAGGTGATGCTCATCTTGTTCTGGGACCCACAGTCCCCATAGTAAGGGTCTCATAGTGGAACATTACGTGGATAAGGGCAAGACGGTGACCAGTGCCACCTATAGTGAATTGGTGCGAGACATTCTGAAGCCTGCTATACGCACCAAGCGCAGCGGACTCCTCTCAACAGGAGTTCTCATCCAGCATGACAAAGCGCGACCTCATACGACTCGTGCGACCGTAGCGACTATCCAGGTGTTTCTTGCACACGCTTGGGCAAACTTGCTGTTTTCCACTGAAAATCACGCAAATGGTTGATTACCTGTTTCATGCACACGTTTGGCCAAATTTTCCAGATTCCCAATGAAAACCTCCCAAACGGATGAATTTGTAGTTTCGAGTGCACGTTTGCCCAAACTTTGCCTTGCGTCTGGAGTGCCTCCCCCATCCTCCTTATCTCCCGACCTCCGAATTCCACATCTTTGGCTCACTAAAGGACTCCTTAGGTAGCCACCAGTTCGCGACCGACACGGAGGTGAAACAGGCGGTGCATGAGTGGCTGCACGCGAGGTATCCATGCCCTCCCGACTCGGTGGCGGAAATGCATCGAAAAGCAGGGGGACTCCTTTGAAAAATAGTGTACTTGTTCCAACTCTGTCTGTAATAAAGGAGCTGTAAAAAAATTCTGGTTTTCATTTGACTGACCCTCGTATTATTGTTATTCATAACTTATAAAGATTATACTGATGAAAATCTTTCCGAGTTGAAAATAGCTATTTCTGATTCATTTCATCATGAAAAAACGAAAATAACATTTAAAACTTTCAGTTTCTCAGATTTAGCCCATTCAAGTGCTGCTAATCGACGGTGCTGTAAGTGACGAACATGGAGAGCGATTCCATCAGGACATTTCGCAAATGGAACGAAGGTATCAGGAAAATGGAATACTTCTTTGCTTGCAGACTACTGTTGGGCAGTGACAAGAGACAACCCAGAAAAGGAGTACAAGCGACAAACAAAGAGAAGACGCTCACGTGAATAAGTCCTTTTATTTGAGGTTAGTTAAGTTATAAAACCAGAATCTTGTGTCAACTAAACTGATCAATATCTAATGTCACATTCTCAATCCAAAATTAGGGTAGTTTATCTATTTTCTGAAAGGAAAGAATTTCGAAGTGTAATTGTCACGTGTAAAAATTAAGATTAAACGATTGTACGCAGTGGAAATAGGACACGTAGACAGAAGCCGTAAATAAGACAAAATAATGTTTATTAGAAACGGTAATAAATAATTAATAAGGTAATTAAATAAGCCTTGACTTAAGGCAGATGTAAAATACCCAAATGGTATAGCTTAGCAATTTTAACCTAATTTCTAAACTTAATGATTATTATCTTATTATCATATGAACAAGTAGCAAATAAATTCCAATCATATTCAAAATCTTATAGAATATGTATACATTCATTTGAAGCCAAACTGGTACACTTCCATGCTGGTCAATTTGATCCCGCCAATATAGCAATACTTAGCAATGACATTCAAAGCAAAAGTTTTATGGTAAGCATGTAATGAGTCCAAAGTCCATAACACCAATATAACACAATGGAATTATCTAAATAGAGATAATGTGTTCATTGCTTAACTCAATTAACTAGGTTCTTTGACACCTATGACTAACGCATAACACATTCAATAATACACAACATAATTTTGTAATAAAAAGTCAAGTGCGGAGGTAATATTCAGTCTAAAGTCCCAAATCAGAATTTATAGTCTTAGCAAATACGGTTCAATAAAAGAAGCACTAAACTACTATCTATTTAACTTTATAAACATCAGATACACAATGTAGCTTAAATGAAAAGCTCCTTAACGCCCATGAACACTTCAGAGCTTTAAAACTGATAATCTAAAATAACTGATACAAAAACGGAATAAATTACTTCACAAGATCGTAGGCACACTTCTTACATAACACTAACACTTGACACACTTCGAGCAAACGAGGGTTCACTGCACTAATTTTACAGCACTCTTGAGGGGAATTCCTTTTTCCCGGTTTCCGTAGGATACGCACTTCACACCCACTAAGCACTATATTAACAAAAGAGCTTAATTAGTGATAGAACACCTTATAACGATATGCCAAGCCGCTGTCGTACAATTTGCCGCTCGGAAGAACGGGGAACTCGTGCACCGTTCGGAACTACTCACTTTCTTAGGCTTGTAATCGCCTAACGTACGTAAAGCCCATGGCTCGTTCAACATACGCCATTAAACCAAAAGGCCACAAGCCTTGCACATTAGAGCTCGTTTTCAGCTCATAAAATGTCAACTCCGAAAAGCACTCCCTCGCAAAATTGGAACTATTGCCTATTGTGAATTGAGCGCTTACCAGGGATGATATTCGTAGCTCCGGGACCTTGTTTACCAAGCGTGGAGGACTCGTGAAGAATGACGACTCAGCTTCGCGTTCGCTTGTAGAAGCACGCTGCCACGTCGGCGGCTTCGCCGTATCGAGGGTTCGTTCGTTGGCCGTAGCGTTCGTTTCAACGCTCGCAACAGAAGGCTGGGACGCTAAATCCTCTGCGACGGGCTGCTCGGCGACTTCTTTTCCAATCTCAATCGCTAGCAAAATTTTCCCCGTCGAGATCTCTCTGTCCGCCTCAGTGAGGGTCCTCTCGATACACTCTTCTTGCGTTCTCCATGACGACTCTCTCGAAGGTCGCATTCCTCCTTTCCACGACGAAACTCCCGCTCCTTCCTCCCATTGGTCCTCGTGTGTCGCATTCGCTGACGTCCGCAGTTTCGTCGCCCATCTTCCGGGTTCGTTCGATAGAAGAAATGGGTCAGGTAGTGATGGACTACGTCACCGGAATTCGGGGTGTTATTCGAATTCCGTGACAGTAATTTAGTATTTCTACTTGAAATTAGTATATCTTTGGATATCTGATGTCATATTCGTTTTTCTCGACCCTAAATTAGGGTAGTTTAGCGATTTTGATAAAGGAAAGAATTCCAAAGTGCATTTTTGTTGAACAGTGTTATTCGATATTTCAATCTTCAACCACTATATTCATCCCAAAAAAGTCCTTCAATACTCGTTTACTTCTGAATGACATTTTTTATTGATCCCTGAAAAACTCTAATTGTGTGATTTTTGCGGCTTTTGAAATAACCGATTCAACTACTTTCTCAATATTACAATGATGTTGTTATAACGAAAGTGTTCTTTAAATCTCAACAATACAGAATTTACGGCAGTGAATTTTTTTCTTACGTTATACAGCCTCGTTAGGGTTATGCATAAGGTAAGGTTTTGTTTCAAACAAGCTGGTTGCGGTTGCAAACCTTACATTACATTTTAAGTTGGTCACGTCATGAGGTCGGAGGTAAAAATATCTTCAGAGATGAAGTTAGATTATTAGTCCACGGCTTTTAATTACTCTAAGTCTAAATCTCGTTTGCCTTGGTGGCATTTTAGCAGAACCGATTGTGTAGATTTGTATCGAAAGACTCCTGTGGCCGCCATTTGCGAGTGGCATCACAGTGACGTAAATACCGGAAAATTTCTGAGTGGTTCCCTTATTTTTATAGCTAATCTAACGTAGATTACCTTACGCTTATGGTAAAATTATAGCCATAACGACGCATTTTATAACGGAAAAGTCACTGGCGCAAACTCTCTATTATTTATCTATTATTGCTAAAGAATCAGTTAAATAATTTGTGCACGGGCCCTATCAGATCTGACGTCACAAATGATTTACTAGATGTTATTTATCCATACTAAAATGTTAGAAAACTATCAAATTGACAGTGACACGGTTGGGGAAGCAGAGGAAATGCAGTTTCGTTTTAAGTACCTAAAACCGGGGTTACTTTGCACACCCGGGATTAACTTTGCATAAGAGAATGCAACATTTGCAGTTCTCAAAGAACTTATTTTATGTTGAATGACTTTGTATTTAACACTTTAATGCAGTCTTAATGTAAACCAAAATCATTCAACACAAAATAAGAGCAACAAATGTTTGCATTAGCCTTGTGCAAAGTTACCACCGTGTGTGCAAAGTAACCCCGGTTTACAGTACTAATATAATTGATGAATGCGATGAAAATGGCCGATACACTGATAAAACTTTGATATTTTGCTGATAATATGGAATTTTAAATAAAATAAATAAATAAATAAATAAACAAATGCGTAATGTAAGGATAATTTTTTCCCTGTAAAAGAGATGCCCATTGGATGTCTTCTGGTAAGTTGATGACTCAGTTTATTGTATCCATATTCTAAAATAATTCAAAACTTAATAATCTCATGAGTAAAGCAATTTACAAATGTACATAATTTAATTAATAGTATACAAAATATTTTGCAAAGAAATTTAAGAAATATTCATTAAGGATACCGAGAACTTAAGCGATTGGGTGACTCAAAACTCTTTGCCCAGACTTAAGAGGGAAATAGGGGTAGATATGTATATATGAACACATTTTGCCAATAAACACATGGTCGGAAATGACTTAGTGTCCAATAATGAAAGATCATCTTGCAGGCTACAAATGAAGAGACATGGTATCTAATTACAGCTTACAGCAAAGGTTATCACACTATGTGGTCAGAATAACGAGCACCTATCTCAAAACAGGCCTCACATTTCTGTAACAATGAACCATTCAAGTCCGAAGATTCCAGGCATCTCCTCAACTTTTGCTGTAGCAGCTGCCACACGCCCCACAAGATCGTCGACTAATTCCACGTAGGTTTTATATACCACATCCTTCATATGGCTCAACAGGAAGAAGTCCATACATGTGAGGTCAAGTGATGGTCACGAAATGTCCATCACAGAAATGTAGAGATGCCCACATCATGTTGAAACAACATGCCCCGGCGAATCACCAAAGGTATGTCCTCCAAAAGCTCAGGTAAAACTTTCTCCAGAAAAATCTCATTATTTTAATGGCTTTGATAAGATTGTTTAGTTAATGTGGTTTTACTTTCAATGTGCCATTAGATACCAAATCTCTTCATTTGTAGCCTCTTTCAATGTACCGTTATTGGAAACTGAGCCATTTCCGACCATCGGTTTATTGGCAAAAAGTGTTCATATATATCCCCTCTGCCTCCCTGTTAAGTTTGGACAATAAAGACGTCTGAAACACCCTTTACATTAAAAAAAATTATATTTTGATTTAACATGATCTTCTCTATCAGGCATATGTGAAAATTTTTTTATCTTACAAAAAAATTACGGGAAAAATATCGGACAACTATTAAAAGCCTGTTGTAGGAAAGAGAAGGTTGATCCTCTTTTTCATGGAAAAAAAATATAATCAAAATCCAACATGAAAATGCAATTTATCTATAAAACTGTATCTTTATATTCACTTAGGATATCGATTCGAACTAAAAAACTAGTCAGCATTATTTGAACAAATTTTTTAAAGCTAAATTATTAGAAGCTAAGTTTTGAGTTAATAAAGCTCAGTCATTAAACTGAGAAAATGTTAGTTTGAAAATACCATATATTAAATAAAGCACAGTACTTTTTAATTTGAGAGCATGATGTTCATTTTAGTACTTAACGCCACGAATTAAAAATTCTTCAGCTCACCGGTTTGGTTAATGGTGACGAGTTATATGGGGAATATGCCATTCTTAAGAGAAGGTAAAATTTAATCAACTTTAATTTACCTCGATAAAGTGGGTGTATATTTTTTCAAGAAAAAACAAATTACAAAGACCTGAAATATATAAATTTTTACAAAATTTTTAGGGTTTTTAACTTACTGAATATTCAAATTCATCGAAAAAATGTTCATTTGAATTTTTCATTTCTTAAAACCATGGTCTCATTATATTAGTCGTGATAAAGTTAACGTTTAATTAGCTGAGATTTTGGGGCATTCTACCATCCAATAGACTACATTATTTACGGCAATACATTTAGTATATTTATATTTATAATATGAATAAACACAGTGTCTCAATTTAACAAAACTGATTCATATATATATTGAACCGTCAAATTATTACATATCATGTTGGAAACAAATTTCGGAATTTTTATCCTTTCGCAACAATAAGGCTTTTATAAAATTCTATGCCAGCCTTTTTCTCCAACGTTCTTTTACAACTTTTGTGTACATGTATAAACATTACAAATTTATAAATAAATTTTATACATAAATAAAAAGTTCTTTATAAGCTTTTTGATTTTCAATCCTGTAAGAATTTAAGCAAAAAAAAAAAAACCAATAACGGGAAAAAACCCGCCACAACTAGCGAGTTTCATTTCAATTAAAATTAATTTCTAATGAATTTAACATGTATTTTCGAGTATTTGCTAATTTGACGTAATTTCAAATCACATTTATTTTTTATTTCGTAATTGCAAATCACGCACTAATTTCTCTCATTATACATGAAGATTAAAAATTTAGATTGAAATAATTACAAGTGAAAAATGTGAAGCAGAATTACTAATTGACTTTGCCAAGAGCAATATTTTTAAAGCTTTCGCATTCGTAGGTTGTTTGCGATACTTATTTGTATTTCTCAGCTTAAATTGTAAGAATATAAAGCTTTCTTTAGTCTGTTGCTGATAATATTGATAAAAACGTATAGAAAGAGACACTGGGTTTAATAATTATTTTTCTATTCACTGAATAACTTGTAATGTCTTTTTTTTAGCATGTAATATCTAATACAAAAGTATTAACTTTACAAAAAATTAATTAATTGTGAAATTGAATGAAAGTAGATACAGGAAATTGGACTTTAGCGTTTTTGATTACTTAATGCTAGAAATCTTTGCTTGGTGCATCTACAAACATGTTTAATAGCAAATAGCATTTAAACCGCTAACGTTCAGACGTTGAATCTTACTCCAAATTCTGGAATGTCGCCGAAATTGCTGCGGTGAAACGAGGCTTGTGTAATTTGCACATTTCCATGACATACGAGTGATGGTAATTCTTTAACTCGAAGTTTGATAGCTTTCAACTTTTCGCCAATTAGAAATCGCCTTTTAGTTAATGGATGTAGTTGCTTTATCTATTATATTTCTAGCATGATACAAACAATTCCTAACTTTAAAATAGTAACAAATTTTATCAAACAAAATATAAGAATAGAAAAAATAAAAGAGCCAAAACTGTGGACACTAGGATAACCCCAATTAATTTCATTTTTTGAGAAACCACTATTCCACAAAAATGGAAATAAATTTTTTATCCTAAAGAATAAGGAACTTTGCCAAATAAGATTAATAAGTTCATTAGGATAAAAAAATTTACCACAATAAAAATAATTTACATAATAATATGGCAAGGTAAAGCATTTATAATAAAAAAGCATAGGCAACATATTCCTGGAAGAAAGTTTTTATTAATGTTTGTATTTATAAAACTAGAAGGACAATTGTCGTGATTTGAAATCATGAATTAACACTTTAATGATGTCCTGATAATCTCGTTAGAATTTTTCTTTGAAATAGTCAGCTAACCTGAATTTTCTGACAAACCTGAATTTCAATTCGCTTTTGTAGTCAAACCGTTCTTCCGTCTATTTAATACCTGCGATGATGCGACATTTAAATTCTCTTCTATACCTCACACAACATTATTGACCTCTTTGAGTCTAAAAACTGCTTTGAATATTAATTCGTGGTGAAATAAATTAGCTACGGAAACTCAATGCAAGAACGTGGCCGTAACTGTAAATGATTGTAGGATCAGTTTAGCCATTATTTTTTTCTTTTCTTTTTACAATTTAGAAAAACCGTATATTTAAGGTAGTATTGGAAGTCTCCGCAAAAGAAGAAAAGTTACTTAAAATTTTTAATCAAAGCCTCTTGCTGCAAAACTATCGATTATGACAAGCCCTTGAAATACAATTGCGATAATTATATTTAGTGATTTTCAGATGCAATTATTTACAATTTAGATTTGATATTTTTATGAAGATAGTTTTCTTCCAAAAAGAATAAGAAATTATTATATTGCAGCTCTCTAAATAATAATTCTTATTCGTTTTGTATTAATTTGATATTCATTTTTGTATTGTGAAAATAAAACTGAAAATAAAAAATAATGCTTAAGGTCGTAACATATTCACTAGCTTGAAAAGGAATAAATTTTCAGGAAGTTTTTCAAGTCCTTCTTATACTGTATAGTTCAAAATTCATTACAGCTTTATTTCTTTCTCCCGGCAAAATCCCCCGCATATGCTGGGATAAATGCAATTTATAATGCATCCAGAAATTTAATTTAAATCGTAAGATTACGGTGCATAGTATATGTTACGATTTTAGAAGCGGATATGTTTTACATTAGAATATTAAAAATTATAAACGTTAACTGATTATGAAGAAAGTAAATAATTCTAAAATTCATATCCTCAATTTTGGGAGGAAAAATCATTAATTAAAAATAAAATATGAGAATAATGATAATCATACATTGAAGATAATAATGAAGATAAAAATTAAGAAACCTGACACTTCAACTAAATAGTGTGAACAAAAAAAATTCATAAGTATGTAAAATTTTTCTTTTCCAAAAAAATAATTTTGGCTTGTAAATTGTAAAAAAATTCTTTTGATTTTAAAAATTTAAAATTTTGCCTTATGAATTCATTAAATTATAATAAACCAGTCAGTTTTTATGAGCTTGTTTTTATTTACATTATCTAGTTGAAATGTCAATTTTTTTTATTTTATCAAAATATGAAAAGATATGAATATCAGAAGTCCACAAAACTTTGACTGCTTTTGCTATCCTATGGAAGATTTTACTTAAAATTTAACTTCTTTGATATTCTATTTAGCATTGATTTGAAATAATTTCTCTATGGAATAGATGATGTTGTGCTGTACTTTTTAATATTAATGAAATAGCTTTTACAATCTCGCGACAGTTAAATTTACAGAAGGCTGTAAATATACACTATATGATCAAAAATATCCGGACACCCCTCACAGATCATCGATTGGCCCAATGTCACATGAAAATGACTTGCACATCATTTAAATAGCTTCCCACACCTTCAGACACAACTCTGCTTGGACATTGGCAAGAATGGGTCGTTCGGCAGAGCTCAGTGAGTTCCAACGTGGAACCATCGTTGGATGTCACCTATGCGGCAAGTCCGTGCGTGACATTTCCAGCCTTCTTCAGATACCCAAGTCAACAGTAGGCGATGTCATTATGAAATGGAAGACCCGGGGATCAACAGCAGTTCAACAACGAACCGGTAGACCCAAGAAACTAACGGACAGAGACCGTCGAGGGCTTCGTCGTGTCACCCGCAGCAACCGGAAGTCCTCGGCGGAAAAAATTGCCACAGAGTTTCGAAACGCCTCTGCAAATGATGCCAGTACCATGACAATTCGTCGGGAACTGCACACGATGGGATTCCATGGCCGTGCTGCTGCCCACAAGCCCCACATCAGCAGGGTCAACGCCAAGCGACGTCTGGAGTGGTGCAAAGCCCACAGAAACTGGACAATGGACCAATGGAAACGTGTAATGTGGACAGACGAATCTCGCTACACACTCTGGCAATCCGATGGACGAGTTTGGGTTTGGCGCATACCTGGAGAACGCTTCTTACCTGAGTGCACAGAGCCCACAGTCAAGTTCGGAGGAGGAGGAGTCATGGTGTGGGGCTCATTTTCATGGTACGGACTGGGCCAGCTCGTTCCTGTGCAAGGAATCATGAACTCCGACCGTTATCTGAATGTTTTGGACAACTGTGCACTTCCAACGTTGTGGCAATTTTTCGGAAACGGGCCATTTCTCTACCAACACGACAATGCTCCGTGCCACAAAGCGAGGCGTGTACAGCAGTGGTTTGCGGACTCAGGGGTCGAAGAAATGGGTTGGCTGGCACAAAGTCCCGACCTCAATCCTATAGAGAGTCTGTGGGATGAATTGGAAAGACGCTTGCGGGCCAGATCACATCGGCCAACTTCTGTACCTGAACTGATTCTCGCTCTTCGGGAGGAATGGAGGAACATTCCGGAAAGTACCTACCAACATTTGGTGGAAAGTCTTCCCCGAAGGGTGGAAGCTGTGATTCGGGCAAAGGGATGTGCAACGCCCTATTGATTTCCATGAAATCGTGGCTAGAGCGCAAACGTGCATGTGTCCGGATATTTGTGATCATATAGTGTAATGTTCATGCAAATCTTTCGGTAGCCGTAAACCGCATATTTCTAATTAAAAATCAACTTATTTTCTCCTTATTTCCGCCAAATATTTCTATATATTCTTGTTTGGATTAACTTCTTTGTGAATCTTAAATGATGAGACATTTACGGATACATTCCAAAATTTTATAAAATATTTCAATTTAAAAAGAATTTTTAGGAATTATTTATTAAATATATAAAGTTACGATCCTGGAAAATTATTGAACCGGTTGGGTGATGATTTCGTGTATCTTTTACTCTTTTTTCCTTCATTAAACGCACGGACAGCAATAGATTTATTATTAGCTTTGGGTTACAGTCTGTTTGAACGACATCTACAGAATATTTATTTGCACCTTAGGGCATTTAGACACCCTTAAAAAGTTACTGTTTCTGATCTATTCCCAAATGCCCCTGTGGTGCCAATCGAAATTTCTATTAAAAATAATTATACTAAAGTGAAAGAATTTACAGAGCATAAATTGTAATCGAAATTAGATAGCAGTTGTAGAGTACAGGTTCACTAAGAGCAAAATCTTTTAGTCTTCATTGAATTTTTCGCTATTTTTTTACAGAATTAGTTTCATGAAAAATGGAAGAATTGTCACTTTAGCGTGTCTGTGGAAAAACTGTGTTGCATAGGCAGAAATAGATTAAATTTATAAAGGCAGGAAAAAGTACCAAAACATGACCATATCGGCACACACGGAAACAGCAAAACAACATTTCAGGTGAAAAAAGAATTGCTGATGAACCATCAAAACCATAAGACGCCAGCTGTTTCGAGCACCTCCGTGGGGAACCTCTTAACGACTAGAACGGGGTGCGGCTTCTCCTTACCTTTCTCCTTTTTCACAGTTGCACACATCGACAACTGCCATTTGACGTGATACGTCCATAATTAGTCTTTTGAAAAGTTTTGAATAAAAAAGACGCGGCTAAGCTCAAATAACGGGGAACTTTAATAACCATATGAAGCGATCTTTTGATAAAGCAAATAAAGCAATGTTCCTTAGAATAATAAAGACTGAATTAAAATCTTTTATATTCAAATTCATTGGTTCATTAGTTAATATTTTAAATTAAAAATTGTTTTTTTTTTGTGATTTTATATTTTCACAGAAGGAAAATGTCCATCTGCTTTTATTTTTCTGCCCGAAGGCAACTTTCACGAGTTGAATACCTAAAATTATATAGATTTAACACTTTCGAAATAAAGATTTTTTGAACTTGTTCATTTTCTATAGCGTCCCCATTACTATCTCAGTTAGTAGTAAGTTTTCACGATGAAGAGGTTGTTTATAATTATAGCCAGAATGGAGCCGTACGTTTTAATCAACTAGCTGGCATTGAGTTTTTGACAGCAGATGTTGATGTTCCATTGGAAATTCATCTAAGAATGCAAGTGCGCTGATGTTTGCACTGTACGACGTTGGATTAACAGATGTTAAAATGGCAAAGCTGGAACAGTGTATTTGAATTCGACGACCTCAAATAACACCAGTGAGTATGACGAAAAACTCATACAGAATTCCAAGGGAGACAGTGCTGCAATATGACGACGCTAGGCCCACATTTCTCATTCCACCATGGAAGAGCTACGGGACCTGAAACTCGATGCATTACCATTAAGTTCAAAATTTTTGCCGATTGATTTCATCTTTTTCCTGAAATGAAGGAATACCTTCTTGGAAATCACTACGACTCCGGTGAAGAAAATCATAATCTGTTTGAGGAAACAGAATGCGGTGTTCTTCCGAGGCAGCTTCAGTAAACTTGTTCATCGTTAGCAGAAAAGTATCCAGATATCTGGCGATGGTCTTGAAAAATGTAAATAGTTAATTAAGCGCAAATTCTAAGGCAACTTTTTGTTTTACGTTCATTAAAATATTCCCATTCAGCTATAAGTCATTTCTCTCGAGGCATTATTTTTATTCAACTCTCATTTACATCACATTTTGGTTAGATATCCATTGAAATCCTTTTATCACATTTTCATAGAAAAGTGTTTATATGATCGGTTTGTCCGTCCGTCCGTCTGTAGATACAATACCAACAATGCATTCCGTTGCAATGGGGAGAGAGCGTGCAGTAAATTGCTGGAAGAGACGAATCATCTTCGCACTGGTGAAAACGCGTGCTGAGTACTTCGTTTCGGCTCTGCGCGTGCTCTAAAATTGGTTGGTGAGTATGCACAATGCAAATGATTAACGATTATAGAAAGGGGAGATCGGTGCCTAAACCAAATAGATTTTATTTATTCGTAGGTGCTTATGATTATTTAATATGATGACTTGAAAAAGAATTAATTTAAATTTTTTTTTCTTTTTGCCAATCCATAAATATGGGACAGTACAGAACAAGTTCGAAGGAGAGATAGCCGGATTAGGTACAATAGCACGTGCTCTAATGATACCATTATGTTTCCCCTTAAAAGTATATGTCATGTAATATATCAAACAATTCGTAACGACGTGTATTGCTCATGCCATATTATAGCATTCCATATGGTACTGTTGGAACTTTCAATGCTATAATATGGCATTTGGTATATCAAACAACTCTTTTTGAGTTGTTAGACCGATTGTTATCCATAGCTTATTGGTATCAAGAGTATATTGCTGTTAGGCATAACACTATCCATAGCTAATTATTGTTAGACATATTGCAAATTACTAGCAGCTAATCGTGTGTTTCAACAGTAGATGATTATGTAGAAACACTTCAGTAATAGAATCTGAAGAAATAACAGATGCTCACACAAAATTGAGGTTCACTTCGTTTAATATTATGTAGTAATGCCTATAAACTAAAGAAGTTTTATTTGTTTAAATATATAGAGTATAACTACAGGGTGATTCAGTCAATTTCTGACCATTTCAGTACTATGATTTATTGACCCATTAATGTTTACAAACTTATCATTTCAGTATGATATTTTAGGCAGTTCGGAGTTTTTATTCCCGTGGAAAAGTCTTGATGATATGCTCAATGTGGCCACCACGAACGTTTTGAACTGCTCGCAGCCGAATGGTGAAGTTGTTCATAACTCTATCCAGGATTTCTGCATCCACAAGGGTGCAGCAGTCGACGATGCTTTGTCGCAGCTGGTCTAGAGTTCTTAGTGCTGTAGTGAACACACTGTCTTTAAGGAACCCCCAGAGATAAAAATCACATGGGTTTAGGTCAGGACTCGTAGGGGCCATAGAAAGCCACCCCCTAATCGATCTGGATACCTGTTTGAAATGACACGATTTCCGAATTTCTGATTGAGAAAGTCTAGCACTTCATTAGTGGTGTGAGGCCTCGCCCCATCCTGTTGAAACCATTGATGTCGAAGCGGTATACGCCTCCTTCGCAGCTCGGTGATGAAGAAGGTTTCCAACATGTTAAGGTAAGCCTGTGACGTTACGGTGCCCTCAAAAAAGAACGGACCAATGATGCTTCTTTTGGAAATCGCGCACCAAGCCATAACCTTTCGTGGATGAAGAGGTGACTTATGGATCTCATGAGGGTGCTGGGAACCCCAAAAACGAAGGTTGTGTTTATTAACGTCACCTGACAGACGGAAGAAGGCCTCATCTGACACCCACAGGTTGTCCACAATGTCCTGATTGGCTTCCATTTCTGCTCCAAACTCCATTGCAAATTGATGTCGCTTCTGTCTTCCAGTGTCTGTTAACTCCTGATAAACATGGATCTTATACGGGAACAGGTGTAAATCTTTTCTCAACTTCCTTTTTATACGACAGCCCTTCTTCAATGGATAAGCGGCGAAGAGATTTTTTGGTTGGGGAATCGGCCAACCTTGTGCGAACATTTTCGACAACTTCGGCCGTTTGAACACGAGCTTCGCTACTGCCTTTTTTCTTGCCTTTAACACATCCAGTAGCACAAAATTGCTTGACAAAATCCATGATTGCTTGCCTGCCTGATGCGTCTCGACACTTCCGGAACTTTCTTTGCACGGTTACAGGTGATTTTGTCTTGAAATACCATTCGACAACCTTGCATTTCTGCTCTGTTGATAAAGCGGGCGCCATTTTTCAACAATACGATTTTCATGCAGCATCGTTGCAACAATACAAACTCCAACTATTTAGAAATTCGATATGGCGCTCATATTCTTTCAATTGTTTATCCCTAATGCACGTCATTCGAGTGAAATGGTCAGAGATTGACTGAATCACCCGGTACATTCTCTATTTAACCTTTCACTTCTTCAGGTATATTCGTTTAAATTCCCTTTTTACGTTAGTTTACCAAAATAGTAATTTACAATTCAGTTTTTATATTTTAAAATGTTAATTCTAAGTATCCATCTATGATGTTTCTCTGCTATAACAACGAAAATGTGTTCATTTTATCCGCTTTGGCGGTAAAAATCATTCTTGTTGAATCTATGTGCATTTAAATAAATTCTAGAATACGACTCGCACCATAAGTATGTTCTTAAAAATTCTTACGAAGTCGATTTACCTTTAAGTAAGTGCTCGCATTTCAGTTGAATTCTTGTTATGGAGAGGTTTCATTAGTTTTATAAAAAGACAGAATTTAAAATCTGAAGCCAGGGCTCATTATCTAATATTTTAATATTCATATCATCTTTGTTTCTCTCTTTGGTATGAAAGTCCAACCTCGAATTTCCTACTTCTTTTGATATTTCGCCTTTTTTCATTTCACGCTTCACTTGTGCGCATTTTTAACAGATCCATTATTCTCGAGGAAAATCGATTCGTCTCACGTCTCTAAACTGACTCTTTATAAATTGCTATTAACCAGTATTCAGCCACATGTTCATTATTTTAACTATTCTACTTGTCACTTCTGTCAATATATTCACAGATGGCAAATTGAAGAGATTATTTCCCAGTTATGCGCTGTAATGAATTTTTTCCCGCTTATTAAGTACCGAAAGGTGCTTTATGCTATCAGTGTGGGAAAACGCCTGTCTGTCCGTCTGTCCGTCTGTCTGTAACTCTAACTCCTCCGAGGTTATAAAAGATTTTCAAAATCTGTTTTCGTCAGTCGATGAATATGGTTCATGGCACGAAAGAATCACAAATATTATCTAAATCGGTTCATTGGCACGTACACAAATGGTACCTCTATTTTCCCTCCTAGCAATTTTCAATGGGAAGATATATTGAGTAATATATGAAACAAATCGTAATGACGAGATAGAAGTGGTTATTCATTACTATTTTCATCAGTCGATGAACATGGTACATGGCACGAAAGAATCACAAATATTATCTAAATCGGTTAAATAGTACATGCACAAATGGTACCTTCACGACCCCACCTAGCAATTTACAATGGTGAGATATATTACGTAATATATCAAACAAATCGTAATGACGAGATAGAAGCGGATATAAATTACTATTTTCGCCAATTGATAAATAAGGTTCCGGGAATGAACCATTTTGAAAATGGTTGAAATCGAAACACTGACACGTGCTCTAATAGTACCCTTATGACACCCTAAAAATTTTTCAATGCTAAAATATGGCAAGTAATATATCAAACGACTTGGAATGATGTGTCATGAATGAATATAACGTAAAATTTATGATAGTCGAAATGGGTTTCAAGAAACCTGGTTTATTGTAACGATTATGGTTCATTGGAACTTTCGATGCTAAAACATGGCATGCAATATATCAAACGACTTGGAATGATGTGTCATGAATGAATATAACGTAAAATTAATGATAGTCGAAATTGGTTTCAAGGAACCTGGTTTAGTGGAACCATTATGGTTCATTGGAACTTTCAATGCTAAAACATGGCATGTAATATATCAAACGACTTGGAAGGATGTGTGATGAAAGAATAAAACGTAAAATTAATGATAATCCAAATTGGTTCAAAGATATGTGGTTAGTGGATCATTATAGTCCATTAGAAACTTACAATAATAACATAGGGTGGTTTAAAATACGGTTCCGCGAAAGGTTTATTTAACTTTTCGGTACTTAGTTATTGTAATTCCTTAAGGGTTTATTTGGTAAAAATAAGTGAAATCGAGAAATGAAGAAACAATAAAGCATTCAAAATCTCCCAAGGGGTAATTTTCGATTGATGTATTAAACTATCTAATTAAAGTTAAATTCACGACTATAAAAACAATACTGAACTAAAGAACTGAGCCTTAAAGTTATCGTGTTACATTATAAAAATTACTAAATTTATTTTAAATCAGTTCCTTATAACGAATTTTTGGCCTAGTTTCGATCGTTATCAATTAATAAAAATCTTTAGGAGAAGGCTGCGAAGCGAGCAGCGTGTGTTTCATAACTCGGTAAAAGGGAGCTGGAGATTAAAACATGTCGGGTTGAAATTAAGATCGCAGAAAATTGGTCGGTGCCAGGGGAAATTAATAATACCTAATGTCAAAGTTCATCACGGTAATTTTCACATCAACCTAAGCGCGCTCATCGATTTTCTCTCAAAGTCATG
Source organism: Rhysida immarginata (assembly GCA_023313115.1). Classification (NCBI taxonomy): domain Eukaryota; kingdom Metazoa; phylum Arthropoda; class Chilopoda; order Scolopendromorpha; family Scolopendridae; genus Rhysida; species Rhysida immarginata. Next base: position 283,206 of record JAHWFO010117659.1, on the reverse strand, counting down.
AATGGTTGAAGAAATTTGACGTAGAGAAAGATGGTCACGAAGTCTTGCTCACAAAGCTAAGTTGCACGAAATTACAACGAATCTTCGATCCTTGATTGGAAAAGAAAAAAGTTTCTGCCCTCACTGATAATATGTGTGATCAACAAAAAAAAAGGAATCCCTTTTTTTCTCGGTTCCTTTCAGTGTCACGTTATGACAGTTTAATTTAAATTCTTCTAAATTTGCTCTGCTTAAAGAAACATAAAATTCGTTTCGCTTAATTCGCATCTTTAGCAAGTGCGTTTCTATAGAAATATCTTCATAGTTCCCTGTCTTGTTATTCATAAATGCCTTTATTGAATTTAGTAGATTAATGACTGAATAAAGGCCTCTAGGCAAAGCCTGAAAATATTTTAATTTAAGCTGAGGCCCCAGTTAATCAAAAACTGCTATTTTTGCTTGCATGAAGAGGGAAAATTGGCTATCTCTCCTGTCATGTATGTGTGAAAATCAGACAGACGACTTTATGTATTTTTTAAGATAACGACAACATATAAATGCCTTTTAAGTGCGAAATTGTATATAATAGTTTTTTTAAATTTACACTGTCAATGTTAACGAATAAGAAAACATTTTTGGTAAATTTGCATTGTCATCAAAGAACTTTTACATTTTCATTTTGTATTATCATTTATCTTGATGAGCAGCCTGTATATAAGAAAAATCGATACGGAAGAGCCATGAATTAAATAGATACTATATTCTGCGATAATAAAGCTAAATAAACAAAATAAAACTGCTACTGCCCTAACCTTATGAAAGCGTATAATAGTTTTAAGCCTCTATAAATAGCCGATAAATGCTCGCGGTTAAATTATTTCTCCTTTATACCCTCTCTGTAAACGAAGACCAGCCTCATTTATGATCTCTCGCAGTTGATGCACATACTCGGGCTATATTAAACGTCCGTCCGTCCATCTATGAATCGATTTTTTCGAAAAGTATGAAAGGTTGTCTAAATCTGTTTTCGCCTATAGATGAATATGGGACAGAGCACGAGCAAGCTCGAAGATGGTCGAAATCGGTTCAATGGCACGTGATATAATTGTACTATTGAGTTACTCCCTTAGGAGAACTTTCATTGCTAAGATAAAGCTTGTAATACATAAATGAAATCGCAACTATGAGCCATGGATGAGTATAACGTTGTTATTACGTTTTTCATCTACTGATAAATGTAGTTTTGTAAGGTTTGGATAAATTTAAAGATGGTCGAAATTAATTCAGTGATACGTGTTCTAATGAAATTTTCACTGCCACTACGTATACCGTATACAGGGTGTTTCATAATTGGTGTCCCGTCTTTAGGTCCAAATAACGGCTCAAGGGGAACAGGTGGGGGGTAAAATGAATATTGATTATTTGGTTTTAATGTCCCCTAATTCAGAATAAAAACATTTCTCGTCCCTGGGGATGAAGGGTAAATTTTGAAAAGTTTAACTTTGTAGGGGTAGGGGTTAGACCCCATGTGTTATTTAGAAAGTTGTAGAGCACCATGTAAAATGTGGGTTTAGCAAAGAACCCGGTGAAAAAATCTCATGCCCTGCCCCCTTTATCAAGTGGGTAAAGTGAAAGGTATGGCTAGCCGATGTGGACAAAAATCATACTTATTAGAAAACAGTAGGGCCTACATTTGGAAAATTAATGAGAATGAATGAGTCGTTACCCTTTCACCCCCAGGGGTAACGACTCATTCATTCTCATTCATTTTCAAATGTACTGTTTTCTAATAAGTAATAAAGTTCTAATAAGTTTCTAATGAGTTTTTCTGTTTTTGTCTACATTAGCAAACCATACCTTTCACTTTACCCACTCGATAAAGGGCAGGGGATGAGATTTTTTCACCGGGTTTTTTGCTAAACCCACATTTTACATGATGCTAAATAACACATGGGGTCTAACCCCTACCCCTACAAAATTAAAATTTTCAAAATTTACCCCTTCACCCCTAGGGACGCGAAATGTTTTTATTCTGAATTAGGGGACATTAAAACCAAATAATCAATATTCATTCCCCCCCCCCAATCTGTTCCCCTTCAGTCGTTATTTGGACCTAAAAACGGGACACCAATTATGAAACACCCTGTATTATTAAGCGGTGATGCATAACTGAATCTCTACATCCAGCTAAGGCTGTTTAAATATCACTGCTAATTTTATCAACAGCTAATTAATGTTAGACTTATTCTTAACAGTATCTACGTGATGTTAGGCCTATTTTTATCACTAATAGTTGTCAGACTTATTTTTATTTTCAAACTGCTTTTAGGCATATTGTTATCAAAAGCCAATTGCTGTTCAGGGCGATTGTTATCAACAGCTAATTGCTATTATGTCTTATTATTAAGTACCGAAAGGTGCTTTATGCTATCAGTGTGGGGAAACGTGTCTGTCCGTCCGTCTGTCTGTCTGTAACTCAAACTCCTCCGAGGTTATGAAAGATTTTCAAAATCTGTTTTCATCAGTCGATGAATATGGTTCATGGCACGAACCAGTTACAAATATTATCTAAATTGGTTCATTGGCACGTGCACAAATGGTACCTCTATTTTCCCGTCCAGCAATTTTCAATGGGAAGAAATATTGACTAATATATCAAACAAATCGTAATGACGAGATAGATGCGGTTATTCATTACTATTTTCGTCAGTCGATGAATATGGTACATGCCATGAAAAAATCATAAATTTTATCTAAATCGGTTCATTAGCACGTCCACAAATGGCACCATCACGACCCCACCTAGCAATTTTCAATGGACAGATATACTAAGTAATATGTCAAACAAATCTTAATGACGAGATACAAGCAAATATAAATTACTATTTCGGCCAATAAATATGGTTCAGGAAATGAACCATTTTGAAAATTGTTGCAATCGAAACATTGGCACGTGCACTAATGGTACCTTTATGACACCTTCAAAAATTTTCAATGATAAGATATGGCATGTAATATATCAAACAAATTGTGATGATGTATCATAAATGAATATCACGTAAAAGTAATGATAGTCCAAACTGGTTTCAAGGAACCTGGTTTAGTGGAACCATTCTGGTTTAGTGGAACCATTATGGTTCATTGGAACTTTCAATACCAAAATATGGCATGTAATATATCAAACGATTTGGAATAAGGTGCCATGAAGGATTATAACATAAAATTCATGATAATCCAAATTGGTTTCAAGGAACCTGGTTTAGTGGAACCATGATGGTTCATTGGAACTTTCAATGATAAAATATGGCATGTAGGATTTCAAACGTCTTGAAATGATGTGTCATGAATGAATATAACGTAAAATTAATGATAGTCCAAATTGGTTTCAAGGAACCTGGTTTGTGGTACCGTGATGGTTCATTGGAACTTTCAATGCTAAAATATGGCATGTAATATATCAAACGACTTGGAATGAGGTGTCATGAATGAATATAACGTAAAATTAATGATAGTCCAAATTGTTTTCAAGGAACCTGGTTTTGTGGTACCGTGATGGTTCATTGGAACTTTCAATACCAAAATATGGCATGTAATATATCAAACGATTTGGAATAATGTGCCATGAATGATTATAACGTAAAATTCATGATAATCCAAATTGGTTTCAAGGAACCTGGTTTAGTGGAACCATTATGGTTCATTGGAAATTGCAATGCTAAAATATGGCATGTTATATATCAAACGACTTGGAAGGAGGTGTCATGAATGAATATAACGTAAAATTAATGATAGTTGAAATTATTTCAAAGGTACGTGGTTTAATGGTATCATAATGGTCCATTAGAAAATTCCAATGTTAACATAGGGCCGTTTAAGAATATAGTTCCGCGAATTGTTTAGTTTAACCTTTCGGTACTTGATTATGTCATTCCTTAGTGGTTTATTAACCGATAATTGCTGTTAAGCTTATTGTTTCCAAGACCTAACTGCTATCAGTAACTAATTTCTGTTAAGATTACTATTGTCAATAGCTTCTTACTATTCCCTGGTCCCGGTAAATATGAACTAAAATCGAAGTGCTCATGCGTTAGTATTTCACCGTGTCGCTCCAATTCCACTACAGTATGAGAAATCCTTTCTCCGCGGATATTTCATTTTGTAAGAAAGAACAAGAAATTACTAATTAAATTTAATTTACCTCCCCCCCCCATCCCAAGTTCATTAGCCAAAAAATTGTTTTTCTGGAACACAGTGTGTAGAAAAGTAAAAAAGCTCGTATCTTTTTTTTCTTTTTCATCATGTCCGATGAAATAACATATCACATGCCGTATGTTGCCATAGTTCTAACGACCAAGTGACTGCCACCCCCGCAATTCCGACCCACTGGACTATATTCATAGTAATGTTTATCTTGCCTAGAGGAATCTATATACTTAATTTTACTCCTTTACCTACCTACATAGCACATAGATCTTTTGTCCTGTCTCAATCCTGCCCCCGTAATTCCGACCCCAGTGCACCAATCAAAACCAAACTAAATAATGAAGTTGGACATGCCCACAGTAAGATACATTCTGAATTTCAACTTTCTCCTTCAAAAATTGTAGAAATTATCAAGGGGACGGACGGACAAAATAAAACCAATGACTAGCTCCATTCTTCTGCTACTTAATGAAATAATTTATGCACTTGTGAGTCGACAAAGAGATTTCACGTGCGCGTGCTGATGTCAATAATGCTTAAAAGATGAACAGAAAGCAACAATATGTTCAGTCTTGACAAATCGATTGTTATATGACTTGCCATTATCTTGGTATTCTTTACAGTCACTGTTTAAGCACGTGAATTCGACTTGAAGGGGTCTACGAAAAATTCTGAAAAGTTGATACGGCCGAGGTAAGACTTTGCTGCTCATGTTTCTGAAAACAGAATTTGAAGAAGTTGAACCGTTTTCAAGTTATCATGCGGACGGCCGGATAAACGTACAGAACAAGGGCGCATTGGTATAAGTAGCTTTTAATTAAAGCTCCTAATAAGCACAAGTTTCCTCATACGTTTCGTCGAAATTGCATTCCTTAAAGGAATAAACAGCTCGTAAAAATTGGTTAAGCTCCGCCCATAATGTAGACAAAAGCGCATGAAAAAGTAAACACCACCACGTGTTCCATTAATAGGTTTTTGCGAACTACCTCTGCACTAATCTACAGTAGTAAAGATATGTTAAAACCATTAAATCCAGGATGGTGTCACAATCGATTGTTTGTTTTGATTGATAAGATGGTAAACAATTAATCGCCTCGACATTCAAGAAACGTATCTCCGCAGTAAATTGCATGTTCTCTCCGAACCTCATTTAGGCCTACGTAAAGTGGTCATTGATGCGATTTTTTAACGCAAGATTTCTTCGTTTAAAAATCGAGTGACAATTGAAAAAAGGATGTTTAATTGCAGTATGTTTTCGATCACGCGGTTTCCATTAGCCTAATTAGGCTTTCCTGTGAGAGTGGTTGAGTTTAGGGCCAACACATTAGTGCATAGGTAGTTCGCAGAAACCTATTAATGGAACACGTGGTGGTGTTTACTTTTTTTTCATACGCTTTTGTTTACGTTATGGGCGGAGTTTAACCAAACTTCACGAGCTATGTACTCCTTTAAGGAATGCAATTTCGACAAAACGTATGAGGAAACTTGTGTTTATTTTAAGGTGCAGAACATCGCTAGGTATCTCACGACATCCTTTTCAAAAGCACCCTGTATAAACTATCCTTGTTGCCGTGTATACAAGTTGCAACAATAAAATTGCGCGCGCCTATATATTCTCGTACTTCAACCGTACGCAGTCTTTAGTTGATGTTCCAATATTAAACATGGAACAAAGGGCAAACATTACATTCTGTTTTAAACTTTGAAAAACCGCTACGCAAGTTCATGGTGATGTGCACGTGTTTTTAAATGGTTCGCTAGATTTCGTAATGGCCAGGAAGAGCTGAAGACGACGAACACACGAGACGTACGAAAACTGTTCGAGCACAGGAAACGATCGAGAAGGTGAGAGAACTTTTGTTACGTGATCAGCGAATGAACAAAAGTCTTAAACATTAACCGAGAAACAATTCGCCTAATATTGATGAAAGATTTGGGCAATAGGAAACTGTGTGCTCGGTTTGTGCTACATTACATAACATGAGCAAAAAGGAAACAGAGTGGATGCTTGCACGGAATTCTTCGCAGCTGCCGATGCCAATCCGAACTTTTTGGATTCAAATATCATATGGGACGTAACCTGGAGCTGTCAATATGACTCCGAAACAAAACGACAGAGCACGGTCAACATCCCCGCGAAAACAGAAATTCCGGTTTGAAAAGTCAAGAACAAAAGTAATGCTCATTACTTTCTTTGACAACACTGATATTATCCATAAACAGTTTGTTCCGCCCGGAAAAACTGTCAACAAGGCGTACTACAAGGAGATTTTGCAGCGTCTGATTAAGAGAATCCATCGAGTACGGCCACAAAACGCCCGTAACGGAATTGTGGAAGTTTATTATTATTATTATTATTATTATTATTATTATTATTATTATTAGAATTTTTGCTTCCCCAAGGCGGGATATGTTAAATCACAATCTATCTTTATCCACCATTAAACTGTTCAGAAATAACTTATGAACATGTTCCTTGTGATTAATGCACGAATTTACCGAACAATTTATAACTTGCGTGCTTATCTAATATCATAAGCAAGCTCATTCCACGCCGGGATCATATTATATGGGAAGAATTGTTGTAGAAACCTGGAAATAATCGCCGTCGGCACCAACTTGAATCTTTGTGTTTGCGCACCCTGGTAGAGTCCACTAACCACGATTTCACAAAATGGAGCGGATGTTCAACATTACACAAAACTTTACATAACTCTTTAAACCTAGCATTATCTATAAGGATGGAGAACGACGGAATATCGTAGGCAGCAAAAACTTCAGAGATCGACGAATATTTCGAAAGGGCAAAAGCCGAGTGAATAACATTGTTGTAGGCGACTTGCACTCTTGTGATCAAACACTTGGAAGCAGACGACCAAAAGGTCACCCCATACTCCACCTTGGGCATCAAAATGCCTTGATCGTATTAATTATCTCCCTACGATTCAAGGTCTTCTTGAGACTTTTGAAGAAATGCTTTAAACGGTTAAGATCAACTATAAGTGATTCGATAACCTCCCTAAAGGACAACTGATTATCAATAGTAACGCCCAAGATTTTGCAGGCTCGATGAGGACTCATTTTTTTCCTATCAATAAGTAGTATGCTGGTTTTGAACTGATTAAACAACAACCCATGTGATGTATACCACGTATTCAATATCTTTAAGTCCTCCTGAATTTGTTGTGCGATTAATGCCTGTTCAGCTGTCGTATAGGTTTTATATAAAAAATTGTCATCAACGAAAGACCTGATAAAAAAAATTAAGTGATCGTTTATAGATTTCGGTCGTAGCAGCCGCATAGAACACGGTGGCAGTTGGCGAGCCCTGCAACAGTCCTCTCATGGAAGGGTGTTCAATAGGTCGATTGTCATGTTGAATGTAATTCACTCTCAGTTCAAAATAATTCTGGATTAGGTTCACGGTGCTTTGATCTACTCCAATATCGACGAGTTGGCGAATAAACAGGTGTCGATCAATCGTGTTGAAAGCTTTAGAGATATCCGTGTTTACAAGATAACATACGAGCCCTTTTAACAAGGGCTTCAACAACATAGTTCAAGATGGAAAAAATTGTGAAACGTATCGGGGTGCGAGTTCTGCTACCTGCTTGAATGTGGGGTATAATAGATCATAAAAACTGCGTAAGCTGAACAAAGATAATTTTTTCAACATTCTTTGTCAACGAAGAAAGAATACATATGGGCCTATAATTAGCAAATTCGTTTATCGAGCCCTTCTTATAGATTGGTACGATAAGGATTCTCTTCAAATCCAACGGAAAGTTTTGGTAAGCGCCAATCTTATACAGGAGCGTTTGAAGAAGATAATTTCCGAATGAATCCCACTTTTTCATCATCAAGATCGTAATCGGACCGTCCATTTTTGACGTCTTGTTAGGGGTTTGTTTGATAACTGAATTAATTTGACCAATAGGAATACAAGGGGATGAGGTCAGAGATGTGTTGAACAACTTTCGATGAACTACAACGCTGACGGACCTTCTGAGCATTCGGATTATCAATCCATTTTAGATAACGAGCACTATTTTTAAAAAGAAAGGACTGCTTGTGCCTTTGATGGAACCGTACGCACCTCCATAAATCAGTCTTATTGGGTATAGCATTTGGTTAGACGAAGTTCCTGCTTAAAACATCGGTTCACTTCATCTAATTGAAATCTATTAAAAAGACGAAGGGTTCTGTTTAAACCAGGCATACCACCATTGTTTCTCTTTCCAAAGCTTGAGGATTTGAGGAGACCACCAAAAGCATTGACGCCTATTAGCCTTCATGATTTTGGTGACAAGTCCAGACTGCTCAAGGGCTTGCTTGATATTAATTTGCAACGTAGTAAGCACGATATCCACACAATGAGAATCAAAAAAGTCAAACCAATTCAAAATCGGTAAGATTTTCTTAAATTTAGTCCAGTCGACGTTTCGGAGGTCATAGGATGAATACGTCATAGCACTATAAGAATAATTGAACACTTCCACATTTCCAAGTTTACATCTAAGAGCAAGATGATGGCATTTCGGAAACACTGTGGTGTTAACAGTAATATTAGAACAGTTCAAAGGTACAAATAGCTGATCTAGAATGGTACTAGTCGTACGAGTAATGCGAGTATGTGTGCTAACGATTGTACGGAGGTTGCAAGTTTGGGCAAAGTCCATAACCAATTTAAGATTGAAAGATTGAACCCCAAAGTCAATATTAAAGTCACCAATGATAATATTCACCCTAAATACTGGACGGTACGTCGAAATAAAGTTAGTAAATCAGAAATTGGTATATAACGAGGGCGACAGAAGGCCAGCAAATTAATCTCAGCTTTATTTAGGGTGCACTGTACGCAGACCGTCGCACGACTCTTTCTCATTAATCTGATGGGTTCAGTCGACGGAAATTAAAAGAACGACACGTTGACCTGTCTTGACGAACGATAATTAGGGAGGTGAATAAAATTATGCATGTGTAAAGAAGTCAGCCACGTTTCTGTGATCACGCAGATATCAGGTTTATACAAAGTCATCCAGATCATAATGTCATCACATTTATTAATTATCGAGCGAGCGTTCAAATAAGTGATAATCAATGGCCGAATATGTGACCTAATAATATCTCTATTATTATTGTAAACTCGCTGTAGGCCTCGCATTAAAATCCGATACTACAAAGGCATCAGGTAACAACATTTATCACCCTCCCTATTGGCCAGATTTGTATCCACCAGACTTTTTTTCTCTTCCCAAAGGTGAAAACAAGTCTGAAAGGACACGGATTTGAAAAATATAGAGGACATCAAAAAGAACGTTAAAGCCGAACTTGGAAGGGTTAAGACAGAGGACTTTAAAGCAGGTTTCCAAAACTTGAATGAACGCCACAGTAAGTGTGTAGCCGCTGAAGTTTACTACTTTGAAAAATATTAAACAATCTTGCCAGAAATTTGTCTTGTATTTGTTGAATTGCTCCAGTCTCGTTTATTAATTGCCTCATCTTGTAGAAACGCTATGGCATTAGATTGTAGAAATAATAGACCCTTAAATAGAACGCTTCGGTTTTAACAATAAATTATGAAGAACACCTAAAATTATATAGCAACTTAGCAGAAGCTAGATAAGAATTATAATAGGCTTTTTAACAGGCCAGTATCAGTTAAGGAAACACCTCTAAGGATAAGTATGAAGCCAAACCATTGTGCAGAAAGATTTTTTTATTGATTAGAATATATAAAAAAAATTACTACCATCTCCAATGGTTTATATTAAGTTCTATTAAATTATATGGTGACTATTTAATCTTGTGGTACTTCATTATGTATATGCAATGAAAATGCTTAGTCAAAATCGAAAAAATTGGCAACAGTACAACCGACTTCGCAAATTCAGTAATGATATTTTTAAAATCATTGAAAATCGCCCATTTAAGTAACAGGAATGTTTGATTAAGAGCAGGACTGGTTTGATTAGATGGGACAATGTTACTAATACTGATGTGGTGGAATGTAGACAAAATATAATGGATGTGGTCTCTACATCTACTTTTAGATTGTCTGGGATGGGTAATGGACGAGAGATCAACGGCTAACTAAATGATTGAATGCTAGTTGTATGGATCAGCAATGTGGATGAGTAGCTTAAGACTATAGTATGGAACTTTAAATAAATAGCAGCATCTAGATATGATGCCCTACATGAGCAAAACTAAGTCAAAATTGGATAATATCGAATCTCCTGAAAATCTCCTGTAAACAGAGTTTGATGGTGATGTTGATGTATAAAAGTCACTCAGTAGTTGCTCCCTGGAAATTCTTCCGTCGTTATTTAAGCACTAGAGGTGATTATTTAAATAAAATTAAGTTGATGAAGTTAATTACTCAGATTTCTTGTGAAGAAAATAAGCTTATGGTATAATAAAGCTGTTGATAGCTATGGGAAATCACGACGATATAAAAGATTATGACTGTATCACATTTAACTTTGATAATGGTAAGACATGTACAGGAGAAATACTAATTGATAAAATCATTTATCCTCCCCCCCCCCCACAAAAGTATATGGGTACACATCATTATTTTTCCGAGCTCTGTGTTTGTGTATGATGATCTGTTTTTAAAAATTCTGTTACAACTAACTTAATTAAATGGCTATGTACGTCATACACGAAGTTGGTTCCCCTTATTTTAATTTATTTCAGCTAGTCTTCAGCACAAAGCTTTTATTTATTTATGCAGGCCAATTTCTCTAGACAAATATTTCTTTAACTTGTATGCTTAAATGCATAGCAAAGTAAGACAAGATCGCCCCAACTGTTTGCCATTAAGAGAAGTTTAATTCTAATGTGCTTTGAAGATAGAAACGAAACTTGGGTGGACTTAGCTGGAAGGAGGAAGGGGATGGAAGAGAAGTTGCCCATTAATGCCCTGGAATGTCATAAGAATTAATTTTCTTTTCCTTGGCATTTTCAGTGTAATTAATAATGCAAAGCAAATTAATAAGCAACGAAAGAAGAGGGCAAGAGTCAAGAGACAATAGAAATGAATTCCTCCTACCCAAAAGGGATATCGGCTTGTCTCACCGAAATTTACATTAATTAGCGAGCAAGTCCCTTTTGTAATTTAGAAATTTTTATTAGACTACAAAAATAGGATGCTCTGCAACTTTCCACGTATCTGATGCTTCCATAAATTCTACAAATATTTGACGCAAGGTTTCTCCATGCTTTTGAATTCTACTGTTTCCGTAAATGTTAATAAAATGGTATAAATTCTAAGATTTAAGAATGTTCAATTATTCATCGCATGATCGTACATAACATCAAGGTATATAGCGGTCATACTTTATAAAGCGTACCATCTATTTAATTATAAAGCGCCTTATAATTAAAACTTTTAAAAGACCTTATTTGAATAATTGAAATTAATAATAAAACAAAAGAATATAAAACAAGAGGAAATAAGCTTGCGTTTGCAAATTCAAATGTTACCTGAACAGAGTAAGTCAACTGAAATTCCTAGAATTGTCCAATATTCTCGTTGGGCTACAAATAATGCGGTAAAATATTTCGTGAACTACAAATGAATAAAAAGAGATCGGGCTTACTGGTTTGTTTAAGAAATCATTCGACCCATTAGTGCCATAGACTTTAGAAGAAGATTTTATGAGGCCACAATGAGCCGTGGTTTCTGAAAAAAAAGCAGCGTCGTCTTGAATGTGTTTTGAAATGCCAGCTCTCACAGTTAGAAAATCATAAGTTTGTCTAACTGTGAGGTGAGCGTCATTTTGCTCTATTTTAATTTTTAACAACGATTTCAGTTATATTCTATCTACAGTGTTTGATACAAAATGTAAGATGTATCAAAATAAAGTTGGTTTTTGTCAAATTTATAGGTGGTATGCAAAAGTTTCTGGGACATCGGTTTTTCATATTTATGAAAGCTAAATATTTTGAATTATTTTTAGTGTTGAAGTAGACACAATCCAGCAATGTACAGCAGTAGGAAAATTAAAAGTTATTTTTTATATTTGAAAAATCCAAATGGTTTTATTAAGTAGCGGAAGAATGGAGCGCAATATCTGTCTGTCCGTCCCCTTCATTTTTCCATATTTTTTGACATAAAAGGTTGATACTCGGAACGTAGCTTAGCATAGGCATGTTCTACTTCAATATTTAGTTTGGTTTTGATTGACTCCCAAAGGGCGTGGGAGTTAGAGTGAACCAAGTGGTCTATGTGATATTTAGGTATAGTAAAGTGCCTTTTAAATTTGAATTGATCCCAGGTTTGTACGGCGAGCCTAAAAAAAAGGAAAAGCAAGACAATTTCCAGACACTTCGTTAATTTATGGATTGATTCTCATTAATTAAACAACGACTTAGGATTTTATTTAAACAATTTTGTGAACTAGATTGTTATGGATTTCCTTGTTTTCAACCATGACCTCTTTTATTACTCAGACACGTTTTAATGGCAGATTTATATCTTTGTGTTTGGAGACACTAGAGTCTCTCAGTTTTGCCACAGGAGCTACTATAGCGTTGTCTAATCTCCCTCTCTGACTGACAATTGGGAACAATTTGACCACCCGCCATACAATCCAGACCTCGTGTCCAGTGACTACCACTTGTTCCGGGGTCTAAAGGAGTTCATCGGCAGCCTAGGTTTTAGCGATGATGAAGTAAAAACTGCTTGGCTTTCCTCACTGGCGGCAGAATTCTATGAAGTGAGCATGCAGAAGCTCATTGAGCGCTATGAAAAATTTTTAAATAAACTTAGAAACTATGTGCAAAAGTAGATAAAGGATATAGAATCTAGTAAAAAAAAATTTTGAAAATATATACAAGTATAGTAGTTTTGTTTTTATTACAAAACGGAATTTACTTTCTGAATACGCGTCGAGGTATGGCTAACAATATAAGATGAACATTGCCATAATGAAATCTAAGGCTGGTCTTAGAAAATATTAATTAATGATAATGAAAATAAACAATTTATTTGAAGTTAATTTTCATCTAAAAATCCAAATGAATTATCAACTAGGATTTTTATAGGAGTACCTAACATTTTGGCCAAAGCTATATATTGATTTGTAGTATAGCCTTTATAGATAAGTTGAAATTTATGATGAAAGTTAAAATTTCTCTTGATCCATTCAAGTTGACTATTAAAGGGGAGGTGAACAGCTGCCAGTAGGCCCCCCATACAACGGTGGCTTGTTTTCTAAGATGCATTATTGAATTTGGTTGATATGCGGAAAGTGGTCTCATGTCCTTTGCGTAAGACATGATCACAATTTCTTACGTGAATTTTTAGAATAGGAACATCTTTTTTCTAATAAAAGAAACTAATGCTAGTCGAAAAACTTTTACATTTAAATTTCCAAGAAAGCTCTTCCAGTTCCTGTTTATACAAGATGGTCGATTTAAGTGAATACATTGAAATATCTCGTAAAGTACGCATCGGTTCAAAAAACGTTTGGAATGAATTTTTTTCGTTTCGAAGGAGCCTATCCAATGATAACAAAATTGACCCCCCCCCCACTCCGGCCCCTTGGGGGTGGATGGGGAGGAGGGGGAACAAAAATCTTAAATGGGAACTCCCATTTTTTTTTGTAGACTTGGATACTCAAGGAAAAGCTACATTAATTTTATCTATGATTGACATTTTTTTTCACAGATAGCAATGTAATCAACAAAAATCGAATAGGTCTAAATGAACGTTAAAAAAGGGAATATCTCGAGAAATACATGTCGGATCAAAAAAAAAATCGCACAAAAATCGGCTCCTCCCCCCAGCTGGACCTTCAATTTTATCCATTTTTCAGAAAATGTCAAAGCTTGTTTATTTTACTCGATCGCCACAAACAAGCAACCAAATGCACGCGTCTGAAACTTGGCAGCACGCTATCTAAAGGAGCATAGAATGAAAATGTTTATAGTACATGGTCATAATTGCTTCATCTCTGTCTCAGGCCGCGAACTTTTTGAACGTACGCTTCCTCAGTTCTTGAACAGACTTTCGAGCGGGAAAATTTTTCCTGCAATCGTAAAAGAAAAAAATCGAAATGATTCTGATTTATAGTGAATGAAGAAAAAATATTGATGATGCTGTTGCCTTGTATGCTAAGAGTTTCCAAACAATGTTGGGTGGGGTTGTCAAGACAACAGTGAATGCAGATATCTACATGGACATCATCGACTCCTTCTTAATACCCAAAATTGAATAAAAATTTGGAGAATACAACGACTTTACGTTCCAAGATGACCGTTGCATCGTCACATCGAACCAAGAAGGTTAAGTCCCATTTGCAACAGAAAAACATTCCTACAATGTCATGGCCTCCCCTTGAGAAGTTTGGTGGAAATTGAAAGTCTTTGTAAACAACTAAAACCCACTAACAAAGATGAGATTAATGCTGCACTTTAATCAAGTTAAACTTTAGTGTTGATTATTGGCAAGAATTGATTACTTCATTGCCGAAAAGAATTATGGCCGTAATTAGGGCAAAAAGTGGCCTAACTAAGTACGGACCTTTACGTACCTAAATAGCACATAGATATGATATGTTGTCCTCTCTGAATCCGACCCCCGTAATTACGACCCCAGTGTATCAATCAAAACCAAACTAAATAGTGCAGATGGACAGGCCCATAGAAAGCTACATTCCAAATTTCAACCTTCTACATTGTTTATTTTGTATGCATATTTGATCTTATATAAATTTTTTAAATAACATCTTCATAATATTCAAATTTAACGTATGAATTGTATATGTCGCCAATTTTTGGATGACTTTCGAAATACCTGCTGTTACTTTAATAATAATTCATATTGTAAAACACAAATATTAAACATATGTAGGAGATAGAAAAAAAGATGATTTCCTTGTTGATCTGACAGAAAGAAAAAAATGGCGAAAACTACTATCCTATTCTTCATAAGTGATATCACTCTATAATTAGACCAACACTGTAAATTTAAGATCAATTTGCCTTACAGTCTTAATTTGTTATGAAGTACAGATTAATATAAGAGGGCGCATTTCCTCTCTTTCCTACTTGGTTTAACTAACCGAGAAACAACGTTGCTAGTTGCGGTTTGGAGTGTCGCCGAAGGCAAAGATGCACGTCTTTCTCTTTGTCGAGACAGGTGGAAAAAAAAACAGAACTTGCGTGAAGCAGTGAGTTTTACATAAAATTGTTGGTGGCTAATAGGATGCAAAGGATCTTTGTAGTTGAAGGGCTCTAAAGTTCAAATTTACATTCTATTTCGTCGTTACCCAGTGGCGATTCTTGCGGCGTTGGGATTAAGTTGGCATCGGTCCTTTAGGTAGTCTTTCCCGAGGAGACAATTTCTTTTTGAGCACGTCCTTCTCTAAGAACGGCGGAGGTTAATTAGATCCAAATAAAATCCAGTTTCAAAGCCAATGAAATGGAGAAGAGAGTGGATGTCAACATGACTGAGATGATAGGAAAGTGTGTTTTCAGACAACTTGTGTTTATCTAAAACAAGATGGGATCTTCTAAAAGTTTTTTTACGCCAACTGACATATAATATTTCTTAAATACAGGGTGTCTCGTAAGTCATGATCGTAAATTTAATGGTATGCATATTCAATAGCAAGGAACAAAAAACTCCTTATGAACATAGGTCGAACAACGCACCCTTTCCGAGAAAGAATGACTTTATTGACAAATGGAGCAATAAACCGTACAGGTGTTCCTTTGGTAGTGTCTTGTGCACCTTGAACTCATAGCCAGTGTTCAAAATGTCCACCATGAATACGGCAGCGTGCTTCAGCTCTTCTCCTCAAAGAGGCACGCAAACGTTCGCAAAGACCATTATTCTCTCGCATATTCTCAAAGGCGATATCCACGCGATCGTTGCGCATACACGTGCTCTTTAAGATAGCCCCAGACGTACATGCGACGACCGGTTTGGGTACGTTTTTCTGAAAAGAAGCGCTGCGTCTGCTGCATTTCCATTTGCCTGATCGTACGTGAAATGCATATCCGCCAACTCGGCATTGCTGTAACCTACTGCAGCCATGTAGTTGCTTTAGTCCAGGCAACGAATCAGCTAGGTCTACTTCCTTCCATTTACATGAACAGGGCATTCCATTTACATGGCAAGGGGAAGAGGTTTAGTTTCTTTACGTATCATCATCATCATTTCTCGGAAACAGTGCGTTGTTCGACCTACTGTATGTTCACAGGGAGTTTTTTGTTCCTTGCTATTGAATATGCATACCATTACATTTACAACGACTTACGGGACACCCTGTAGATAAAAACTACTTTCAAAAATATGTAAGAGGAAAACTGCTGTAATCTCATAAGGTTAGTCGTTCATCCTAACATTTTCTTGTTCTCCTTCTTCGACTTATCCTAACGATTGGAGCATTTTTCTCATCAATCTGCAATCTTCTCGATTCTCGACATGAATACTTTTAACTTTTATCCTTTTATGTCTCTTCTTTTTCTTATAAAGGAATTGTTGAATTACAAATTCTTAATAGCTAGGTAACAATGAGTCTTATGTCCCAAGAATTATAAAGGAATATATCCATAAATAGCCACAAGCATACAACCAAGTAACTGTACTTAAGTTATCACCATAAAACTTCCATGCAAGAATAAATATTACCCACAATATACTCTTCAATATGGCTAACACGAGCAAAACACTGTAAAGATATTATATTATAAGTTATATTATAGGTTATATTATTTAATGAGAGTTCTATCGAAAACGCTTGGTATTCATGAGGCCAAACTATTTGTAAATCACTTTTGCAATCTGTTATTTGTTATGGTATAACAATTTGGGGAACTACATACAATTATCTCTTAAAGCGAATTAAAGTTGCCTATAATTTATGTTTGCGGGGATTGTTCAGATTGAAATTTCTGCAATCCATTTTCGAATTTTGTTCTGTTAACCATGTACTGTATTTTGATACTCTGATTACTTTGAAACGCTTAAACGAACTGGCTGTAATTGTAAGAAACCCAGGGCATCCTTTACATAAAATCATGACCTTTTTTCAAGCTGATCCCTCTGCACGTGGTACGAGACGATACAAATTTGAAGTAAGTGAAATATTAACTGCTTTTCGCCGCATATGTTTTCCTTACAATTCTTTTGGTGTTTGGAATGAGCTACCCCTGGATTTACGTACTATACCATTGACCTGTCAAAATATAGCATGCAAAATGTCATGTAAACATTTTTATAGTAAATTAGTGCATTATATGTTGTCAAATCAACTTAAATGGCGATTTGTTTGAATTGTTATGTTGTGTTTGCTTAGTTTTATGTGGATGTATTATCTGTATTCAATGCCTATTTAAGGCGATTTTAATAAATAAATAAAATAAATAAATAAAGAAAATATAGCTTAAATTCTATTAGCTCAAATTTGCTTAATAACGACTATGTTTAAGACAACAGACAGTAAAATAAAACATCAGCAGCACTCAGCTATTTGGCAAATAGTCACGGTAATATTGGGTACACTAGAACCGTTTCAGTGATAAATATTCAATAGTCACAAATATAAATAAGTCACTTCGGGTAAAATTTAGTCCAGTCCGAAAATTACACTATAATTCCGTTTATCGAAAAATACTTATATTCATAGTCCTTAATTAACACAGTTCAATTTGTAGTCCTAAATCAACTAGGTTCAATTCACAAGTTTCGAACTGACGTTAATACTTATTTGCCTAAATGAAACACAAACACAACGCAAAACACTTTCTTTGAAATTAGTAAAGGTAACTAAAAATGATTCACATTCAAAGACGGAACACTAATACAATGCGTTGGAATCTATACTTCAATAATATGCCACTGTGAATCCCAGGTAATAAGCAAAATAATTAAACATGCCATACGGCCACAAACATTTCACTTTCGATGAACTGCGTAACTCACTACACCATAAATCCATGAAAGCGGCTTTAGTTAAAACGGCATTAACACTCACAATATAATTAGTATTTACTAACCAAGCTGCCTGTTCGGCCACTGATCTCGGAATTATTTTCGGTCTCTCGTTTGGGCGTCCGTATCGAAGCCAATCGCTCCTCTCCTTGCTCTCCTGCCACGTCGACGAAACCTCCGCCGTTGGTACTTCACTGCGCGGCTCGTTCTCCTCAGTCGGCTGGAGTTGTGCCAGCTTACTGGCGCTGGCGGGAAACATTTCCTATCGTCCTCTTGCTTTTCCACGCAGTATAACTCTCCTCTTCAGCCATTGCGGTTTCCATCAGTGGATTTGTCAGACAGCTCGAGAACCTTCCGTTTTCTCTCTCTCCATTCCCTCTTCTCCCTCTCGATTCCAAGCTCCGCGCTTGAAACCTCTCGCTCACCCTCATTGGTCGCCTGGTATTGCCAATGTTGACGCGATCGCTGACGTCGCTCCTCCGTCCTCTTGGATTGGAAAAACGATCGTGTCCGGAAATAGCCGATTCCATCGTCGGGATTTACGATGATCGGAGATTTCCGTGACAAACACACTCTTGGTGGCGAATGGACTTTTCCACCTTTTTTGGCCCTCTGTAACTTGTTACCATAGATCCCTATCAAGTTGGATCTGGTGTATTCTGGTGAATCCCTAATGGTGTATATGCAAATGTATTTCCGTTGGCGGCTTTCGAATCGATTTATACTCTTCACATTTACAGCACAAAAATAGCAATCACTCAAGTGTTCTTTACGCTCACTTCACACCACAGGTATTGCGAATACGAATATTTTTCCATCACCCTTACTCCAATTGCAATAACATTTCTGGTATAGAAAAGTTAATAGATGGGTACCAATCGGTTTAGGTAATTAGAATCTGTGTTTAGACGTGTTCGATAAACATAGGGTAATTGCAATTTAAGAATATTTTAATGACTGATTTTCATTATTTTAAAAATCATTATCAATTCAGCCAAAGTGAATAAATTATACGAAATCAGGACCCTCAAATATTATATAAGTCATTGGCAACATGAAAAGGAGGGGGCAGCCGCAGCCCAGTTGTCTCGCCTTGCTTAGTGCAATGGTGGAGTTAAGAAACCTTGGGCGCGGCTAATCCCAAGTTGGGTGACCACCTGGAAATTTCCATCTCCCCGCGCCCCCCCCCC
>JAHWFO010117659.1:127232-263783 GCA_023313115.1 Rhysida immarginata | reverse complement strand
CCCCCCCCCCCCCCCCCCGCGTGCTTCGGAGGGCACGTAAAGCCTTCGGTCCCGGCTGCTGCGACCATCTTACAGCAGTCGATAAGAATATAGGGATGGCGCAAAACTCCCTCGAAGGAGTAGGTGCCACAGATAATCTAACCTCTGGTTTCAGAATTCTAATTTCAAATGTGGCTTCTTGAGCGCCTGAAAATATGTATATTTACTATGCTCTCATGCTGTGTTTTGAGTACGAAACAAATATCTAGTTGAATTTGGTGAACCACCTTTATTTCAATTTTACAGGGTAGTGTTCTTATTTTTTACCACCTCTTCTCTATGATGGAAAATATGATGTAATACTTTGCAGATAAAATATTACAAAAATTGCAAAGCTTGTTTAGAGTCTCCTTGGTATTAACTCTTGAGGGTGTAATTGACTCAGTCTATGCTTCTGAAACTCTCTTCTCTAAACACTACAGACAAAATGCAACACCATGAATAAAATGAGACAAAACTTGGCACATGGATAGAAAAGTGATTAATGAAATAGTAAAGAAAATTCCACCCCGTTACTTGAAAAAAATTTCCAGTAAGGAAATCAGTTCTTTAAAAAAGGACATTTGTCCAGTGGTTGAATTTACAGGGAATTTCATGGGATACTGCAGTCCATGCAGTATTCACGAAAATCCAGAGCTTATCTTCATTCGGTCAACCTTGAATCATATCTCACAGATTCTCAATTAGAGAGATTGTACTGAACAAGGGATCAATGGAACACTTTGTAAAGCATACCCATGACACCATATCTGCTGTTGTTTGTCGTCGGGTGACGTCTTCCTGAAGCATGGGATTTTCTGCCATGAATGTAGGGTATTGTTCTTAAACTACCTATTATGCTAAATAGAGGTGACTGATTATTATAACCGATGGAACCCTAGATCATGATTTCAGTTGATGAAATGTGGCCCACAGAATCACCCTCGGTAATCATTATTGCTTTAACAGAACTGACATTCACCCTGAACGCCATGGTATGTCATTCATTACGCCATGTACAGTAGCTTTAGGGCGAGACCACTACAAGTTTATACGATAAGCTGTTGATATTACTGCATCCAGTTCTCCTTATACAAGATGTTCCCATTTGTTTACTCTGTATTATTACAGTTTTACGTAGCGTGAGCATCGCTCTGTGTGTTAAGATGTTAGTCTTATTGGACTATTCTCTGTGAGTTAAGACGTTACCAAATTAGACTAACGATTGGGCCATCCTGTCCGGTTTCTGCCGAAAAATCACGTAAAGACCAAATGGTATATGCTATATTTTTATTGAATGTTGCCTCTTTCATGAAATTCTCGTCGACCGGCTTAAGCTTTGATATCATTCAGTGGAAACTGCACCGTGTGCATAACTTATTTCTCTAAACATAACCTGAAATCGCCATAAAATTTTCATAGTATTGCGTTTTCTCTGTTGAAAACTGTTGGGGAGAGTGGGGTTGGTTCGGAAGAAAATCAAATTTTTTCTCCCTGTGGGTTAATTATGAATCAAATAGTGAATGTGTATATCGTATTTTGTACTCTAAACCTCTCGTCATTTACCTGTACATGTAATTTTTCAGCAGTCACGCGATAATCTATATATTTATATATTTAAAAAAACCTCTAAATGTTCGAAACAACCCTAGATGTGGAGTTGCTTCGGACTGTCGCGGGGCTGTTTCGGATAAACTGCTTTTCGCCATTTTAATGAAATACGAGGTTACTTTATTATCAAAAGAGCAAGAAAATGTTATCACACCTTGCCTAACATTATCACATTATAAAAAAATCACAATCACTTGATTAGCAGCTTTGTTTCATTTAGAGACAGGGCTAGCGGACGTGACATTTCTACTGCGGCTTTCATTTCCTGTATCTTCTGGTGCTCGCTTCATATCTTCCCTGTAGGAAGATCTTGCCATCTTTTCCTTTTGTAAGTTCTAACCAAACGCGTCCGAACCACCAACCCTCTTTGTTTTGTCCGAATCAACCCCACCACGCCAGAAATCAAATAAAATCTTGTTAAGGCCTAACGACGCACATGACTGAAATGAAACGGCAACACGTTTAAGTATAGTACTGTCCCTCAGGAATAAATGTCTAACTGTTACATTTCTCATATAACCTCTCTACAAATTCACGAACAAACCTACCTCAAAACAAATTTTATTTCTTATTTACTCACCTTTGTTGATTGTTCTGGCGAATAGATTTTCATAATCTGTAAAGTGTCGCACACTAGGGAAAATATTTTAGGCATCGTGAGAATAGTTTCGACTGAAAAAATCGATTTGTCCGAACCGACCCGCGTCCGAACAGACCCCACTCTCCCATGTTATTAGCTACTTGATCTGCATATCTTCATATCTAATAATGTATCTTCATAATTTTTCACGCACAATAAAACATTTACAAATTTGCTTGATTAATTTCTTTTTCTGGAACCAATTAAAAAAAAGTTGGTACAAAGACTTGTATTACGTTAACTAAGGTAAACAAATGCTTATTACCATCCAACCATTAACATCAAATTATATACTATTTTTAACAGCTATTTAAATGATATTATATAATATTAATGTGCCCTTTAAATGTACTATTCGATTTAAAGAACAAACAGCTCGTTGTCAATTTACTTCATATTACATAATTACATAGGTTTCTGGCTTGAATCCCGCATTTTGTATGTAACTTATCATCATCATTTCTTCAAGTATTCTCTTAGTCGATTTGAGCTTTATACATTAAAAAATTTAACGTTTAAATTAAAATAATTTTTTATTTTCAACATAATGAAATTTTACTCATTCTATACATAATGAATTAGAATAACAGGGTGATTACAAAAGAACTTCACACTTTTAAAAATTTATTACAACAAAGCTATTCAGAATATAGACACACTACATACGGATTCTTAAAGATAAACTTTTGAAGTTTATTGTGACACAGTTATAGATGTTCAACATGCCCCCCTGTAGTCGAATTCGTCCCAAAGCCGCATTAACATGTCTCCATCAATCCCACGTGTCGCTACCGTAATGCGTTCTTTCAGCTCGTCTAGGTCACGGGGAAGGGGTAGGGTGAAGACCCTGTCCTTTACACACCCCCATAAAAAGAAATCACTAGGTGTGAGGTCGGGGCTCCGCGGTGGCCACTTTGCAAGTTCCAGGTTATTGTTTGCTCGACCAATCCACCGCTGTGATTTCTTTTTATGGGGATGTGTAAAGGATAAGGTCTTCACCCTACCTCTTCCCGTGACCTAGACTAGCTGAAAGAACGCATTACGGTAGCGATACGTGGGATTGATGGAGACATGTTAATGCGGGTTTGGGACGAATTCGACTACAGGGGGGCATATTGAACATCTTTAACTGTGTCACAATAAACTTCAAGAGTTTTTCTTTAAGAATCCGTATGTGGTGTGTCTATATTCTGAATAACTTTGATGTAATAAATTTTTAAAAGTATGAAGTTCTTTTGAAATCACCCTGTATATGTTTAGTAACCCAAAAATTTTCTGTGTGATTGAGATTTCGGCTCTGGGACGATCAGAGTAAATGACCGAGTAAAAGTCATCTTCGTGTATCATTGAAGAAGCCGTCAGATGCAGGATAAAAATGCAGCATTGCAGCATGGCAACAATGTTCAGGCAGTCCGTGGGATGCACCCAACCTTCCGTGAATATCATGAGACCGGTTCATTACCAGCTTTATACCTATAATACCACGACCAGAACCTTGAGTTGTCTTGATAAAACATGCTGGATGCATTACTTCATAAGGCTCCAGACAAACCGTCTGCCTGCTGTCGGTTTGAAAGAACGTGCATCGTAAATCGTCAGACCAGATAACCTTCTCCCAGTCTTCACGTATTTAGTCAAACTTTCCAGACACCACTGTAGACAAACTTTCTTGATTTTTTGTCCGATTTGGATCCGCTTCAATTTCCGACGCATGGTTCTGCCAGACATGGTTCGGGAACATCCCTGGTTATAATCATTAGTTAATTGTTGCACAGTGGATTCCGTACAAGTCCTTTTAAACGACAGTGCTCTCGCTCTTTATCTATTGTCTTTGAGCCAGAGTTAACAGATAAAGACTGGATTATTTTTTACAAAGGTCGAATTCTCTAGATATTGCATCTTTCAAGAATCCAGTAAGCTGTTTCGTTATCTCATCGTTGCACCAGCTAAATGAGACTAATAATGAGACCCTTTTTGAAATAAGTTAGGCCCTTCTTTTCTCTATATGATGAAGGTCTATAATTAGACTCACCCAAGTCCTTCTTAAATAGATGTCAAATTATTATAAATTTGTCCAGATCCAACTAAATAACTGAATTGGGAATGAAATCTGTATTAAAATTTGACCGAAGTTACCTTTCCACTATTTCAGTTTATTTTTCTTTATATCGCCTAAACGTCTCTTTTTCTTTATATCCATCAGCTCCTATTTAAATCTATTTTCAGATGGGATTGCACGTACATGTCCTCAACTAAGATTGGCGATTCTTAAAGGTTTGGTTGAGCCAACCATTACCCGAAGGCTCTAGCCGTAGTGTATAGATGATCAATCGCTAGTAAGTACATAATTTCACTTAGAGATAAGCCTATCCAACGAAAGAAAAACTGGACATGTCTATAGTTATAGAGTAGGAAAGGAAGGGAAAATTCATCGAACCATGGACCACGCCTATGCTGGCGCCGCTCTAACCAATTGTGTTACAGCGGACAATGAATCGCCAAGCTATTACAATATGTTCATATGGACTTCCCTGAAGTCACAAAAGCAGTTCACTTGGCGGAAGAAACTATCGACCCGCAAATCAGGAATCTTTTTTGCCGTTAAACCATCACGTAAATTGATGAAAATTCAACTCAAAGAGAAAGAACGAGTGTGAAGACTAAAGAGTCTCATCATTACTTTCTCATTGGTCGTGTCTATTTTGGTTTGGTTTGTTTGGTATCAACGTCCTTTTCAACTGCTATGGTCATTTCAGGACGGCGTTATAGGGGCCGCAAATTTTGCCTCGCAAGGGTTCTTTAACGTGCAGCCGGCAAACGGGACCAATGGCTTTACTTCCCTTCCGAAGGAAGTGCGTGATCTCAGGATTTACCCCTGAAAAATCCTCGACGTCCTCGGCCGGGATCGAACCCGCGTACTCGGGCATCAGAGGCGATCACGCAACCTGCCGTGTCTATTTTAATTCTCGCAATAAAATATTAAACAATGTCTAACAAATGAAACTGGAATTTTTAATTAAACCCCCCTAGTTTCGGATCTGTTAGACAGAGTAAAGAAATGGTTCCCAACAGAGGATGTTATCAATACACAACTTGTAAAAGTAGCTCTGACATCAATTGTGGATGGCGTCAATTGTTAGTGGCCATCTTGAAAATGATACTGCTTAGTGGCTTAGTGGTCGGAAATCCAAGTTTCAATCCCATAAGCGTCGGGGTATCCACATATGACGTCAGGGCTACTTTTGCAAGTCATGCCACAGGCTTTGCCTCTCATGGTGTCAGTCAAAATGAGCAAATGTTTACGTTAATTAATTTGTAAGCCACATAATTAGCTCGGGTGACTTGATCATTAAATTTTAATAGAATTTGGCCAATTATTCCCATAGCGCGTAATGTCAAGATGAAAAACTCCAACTGCGCTGAAACTGAAAAAGTTGAAGTTGAGCTCTGCCCCATTAAATTCCTCACTGACTACCACTCTAAAAGGTGTACAAACAGCTTTTAAAAATTATGAATTTTAGGCCTACAATGCTCTTAGAAATTGGTATAAATATGCATTCCACTCGAAATGGTGGAACTGCACTGCTGCGAATGGCGCATTTTAAATATTGACGGTGTCGAGCGAAAATAGGTGTAGGTGGCAGCATATGTTTTATTGACCCGGACGACTTCCGGTGTTCACATTAGCAATATGAGTTTAATTGAATATTAGCGGCTTTGTGCACCCGTTTCAGCAACGGAAAAATTTCAGTTCATGAATAATAATTTTTCAGCAGGTAAAAGATGAAAGCTTCGCTTTCGACATATGTTTTCACGTCATTTTATCTTTTTATTATTTTTATTTTTTATTTATTTTATTTTCTAATTTTACTTGATTTTGGTCTCTGTTGTTAATTTATTTTGGTTAAAGTGTTGTATATTTCAATCTTTGTATCATTTTATACATTTCGAAAGGGCAGGGGTCCAGTCACGTGATTGCGAAGTTTACTTTTCGACACGGTAAATACTATTTTATTTCATGAATGCGCAAAAGCAAATGTTTCATATGGCGAGAATAACCAAGAGCTCTGAATTAGGCATAATTTCTGCTCTTGAGCATTAAAGCATCATAAACTATTCAGGTGGTTTAATTTATCTTGTTTACAAGTCATTAAGTGTATTTACCTATGACGATAAATATATGAGGAAACTTCTAAATGATAACTCATGCTTAATGTACTTTCTCGTTGTAGATGTTTTTTAATACAAAATTGACATCGATTATGTATGAACTAACTGATAGAATAATAAAGATTTCAAGGTACCATTAGTGGCTTTTAATTTCTTCTAAGTTAACAATCTTTAAAACAGAGTCAGTGATATAAGTCATAGAACTATTAGAAACGAAGAAATGCGAATTTATAAATATGAAAGTTGAAAGCATCAAACAAGGGTGTAATTGTATTAAAGTTCAGCTACAGAGCAAACAAATTTACTCAAATGCATTATCAGTCAGATTTTATATTTTATTCGGCTTATGCTCTTCAAAAAATAAAGGATTTACATGAACCACGTTTCAAACCATTAGTCTACTTCAATAGTTAATCATTGGAATTACAGATGAAAGATGGTTGGTTTCTGATAATTTCATCAATGCTCTCGCGAGTAACGTAGGCATCAAGATTAATAGCCAATGCCCGAACCGTCGATGAATATGAGTGCATCAATCTCTGCTTAATATCGGTGGCCATTAAATTGATTGCTATATCGAACGGTGATCGTAATCAATTAAAAATCAAAAATTCGCTTAGTGAACGTTTCTCATATTGTTCGGTTGAGATGATGTATCATGGAAATGAACTTTTACGGCGCCAAACGCTGTCACGGGCATTCAACTTGTGTTATTCACTTAAGGGAATGCGAATGAACGAATGCGGTGGCCAGCAAAACTAATATATGACGTTTGATAAAGAACAGTTAAAGAATGATAAGCCTTTCTATATGATTTAGCATTCAATCGTTTTTTAAACATAGTCTATCTAATTAAACATAAGCCCTATTATTGTTTATTAGATAATGTCGATGTATGAAATTTATTCACAGGTAAACATTTAAAAAACAAACGTGGTTGAATCAGAGAAAAACATTAAGCAGCTTATTATGCAACTTCTGCTTATAATGGGTGTACTTTGTCAGTCATAAAAGGTGCCATGCTAAACAGAGCTCCTTGATTAGATGCAAACGGCAGTACATACCGTAGTTGATTGAAAATGTACTATACTCCCTGAAAGTCCACTCACACGCAGATGCTCCATGACGTTAATGTCTGCACCGTTACACGTGCAACTACTGGAGAAACTTCTAAATCAGTCCTACTTATTTCGTATGGGGTTGTCGTAGTCCATGCTGTAATGTTATGCACCGTAGGGCCCATGCAAAGTAGCCTAAGCGAAATCGGCCAATACTTAATGAAACAACCCAAAAATTAATTACATCAATTACAATAATATTTTCCTCAGCGTAAATTTTTAGCAGGACGACTTTTATGCATTTAAGCTTTTGAAGTTAATGATTTAGCTAGTTAAACAAAAAATTATTACTCTCGAGGAAGGTATAGGAAGGTAGCGGAAGCTTTGAGTTCATCTATCTTTACCCTTCATCTGCACTTTTTAACACCCCCCCCCCCAATTTTTTTAAATCAAAAAATTGATTTTTTCGAATGTAGTTTTTAGAAAATATAAAAGAACCCTAAATTCTTTCTTTTCTCTTCAATTTCGATCGAATGATATATCACATGCCATATGTTGCCATAAATATAAAGACCAAGTGACTGCCGCCCCCATAACTCAGAAGAAAACCTGAGGAACCACAGAAGATTAATAAGCAACACCAAAGAAAAATTAAGGATACGATAAAAGTGGAATCTACAAAATAACTTGTGATTTATGCCAAAACTGCTATGTAGGGTCAGACTCTTCCTAAGATAAATGCTAGAATCAGAGAACATTCCTCTTGTTACAATTTTGACTGTGTAACTCGGAAACTTCTTGTTGGAATTCGATCAAATTTTAACGGTATACACAGTCTCATGTATCCTGTTATTCCCCCAAATTTCATTAATCTAGGCTTTACCGAACCTGAGTTATTAACTTGTTGATCTTGGTGGCGGCATTTTTATTTCTGTTCATATCTCAGCTATCGTTCAAATTCGGACCCATCTTCATATGAACTTTTTTGCTGAGAATCACCCATACTAACTCCCCTAGAAGTTTGTACAATAAATTCTAGACACCCTGTATATTCTAAAGGGATATGTAATAAAGCATAGGCCTATATTAATCTTCTCTATTGTTGCAAATTGGATAAACTCGATGATCCTTGGGACAGAACTTTGGCAAACCTATGAACATTAGCCATTGGCTTCTTTTGTTTTTTTCTGTATATATGCTACGTTTTCTGTTTAGTTATGTGTGTTTCTTTTTGTTTTTGAAAATTCTTGCCCGCTTTTTTAGCGCAGCTGCTGTTATTGGCCGTCACGCCTGGCGGCGGTTGTCAGTCCTATATCCCTCGGCTCGTTGCGGGGGCAGAGTGTTTGTTATGTTAATAAACTGATGAAGAGAATCTGATCCTGAAAATGTGCATACATGTTGCATTAAAGTTTCCACCTGGAAAACTGTTCTTTTTTTTTAATTTTATTTATTTTGCATTCACAGGTTTTTTTGTCTGTTTGCTTTACTTTGTGTAATGTCCTAAAAAGCCACTTTTCACCTCCAGATAAAATAAACTTCCTATGATTACCTACTTCTATGTTTTCTCGCTTTTTTCATGAGCGTTCCGCACATCTGCAATAATGGCTGATTGACTTACTTCTGTGGGATACAATAATATCATCTGCTCACCTACACATAAACTGATAGTTTTCAGGAGTGTTATGTGTGATATTTTAGGTTTTAAATACCGTATCCTTCGAATACACTAAATGCAATTAGATTCGTAGGTAATTTAAGAGGTTGAAGGTGAATTAAATCTTTACAGAAACTATAGTCTTGTTTTCGAAGGAATAGGTTAACCTGTTTCTATAGAGTACTTATTTTAATATCTAGATTTTTTTTAATTATGTTTATACAGGGTGAGTCAAAAGTCCGTTAAACCTCCATACAATTTCAAAACGAGTGGAGATGCAACTAATTTGTTGCAGGCAACATATAGAAAGTTAGGTAGGGGCAAAACAATGGTGGTGTCAAATTTGACCTTTGGCCTCGAATTCTGCATTTTGCAATTTGTAACTTTGTAACCGTTACAGGGAGAGAAAAATTTCCAATTGTACAGTTTTAGAACTCAAAACGCTGATTTTCACAAAAAAAGATTAAAACTAAATACACTACAGCCGGCTCAGTGGCCGAGAGCGTTAAGGCGCAGATCTTGCAATACATCAGCAGAACTGGAGAATAAATGTGTAGTGTGGACTATGGAATGGCATTTTGGTGAAACCCGTTTTCTACAACGGTTGCATTACAGAAGTAAGGAACAAAAATGATTCGTCTCAGATTTTTCAGACAACTTGCTTTTCAGTGCAGTACCGCCGCTTGTGGTTCCAGCATGATGGGGCACCTCCACATTTTCCAACTATTGCACGTCAACGACTGGATGACATGTTTTCACATCAATGGATTGGCCGAGCAGGTTCAGTTGAGTGGCCAACACGTTCGCCTGATTTGATACCACTTGATTTTTTCCTTTGGGGATACATCAAGGGCAATGTGTATGCCACTTTACCAGCATCAAACAATGATTTGATTCAGCAGGCTTGTACAGACATAATACCCATCATGATGTTAAATGTGATGGGTTTTGTGAAATACCGTGTACATTTATGCAATGCTGCAGAAGGACAACACATCACATTGAGCACTTCATTCATTGACAAAACTCAATGTAGCTTTTGTTGTAGTGGGTTTATTTTTAATCTCTTTTTTTGTTAAAATCAGCGTTTTGAGCTCCACAACTGTACAATTGGAAAATTTTCCCTACCTGTAGCGGTTACAAAGTTACATATTGCAAGATTTTAAAATAGAGGTCAAAGATCAAATCTGACACCACAATTCTTTAGCCCCTACCTAACTTATTATATATAGTCTGCAACAGATTTGTTGTATCTCCGCGCGTTTTGAAATTGTATGGAGGGGGGGGGGGTTAACAGACTTTTGACTCACCCTGTATTTTTATAAAGTTATAGTTCAGTTTTCTTTTCTCTCCAAAAGTCCAGTAAATGCGCTTCTCTAACGGTTGTCTTGCCGTATCTGTTGATGAAAACATAGCTGAAGAGGCAAGCTAACGAGAATTTCTTGGCCTCGAAACAGGAAACCTTTAATAGGATGTATTGATTGCTTACTTCCGTTATTAAGAATTGGAGACCCGTGTCTCTTTAATTTAGCCACGAACGTCAACTGGTTTCTTCCTCTGAACTCGAGTTTCACTGCAGGAATGATTATAGATTTCGGCCGATTTCTTTTATCCTCCGAAATGTCAATCGCTGGTAAATCATCTCTTGACTTGCAATCGGATAAGCTTTGCCGGGCCCCCGACGCATTCCACCTTTTAACCTGTTGATTTACATGTTTCATTAAGCCTAGATTTTTTTCAGGTAAATTTCGATGTTCCTCTCCTACATTATGTAGGAGTTTATATAATGTTCTGAATAAGCTCCAAGCCATGTTATTACTACCGAAGCCGTTAAATTAAAGACATTTTAATGTAGAATATTTTAAAGGATTTTCATTCATTGTTTGGGCTTTAAACCATCCTCTATAACGAAACGCATCAATAATAACATTTTATCAAGTAAAATTAAACAGAAACAGCCAACCCTTAAAAATTTACTATTACCAAATAGCCTAGTTCCAGCGGGTGATGTTGCAACTTGATTAACTTGCTTCCAGTTTATAATTTTATGGCAGGTTTACAATATTCATCTGGCCATTCTGAACATTTTTCTTTAATGAATAGTCGTTTCTATCGCTGAAATCTTGCTTGTAGCCTGAAAGTGATGAATACTCGCTAACCGTGGATGACCCCTTTATAAAGGGATTTTTCTTAGAAAACATTTTCACTAACAGTGCATTATGTTTTATTAATGACACATGCATATTCTATTCAAAGGCTACTTTGTAAACTGTAAATTAATAATGAAGCGAGGAAGAGTTAGTTTTTTTTAACATGCTTATTAGTACCATCAATATTTTTTCACTTCCTGGCCTTAACACGTTTTCGCCACATTTATATCTATCGTTGGCTAAAATGAAAAGGGTTCAATAAAATCGCCCATAGAAATAAACAAAATTGCATCGCTTTATGTTCTATGAGATGGTATTTCGAAAATTTAATATTTACCTTTGAAACTGGTATCTTAAATTAAACAAGAGAGAGAGAGAGAGCCTTTAGCCGAGTTTTATCTTGGTCTATATTCCTAGTTCTATATTACTTATAATGCCGCTTTGCGGATTTTTTAATATTCGGAATCTAATCTATATAATTCAGAGCAAATTAAAATTAATATTCTAGGAAGATTTACACGAGCAATTTTTATAATCTATCAAAGATTTAAAAATTATCTTAAAATATCAGGTTGGTGGGAAAATAATGTCGGTTTAGCACACTTAAATTGTGAAAAAGAAAATTAATTAAAAATATATATATATGAGATAGATACATACGTTTTTTTATATTATGATCTCCAACTCAATAAAGTGTTAACCTGTTGGTACGGTAGGAGCTGAAGCGATTTAGGTGGCGTCAACATCGGTCATATTGAAAATGGCGTCTATGAGAGAGAAAGCTCAATGCGTTCTATGGATTTATGAGACTAAATCACCGATTAGCGTACAGTACCAGCCATGGGTAATTTATCAACGGTATGGTGCCTCGACACATTGGGCATTCTCAGTTCGTGAATTCCTCGATTCAACGTTTCCCAACCGAAATTGTTTGGAAGGGTTGGAACTACAGCATGGCCCACACAAACTCCGGACATTCTCCCTTAGACGCTTCCTGTGGGGATATATTAAGGATAGTGTTTGCTATACCGGTCTCCGATGTGAACATATTAAAGGCAAGAATAACGGATGCGATATTGGCGGTAACAGAAGACATGCTGGGGAATACGTATCGAGAAATTGAATATTGTCTAGGTGTTCTCAGAGTTACGAAAGGTGCATATGTTGAAGTGTACTAACGATGTGAAGAAAAACTTTTTGAGATGAATATCATAATAAAAACAAACGTATGTATCTATCTGACATAGTTTTTATTAACTTTCTTTATCAGGTGAAGACTTCGTGCTCACACTGAAGTTTAAATTCAGTGAAATAAATTTTAATATGCAAAGTTGTATGCATTCATTGGTGCTGATGTCGGTGCAGATTTGTTAATAATTACGTTTGAGCACAATTTGTTAAATTTTGCAGATTATTTTTTGTAATTTCATTGACAACTGACAAGATTCGGATATGTTTGTTATACGAGTTCAAACTCACAATTGTGCAACTGATACTGTAAAAATGTGAACAAAATATGTTAGAACTCAGTTTTTGAGCGAGAACCAAAAGGTGGTTTAAAAAAATTTTTAATCCGCTCCGGACCTCTGCGACAGATTACCGAATTCATGTATTCGGTAATCTGTGCCTCTGCCTTCTAGGAACTACCGGGCCTGAAGATGACGTCAAGAATAGCACCTCCAGAACGACGTAACAATATTTTATCTTTTCCATGTTCAGGTGTAGTCGTTTCTAGAAGTACGTGTCCGGACGCCCATTGGAATTTGTCAGTGACCTTTCAAATTCATTAGTGGAGTCAAATTCCAGGATAATATCACGTAAGCTTGTATCCAGGCTTAGAATTAATCATACAACTGTTTCTGAACATTTAAAGCAAATTGTTAAAGTGCGTAAACTGGAGAAATGTGTACCCTATAAGTTGAGCGGAGAAAACAAAGCATAACTCATTTGGGGAATAACTCACTGATTTTGCGAAATAAAACTGGACCTTTTTTACATCGAATTGTGACGTGTGAAAAGAAGTGGATCATCTATGATAATACCAAATGTTCAGGGCAATGGGTAGTGATGCTCCAAACAAAGTTTCCAAAAACGTGACTTCCATTTCAAGAAGTCGTGCTAATAATTTAATGGTCAATGGCTAGATTGTTTCACCACGGACTTCCTAAACCTGGCCAACCTTTACAGCTCAGGTGCACTGCCAGCAACTTGATGCTTTTCAGCAGAAACTTAGCAAAATACATCCTTTACTTAGAAATAGGAAAGAGCCTGTTCTGCTTCATCACAATTTTCGCCCTCATACAGCATTATTAACCAAATAAAAATTGGAAGAGTTAGGATATGAAACTTTCTCACACCTGTCTTACTCAGCAGACCTTTCTCTAACGAACTATCTTTTTTGCGTCAAAAACCCTTAGGAGAGCCAAAGAAGTCTTTTATTATGGTTGTTTTTTCCATAGTTGTTGCAGCTTTATAGTATTTTAGGAATATTTTAATACTAATTGAAATATGTTACCTAATAAAATTAGGCAAGGAAATTAATAAAATAATAGTCTTATTTCTGTAATATTTCTATAAGAAGCAATGTCAAATACGTATCTAGGAGGCGGATTATTCAGGAGATTAAAATTGTGAGCATGACCTTGGGGTTTGAATTGGTCGTCCAATTGCCTATGGAAAATTTATGCGACAGTTTGGAAATAGGAGAAATCCGCAACGGTACCGCTCAAGAATTTTAATGAACTACAAGATATGATGTTAGAATTGGATAGATTTTTTTTTATCACTAGAAGAAACTTTTTCAGCAAAAATTATTTCTTTAAATTTTGATGTACTGTAAATTAAATGTTAAAGGAGCGTATCCATAGAGAGCTTATTTTTGTTTGAAATCCGTTTTGTAAGAAATTAAATTTGCATTTCAGAAACGGATTTAAAGAAAAAGTGCTTAAGTCTGTAAGCAGAACTATGCAACCGATGAATTTTGGTTGTCATATTTGTTTCTTTCGTTAGGTTTTATAAGCGCGTCGACAGATAGGTCATTTTCCGCCCTTTCACATGGCTAATATCAGTACACAATCTGAGAAATCAACATGATTATTTTCTTTTACGTATTCCGGAGACAAACACAAACATCCATGCTCACGGCAAGATTCGAACCCGTTACCCAACGGATTCGAGAACTGGAAAGCCTAGGCCCCAGCCCTCTCGGGCACCGGGAATAGTCATATTCGTTTTCACGATATCCGTTAAACGGATGACTTGGGCTTCTACTGAACACACAACTGCAGGGAAGTTAAGCAACATTAGAGCACGGCTAGTCACTGGATGGGCGACCATCAGTGAGATACTATTTTCACCCCCCCCCCCCGGCTGCTGTGTCGTTAAACCAGCTCCATCCAGGGACCCAACTCGTCGGCCTCTGGCCATACAGGCCCTGGATGGACGTATTGGATTACAAATGGCTGACAAATTAAAAGTTAAAAAAATTTGCAACTTCAGTTATAGATTTAACTGGAACGTCAGCTAAACTTCCTCTTACAGAATTTTTATTCATAAATACACTGCTGGCAAAAAATACAACACATGGAAGGAGTGGGTCAATTTTAATGAAATTGCACAAGAATATCGTTTGGATGGCATATAACATGATTCAAATTTCAACACGACATGTCACAAAAGTCCCTCCACTGGAAGAATGGTTCATCTTTAACTTATATAAACTCACCAATCTGGATTTTTTATTGGTCCCATTTCGAGGACGTAAGATGTCATTGAAAGATCTCAAAAGAGTGCATTTGTGCTTCCAAGGCCGGAGCGGTCATTTGTCAGATGTTTTGTATCACACACAAGCTTACTTTCTAGCAAGGCAAACATATTAAAAGTTTTCCAATGAAAAAATGTGTTTTATTAAAAAATTAAAATGTCAGCTCATTTTGGGACATCCTTTAGTGTCCTTCATTTGCCGTTGCCGGACGTGGCTTCATTTACAACAGATCAAGCATTAAATCAGGTATTTCCAGGAGAATTATCCTCCACGATGACCAGCAAAACTTCATTCTACACTAATTGCCTACTCCCGAATAGTAAGTTTAACATTATCGTCTATGAGGATCCTTTAAGGCTGCTTGGCAATAATATCTCTCCGATAATTGAATTCATCCGAAGGTCAGGATATACGACATTTCAATGGCGTCGGATGTTACAATCAGACTTGTATTCTGGTTTCCAAACCGCCTTATCATAACTGTAGCCCAAGGTCTGAACCTGTCCTGAATTATGTTTCAAATTCTAGAACACTGTAGCAGTCTGTGACGGTTTAGTCACACCAATCTGGCTCTCTGTCCTCTAGTACCACTTAGCAGGACCAATTCAACTTATTTAATTTTACCCTTCTTATCACCAAGGTAACTTCCCAACAAGAAGCCAAGATAAGAGAAAAACCAACGAGCAGCCGCAGTTCATTGTTAAAAGTGAAGTTCAATACAAGTGTGTAAAAAGCAAAAAAAAATAGCTAACAACACTTTCAAAGTTAACCTGTAATAGGAAACAGATTAAAAATTACACTGGTCAACACGCATTTTGTGACTAAGACCACACATAGAGTTCTTAGTAGTAGTTTGTATGTAGAGTCCGAATCTGCTTTTAGATTTTTTCTTTCACGTCACGTTTCCAAGTTATGCACTTCGAGACTTCTATGTTAAAGTAATGGGAGTGAAGACAAGCGGCTATATTGTTAAAGTATCCATATTTTGGGGCCGCAAGGAAATTTACCAGGCCCCAAACACTGAATGATTTTAAAATGTTTCATTGTAAAACAAGAAAGCTGTGCGTGCTAGAGAAATTTAAAAATTATATTCGGAATCAGCAGAAAAAATACTACCAAAAATCACCCACTTTCATTTTGTCACAAGAAAAATCTTAAATTTTGTTGGCCAGTGTTATTAAGACAAAAAATTAAATAAAATACATTAGACATAAAATTGCCAAAGGTGACAAAAAATTGTACAAGGCTGTGTTGGGACACGGCCGCTAGTTAAGTCGTAGAGTACGTCTTGTGGCTTCATGGCGAATAAGAAATCATTTTGTACAACACAATTTAAAAATTTTAATTTCTGACATAAAATGTTCAAACAACTAATATATTTGCAATATATCATACTTTTTTAACCAGACTCGTTATTTTTAACCGAACCTTAATTATAAGTCATTCACAACTTACAAACGGTCACAACTTAAGTGGTCTATGATAAGAGAAGTATGATACAAACGTCAACAGACTAGAATCAATATCAAATCTGTAGAACTGCCACCCAATATAGTAGGTGATTCGATGGACATGTAAACGTTTCTTCACAAAGCCGAGAGCTGTAAGTTTAATATAGTATCTACATTGAGGTCTCCAAATATCATAATTTGCACATCAGTATCCACCTCCATATTGTCTTTGATAGGTGTAGTTGCTGGTGAATATTTCATCATCGCACTGAACAACAACGATGCCATATCAAATATCGAACATTAGGATGATTTTAAACAATGCCTAGTATAAATCTCACCACACTTTAACCGTTCAAATATTACCGATACCAGCGTCAATCAGTCAACTATAGTTTGACCAGTCTATCAGTGTACGTTCGCATTCGGTTAAAGAGTTAATATTTCTGAAGATCGCAACACCGTCTGCTTTCCTATAACTTATTACACCATTTTTGGTGAGTGCATCGGATCTAATACAACCAGACTGATTCATTTGTGTCCTCAATTCGAATCCATCTATATGTATAGGTTCACCTGCATTCATTCAAGTCTCACTTATTGCCAAGTAATCAGCTGTAATAAGTACTGTGCATGCGCTACTAAATACTGTGCATTGAGATTGGTAACAATAACGTTTAAAATATTCTGTTCATCAATGGAATCATCATCATTGTTGTAGCTAACAGTATCGTTGTTTGTATTTTTAATATGAAATTTTTTATGCGCTGCATGTTTACAGTATGTTAGCAGCATGTTAGCATGTCAGCATGTAAGATTCCAATCTCTCGTATTCGTCTCTGAACTTTTCCATCGAAGGTGCTTGAGTATCTGGAGTGAGATAGCGATCACAGTAGTCTTTTGAGTTAGTTAAATATAATCCATCTATACTGGTTAATCTATTCAATCCAAACATTAACAATTGATTTTATTCTGATAGATGATACGATCAAATGTAGCATCTTGGGATTTAAGTGCCGTGATCTCAGCGGTTGGCACCAATGGGAACTGTTCACATTTCCATTTGATCGTGCCACCTAAATTGATGTTCGCTGTACGTTTAATGAGCGCTGTCCATTTCAGAGCATCATTTATGTTTTCTTTGAACTTGGAAATCAAAGGTGGCTTACATTTGATTCGTGCCCATTTCTTCATTTGGCAACTATAACCTTAAACGACAGATGCATTGTTTTTGCTGTTGTTGTAGATGTTGTTTACTCGTTTCTTTTTTTTCGAACTCACAACCATAACCTACTACACTCATTTCTTTCACATGCTGTACAGGAGTGAGCACAGAGTCAATAAACAACATTAGAAAAATGATTTCGAACATTTTCGGATTTGCTCAATAGACTTATAATGGGAACAATAAATGACTATTGCTCGGAAACTCCTTGATGTCTGCCGCTGATATTTGTCACGCACTTATCCAACTAGCTCGTCTTCGTATCAAACCTTCGAGCATGAAAATAGATAGAGGCGGCATAGCCTCTTGTTCTATGGTACCAGAGTTAGGTCCCATGACTTAGGCATCTTGATACCCCTACACACTAATCGGCCAAGCCTTAGGTGTGATGTGATAAGAAGGTTGTTCCTTCTAGCATAGAAATAGAAAGGGTAGGGTTTATTTCCCATGGCATAATAGATCTTCGAGCATATAAATAGAGGCAGAAACGAAATGGTATACTCTTGTTCAGCTTATGGTTGCACGCAAAAATATAAGAAAAAAATAAAAAGTCCTTAACATGTATTAACTTATTTACAGAATTAGATGTAAATTCCATGAAATAATATTAATAAAGCAAATAAATAAATGGTTCAAATTAGTCAATCCAATTATGGGCTGTAGAATCGTTTTTGAACTATTTTATTTATATACTTAATATTATTTCATTTTATTTATACTAAATAAACAAGAGAATATACATCTAATTTCCATTACATTCAACTAAAATAATTATTTACAGAATGTATATGTTAAATTTTAACATGTATTAAATGGGTTAATAGTGAAAATTTAATTTTAAATGAGTTCTTATTAATATCATTATAACATTTATTTTGTAATTTTTTCGAAATTTAAAAAAAGATATTACTTTTTCATTTTATTTTATTTTTGAGATTAAGCAATTTTTTCTTATTTTTTTTTCATTTTTTTTATTTCAATATTTTTATTAGAATTTTTGTTGAACATTTTGTACTTTTGGATAGAGGATTATATTCTGTATCATTTTTTTTTATTAATTTTTTTATTTGTATAAAATTTGTGAATTAAATTAAAATAAATATTTACATAAAAATAGGCCAAATTATTAAAAAAAATTACAAAAAATTTTTGTTCTGAACCGATCATAAACCCCAGAATATCGTACATTCGCATTTTTAAATATAAAATAACGTAATAATCACGGTTAATAAGAAATAATGTTGTAAAATATCATTAATTATCATTAAATAATAGGGACACTGCATTTAAAAATTAGTGGGATCAGTAACATAATCGAATAAAGCTAAAATAATATGTAATCACAAGTCAGTCCTACGCCAATAAGGGAATGTTTTGCCCTATCACAGCTGATCCACAAGGTGATTGATTTTGGTGCCACTGGCTTCCCCTTGCCATGAATAGAGTACCGCCTCTATCTATTTTCATGCTCGAAGTATCAAACAAAATTAGCTTTCTATTTTTTACGGTCCCTTCTGAGTACACCGATCGCACCGTTTACAAATCCATCGTCCACATCGATGTTCACTCTCAACATGTACGGTGAGTCAATAGCCAAGCATGTAGGATATTGCAAGCCTCCTAATTCTACAATACCGATCTTGTGTGGTTTTGTTCTTGCCGGATCTAATTCACTTCTGCGGCCATAACCATTAGTTTTATTACTGGCAAAACAAATTATTACACATGATAGCATTTTCGTTGGGAGCATCAACGCTGTTGTTGCGATGAAACAGCCTAACTATATCAGGCAAATTTTCCATGCACCATTGTTTACTTTTAAATCTTCTCTAAATCAACTGCTTTCTCCTGAGGAAGCAATCTTTCACCATTGCCGATCTTGGTCAGTATAGTTGAGAATATTTCATTACTCTGGCACATCACTCGTGACAAGTGAAATGAAGTGTGTCGATGATATTGGGCATCACTCGTCTGAATTGACCATACTTATCTCATCAATTATTACACATTTCACGGAAAGGAATTGGCGATATTATTGTTGTAGGACCTTAGGAGTCAATCCACTGACCCTTTTGCTTTACGGTGTGATCCTAAATACAGAGTGTACAGATTCTAACAGTGCAGAGTGTTCCCGTTCAAGTTCACTGCAGCCTTACCAGTGGACGCACAGACTATACCTATAAGCATTACGAATTGTATTCTGCCGTTGTCCGAATCAATTTAAGGTTTAATGTTTCCATGATTAATTTCTATCGTAAATATTTTGCCATTGCCAGCATTACGGGCCAAGTACTCATGTATGCGCTCGCTGTCGCTTGTGCATATTCTGGGTATAAATTCTAAGATTCACTCGCTGTTCACATTACTCTGCAGATGATTGGACATCACATTGCTACACTTTCTTACAAGTGCGATGGCCTTGCCAGTCTCGTATTCGAATTCATCGTTGCTCTCATAACCCGCCTCGCCAACATCACTTCGCATGTACTCATCTATCATTTTGTTCTCTTTGCAAGTTGTTTGCAATGTCGTCGTCTTTCTTGCACAGTTCTCTAAGTTCTTCCATCAATGCATCTATATCTGTTACTTTCGTATTCTTTCCTTTTGGCTAAAATGTTCACCTCGTTCGCATCATACAATTGGATGAATTTGTATACATCAAATAGATCTACAACTTCATTGCGAAATGGATAGAACAATGTAACCTTTTCAGGCTTGTAATTGATTGTATCATCGATGCTATAATGACGGTATCTAATCACTCTGTGCCCACATTTCTGCGTCTATATCTATTGATGTTTGAACTAAAAATGTCATAAGCTTCATCGTTTTCATTATCAGTATTTTGTTGTTCAGTGGCTTCATGGCCACCTGTATCATCAACATGTTTTCTCTTGATATGTCCTGTATTCATTACCGGTGTATACCATGCAATAAAATGAACTAAACTTATCCTATCTAATTCTGCCGGTCTCTCATCATATTTTTGATTCATAGATTTAGCCTGTTAAATTTTCATCTAAATCTTCTTTGTCCATCACTGCACGTCTCTTCTTGGCTTTGTGTATCTGTTCTGGCAAAACGGTCGAAATGTTGGCGACTAGTCTACAAATGTGGCTCATCAAATGGTTGACGCAGAAGATACTACATCCTGCGTCTTAGGCACACATCTGCAGCGTGTCTAATAGTTTTAAATTTGTTCTACAATGAATGCACAGCATGAAATCATTCACATTGGATTGATGAAACTGATGGAGCAAACATATCACATCGCCGTTATGTGGGTGCTTTAAGTCCTTCTCAAACTAAAATCTATTATAAACATTACATGAATATCTAAATTCATTGTTAATGAATATAAAACGAAATATGAATTCAGTCTCCCAAATTTTTGCACATATGTCGCACCTTACTTAAATCATATTTGATGAAGGTGCTGTTAATGTTGACGGTTATGGCTCGTTATGGACTTCAACTGGTTGAATTCTATCACTCCATGTAGAAACGTTTATGTCATCAGATATTATTTTCGTCGAACTCAGTTATTGGCACATTCGTATCGAGCTATAGCTCATCTTGGCGGCGCGGCGCCTCAACTTTGAGGTGTTCCTGTTGAGCCCATTGACGCTCAACATCGGACATCCGGGTCTTTTTGGATTCCCCATCTCTCGATCTATATTCCTGTGACGGTTTCTATAATTTTTCTCGTGTTTATTAGGCATAAATTTGGAAATTCTATAATTTTTGCGAAATTTCCACACTTCGAAGGTCGATATCTTAAACACTATTAAATATTGAGGCTTAAATTTTAAGCCATTTTATAAAGCGCAGAAAGATAAAACAAATGACACCTCGAATGTCGTGGTAGCACAAAGGAAGCCGGAGCTAGACTAATTTAATATCCGCCATAGAGCAGATTTTCTGACTCAACTTTGCACTGCGATTGCGTCAGCCAATGAGGTCTGCATGAAATCGTTGATGGTCTGAAACATGCTTTGTTCTATAATCTAACGAATGCGATATCGATCACTCTTCTATCATTAATAGTTTTCACGTTATTAAAGTTTTCGTGATCAACAGTTTTCGTGACATTCACGATTTAAGCGTGGCATCCTAGTCTCGAAACGTAAGACGTATTCTACGTCAAAACTACTTGTCATAAAGTAAACAATAAAAGAATTTGGATATCGCCTGATTTAGTACAATTTAAAAAAAGGCAATATTATAAGTAAGAAGTTTGATAGTATAACAAATTTTTGAGTTAGAGAAAGTTCAAGTATGAAATTTGAAGATAGAGATAAAATTTACGATTTTTTTCATAAAGAATACCCAAGTCTATGATCTTTCTTTTGGATAACTTTCATTTGGTATAAAATGTTTCAAGTCTGTTTGTTTTATTTGTTTTGATTTGGATAGATTCAGACTGAATCCACTGTTGTCTAACCAATTAATAAAATTATTGATCGAGCGTTGAAATAATATTTTATCATAAGTACAGGTAATCACAGAATAAATTTTGATATCACCTGCATATTGCAAAAGTTGAACGTTGAAGTTTTGAACATTTATGTCATTGTCGATTACAAACAAATTAGAAATTAAAAAGTATATGCCCAAGAGGTGATCCCTGCGGGACACCACAAGTAATTCGACTAATATTTTCCGATTTATAATATTTGCCATACAAACAAAACGTTCTACCAGCTAACATCGAAGTAAGCCAAGAACATAAATAGTCGGCTTTACCTAACCAGGACAGCTTTAATAATAGACCTTGTGGTTAACAGAATCAAAAGCCTTATTAATATCAGAATAGAACACGTCTAATTGACTCCTAGTATCTATCGTTTTCGCAATGGCATAATTAATCGACTGAAGATTAGTAAACGTTGATTTTTTTAATCTAAAGCTTTGTTGGCGATCAGGAGCAATAGCTTCATAGAAATCACCAAGAGATTTGGAAACCCAAGTTTCTAATAATTTAGCCGGATATTAGAGAGTTATAGGACGCCCATTAGATCATGTAAAATTTCTTAGTATTATCATAATCATAGATAGGGAAGTAGAGAAACTGTAGTTCTCTCTGTTCCTCCACATGATGGCGCCACTGTTGTTTTGGTTTTAAGCTTATTTTTCTGTTAATTCTTATTTACAAAGTGATAAAATCTGAAATAAATGACATCTCTCAGAAATAAAATTTCAGTTATGTATTTATTAAACTTTATTGCCTGAGATTATT
The DNA here is from genome assembly GCA_023313115.1 of Rhysida immarginata. NCBI lineage: Eukaryota > Metazoa > Arthropoda > Chilopoda > Scolopendromorpha > Scolopendridae > Rhysida > Rhysida immarginata. Next base: position 240,804 of record JAHWFO010117659.1, on the reverse strand, counting down.
AATAACTTTAACAGAATTATACTCTTAAATAATAAATAACAGTTCAAGCATAATCAGAGAAAGAGTTCAAATATTAAGAGATCAATTCTTTAAATCTTTTATTTGTTTTATTCTTTACTGCATTACAAACATTTCTCCTCAATTCTCTATTAGCCTGGAAATAAAAACGAGTCTGGATATAATACAAAATACAGGGTGAACAAAATATACAGCCCCTAAACACTTAAATTCCCTTGGCTACTCCTTACAGTACGTTAGTCTTTATATTCTTCATAACAACTTCCATATCAAAAAAGAAGGAAAGCAGTTCGAGTCATTTTCACATTTGGAAATTCAATTCCCTATAAAGGCATTAACCTTCGCAAAGGCACCATTCTTTCATTACCTTTCCCCCAATCCCCTCCCTCCAACTATTCCCTAATTTATCACGGGCCTTTCTACAGTTTCTTTCAGTGTATATAAGACATCATTCTTTGGCTTTCCCTCTTTACATTTTCTGTATATAAGACATCTACTTCTAACCCTCTATTATCATTTTCAGTCTATCCAAAAAGTTAGTTTTTTTCAGAGTCTTACCAGGCTCTGTTCATTTCTTTTTAAAAAATTAATTATAAATTTAAAGAAACATTTTGTGTACCATAATCATGATTATGAGAATACTATGATTATGCACCTATTTCATTTTTTTTTATTCAATTTATTTTTTAAATATTTAATTTCATTAACAATTTATTTAATTATATAACAAAGAAAAAATAAATATTAGTTCTACAATATCTTTTAAATCAAATTGAATAAACGAGCCAAACTGCAAAACAAATCCTGTGATAGAGCCAAAGCTGCAGTAGTGCCACAGTTTCACAAAACTGCCATGGTGACAATATGGGGTGGCTGCACAAATTATGTTCGGTTGCAAGTTTGTCTACAAATATCTCATCAAAAATTGTAAACTAAATTTTTAGAGTACTTTTAACTCTAATAAAGAAATGTATACTACAATTGGTTTCAGATAAGCATTAATTCTTCAGTATTAAATATTTATTTTCTTCTATGCCAATGTATAAGCATAAACAAGTGTCCCTACTTCCCTTTCTATGATTATGGTATTACTTTATGGATTGGGTGTATTAAAACATGTTTCCAATCAGATGGATAACAACGAATCTTAAGTGACATGTTTTTAAAGCTTTAACATAGCTTTAAATATCCTTTATAAATATAATCTGGTATGTTTTTAAAGCTGGAAATTTTGCAGCTTTAATTTTAGATCGTAGACTTGCAAGCCTAATTGAGTCAAGATAGATAGTCACAAAATTATAATTGGAATCATTCCCAATCTTCTGTTAATTCAATATCAGATTAACAATAAATCCTAATAATTCCTCCTTTAAAAATCTCTGCATTTGCCTCAGTACTCTAAAAATAAGTTCGTCCAGAGCATTTTCAGTTCAACATTGACGATGAAATTACAGATAAAATTCAGAATGTGTTGTAGAAAATTCCGACAAGATTCACTTGGAAATACATAAAAATAATTCAAGTACCAAAATATGCCTGTTTTAGAGTAAATCCATTATGCACATGTTCGCAATATTCGATTTTTGCTGAGTCCAAATATTTTAATTACAGAGAGCTGCTCTTAATTATACAATTAAATATATATGTGCTTTTCAATATACAGTATTATAACTAATTAAATTTGGCATTAATAACTTTATAAAGGATTAATTAATTAAAGCAAACGGCAATTAAAAATTAATCGACTTACAGACTTAGAAATGCAGATTCATCGACTATATTCCAAATGACCATCATTTCTATAAAGCAATTAAAGTAAATTCATGATGCTATTCATAATAGCCTTTGCGAATTATACACTCTATTCGCAAACTTTCTTAAAAATAACTGTTTTAAACAACTTATTTATATATTTAAAATTTTTAGTATTGGCGTTTAATATTTTTAATTGAAATATTTGCTCGGTTAACAAATCCAAATAACCGTAAAAAATTATCGAGATCTTTCTTTTTTTATAATCCTATTTCATTCTTTGCAATTACACTTTGATTTTAGCTCTTCAGATTTGAAGACCTTGCCTGATAACGTGTTTTCCCTCGGCCCAACAGCGTGAGCTGTTTACTAGGACAATGGTTGTTTTATGTTTGTTACAATTAGACGGCACTGAAGCCTTTTCTTCAAGAGTCCCATACATTTTTACAGTCCCATTTCGAGGACGATTTACAAAATAAACTATTACAATTCGGGATTTTACGATCGGGTTTTAAAGAGAACGGGCGATAGTTGTGCATTTATCTGATCACATTTTCAGGATTCCTTTTGTCTTCCTTCTTGAAATGAGATTCCATCGATTATAGCGCCATCTTTGACAAGATTTTGAACACTTTGCCCTGATAGTGGAAGCCGTTCAATACTCAACGTCTATTGCACTTTTTTTCTACTTCACTTCCAAAAAAAGAAAACTTTCTGCCTTCCAAGTTAAAAGCTTCTTGAGACTTCTTAGGATCGGCTATAATGCTTAATGCGAATCTATTAATAGATTTCCTTGCTTTCAAATCGGAAACATGTTAAAAAATTTCAACAATTTACACGGCTAATAAGACAAAATTATTATTGAGAAGTTGTGTGAACGGCCTTGGCAATACCTTTTACATAATTTTCTTTAAAGTTATTCCACTGCGATTAAGATGGATATCAAAGTTTTCTTATTTTTCTTTTATTATTTATTTTCATGAAACTACTTTGAAACTTGCGAATCCTATTTACTAGTTGGTACTTTGTTTGGCACGAGGCCATGCATTTTAATAAGAATAAAAGAATCCCCTAGGATTAAAGGGTTCATCTTCAAGGGTACGACTGGGCAATTACAATTAACACTTCTTTAGAAAATGCAATTAAGTTTTCGAGTCGACTTAGAATTTCGCTGCTTTGGCAGGTGCGAGAAATTGGCGTAAATTTAGTTCCCAAGTTATTCTTTCCAAAAATGCTTTCCGGTGGTTGCAATTTCTATAGGAGAAAATTTAATCAAAATTTCTCCAGATATTGCAATGTCTATCCGCATGTTCATTATTACTCAATCCGCTTTGTTTAACCATCGATGCCAATAGCGTTCCCCAGAGGGCTCAACGATTCAACGAGAGAGGAATTTGTGATATAATTTTAATAAATAATTATGTCTTAAGTACGTAATTCGAAATTAAAAAGTAAGTGAGGAGAAAATTTACTCAATTAACAATAGAGAATTCTATATTTAAAGTTAATGATCACATTCTTAGAACATAATGCTGAAGACAAGTAAGGAAATATTTTTCACAATGTTTGAAGAATATAGCGAAAATAATGTCCTAAGGGTATAAATTAAAATGATAAAAATCCCACATAATATCTATGTACATCTATCCCACATAAATTCTATGATCGAATGTCGAAGCGAAAATGCTATTAGTTCTATCGATTGTAATGAAATAAAATTTTAAATACCTCGCTTCAAATAGAAAAACGATTGCACTTGATGAGGACACTTAAACAATTGTGAGTTTGAAGATATCAAATTAAAATAGAAATGTAAAAATTTATTTAAATATCTGTTATTTACGATAATTTCTTTTAATCTTGCCTATCACTTTTCTCAGTTGCAACTCTTTATAATGCAGATGACATAAGTTGATAATCAAAGAAAAATGTTCTCAAATTTCAGGAGCCCATGAAAACACAATTGTATCAAGGAATCGTGGCGAGCCGCAAATTTTTTATTGAGTATCATAAAAGTGGGAATGGGAAAACTATTGTTAGGGGCACATACAAATTTTAATTTTAATCAACTTTTAACCACATGGCTCTGTAATAAGCTCGCGGACTAATAGCTGAATAATACTTCTCTGCATTACATTATGAACAGATAGGAAGCACACTAATTTCACTGCCTTAGAAGGAGTATGAATACGTCTAAGTGAGCATTCATATCGTAAATTGTAGAATACAAATAGATTTATAATCCAAGGTTTGGTCACTTATTCAAGGAGTCAGAGTTGAAACTGCAAATTAAAATCGGATTTGGAAATGCAGAATGTTGACGGGTAACGGGGAATGCAGAATTTTATCTAAGGCGGAATAAAAGGATTTTATTGAAGTGAAACTTCTTATCGCACGCTAGCTGAGTTCTTTTAATGGAAACCCAAGCGTAACGGAAAAATGAAACTGGAAATTTTTCAATTTTGTTATTTAGTCTTAGTCATTAAATTTGGACATTTCTAAATATTTTCCTCAAAAATATTTGGTAAGCTTTCAGTTTTTCTTGATATCTTCAAAATTATTCATGGCTAATGTCTCGGTGACTATAACGCAAACACTCTAATTACTTAACATACATATAAAATATTATGTGTTAAGTATCATATTGTGTGCGTTAAATATTTCAAATAAAGAAATGTTAGACTGGCTGAAATTAAAACATGTCAGAATACTTGTTACACTCTTCCTTATTCATTACGTGACCCTAAAAGTTTCACTCCTGGCTTCGTGGTGACCTGCAATATTATTTTTTACATAAAACAGAAAATTACGAAATTCCTAGTTACAACCACTAGTTTTAACCAGGGTGTAATCGAAAAGCTTTCAGTTAAGTTGTTACTTAACCTGAAACTAGATGGATCCCGTAAAAAATTTGTCGGTAAACAACCCATCTTATTATTAAAAAATAAATAAATAAATAATCGTCAGAGCAACAAATAGAATGATTAAAGCAGAGAACGTTGCACGGAAGTCAATTTTTGCGGATATACGTAAAAACAGTTTTTATTATATAACTACGTATGCGCCAAAAGCAATTTTTAATTGTAAACTACTGCTAATTAATAGTAATTATGGACACAAAAACTAACTTTGACAAATACACAGACTAAGATCATTCATTTAAGACCAAAATGAAGTTTGGAGATGCAGTAGGTTTCTCCAACGAACTGTCGAAAGAACCACCCTTGGGAATTAAATATATACATTTTTTATTTAATTCTTTATAGTCTATATTTAAAAACAAGAAACATGTTTTTATACGATAAATATAAAACCAAAAAAGCCTTGGAAGTCTGTCCAGTCGGCTACGCCTGTATCTTGGGAAAGCGTTTACAATACGTTATGCTGGCTAATCATAAACAGTCCTCTCCAAAAATTCGTCACAATCAACAACTTTGCTAGCATTGATGATCAAATTAACAAAAATTACATACAATAATTAACAACCATAACAATAAACAACAATACAAGCAGTCACTACGTCATGATTGCATTGCATACACATTAAACTTAAATTGTAAATTACCGCTTATTAACAGCAATTATGGACACAAAATCTAACTTTGACAAATCTATAGAGTAAGATCTATCATTTAAGACCAAAATAAAGTTTACGGATGCAGTAGTTTTCTCCAACGAACTATCGAAGAATCACCCTAGATAGTGGGAAATCAAAAACAGGCGGTTTACAAAATTTGTTCAGAAATTAATGTTCCATATTTATTTCTCAGCTAATAATAAGAATAGAAAAGTGAAATTTTGCATCGTCCGAAATTGAAGTTTCTCACGTGGGGGGGATTCGTACAGATTGTGCAGTTGAAGTAATGTGTTTTAATACCGCCTGTAAACGACTTACTTTTCAAATTATATGCTGTAATTAAATTCTTGGTTTTGGTTATGTCTGAACACACATTTTTGTGCTTTGTGAAAACGTTCTGCAGTCGTTAGGATCGCCATTACTCGCTCCGCTGGGAGAATTAAAGCTTCTGAAGTTCTTTATGTGTATTTTTTCGGGTTGGTGTAAGGACGAAAAAGTTGGTGGGGATTAGGTGGAAAAACGGCACTGTAAATGTAAAGGAAACCTTCGTTTTTATTATGATTAATTTTCTACATTAAGAATAAATAGAGTAACCCAGGGGAAGGTGGATAAGCTCAAGCCAAATTGACAGTTAAAAAAAATTCTAAGTGAAAAAAATTTTTTTTTTTAAATATGGTTGACCAGGAGCAACATTTATAAGAATTTTGAAAATGAAAGATCAATATTAAGTTTGATAGTACATGAAGTTATCAATGCCTTCATCAATCCACCTTACCCCTAGAAACCGGGGGAGGGTGGATAAATGTCTATAATGTTGCTAATGGCCGAACAGTGAGGCTATGCCTTCATTCAATAGTCTTTACTTAACACTTTCACCAACCAAAAAACTACATTTTTACAATCGTTATTCAAATTTGTAGAGCAGAATGACTTTTATCATGTCTTAGATGACAGGGATTTTACTCACCAAGCTGGATGCTACTGCTTGCCGAAAATTTTTTCCCTTCCTGTTGATCGCGGCCGAAATCGATGAAGTCGGAAATAATTAAAGAACAAATATCGTCGTCTAGTGGAAATGAGCAAAAACCGATTTAGAAAATTTTTTTCGCGGTAACAGCTTAACATTATTCACTTCCCCCGTTTTCCACCTTCCCCCGAAGTATCCGAAGTGGAATTATTTTCTAAACAACTGTCTGTAACGACTGAAATCCCATACTCGAGTAGAAGTCTAATTCCAGGAGTCAGGGTCGAAAATTTTGTTGTGCTGAATTTGAATTACCAATTTTTAGAAAAAAAATCACAGCTATTCAACATTTCCAATGGCAAATACACTAACCGATGGAAATGAAAAGCGTCAAATCATTGCTTATACTTTTTCAAATTCTGTGGTGGTGCTGGCCGAGAAATAAGGATTAAATAATTAAAAATTTTCCTTTATTCGGAAACAAGGAATTCATGACCTTAAAATTTAATCCTACTTATTACCACTGAATACGAATATGAAGAATTTGCGCCACTTCTTGAATACGCTCATGTCTGACGCACATTTGCGCCACTTTAAAGAAAATTCACCTATTTTATTTTCTCTTTGAAGAGAAAAAAATTTCTTTGCCATTAGAACGCGGAAAAAATTGAAGGTTTCCTAGTCCTCGTAGACTTTTCGAATATAATAGATTTTAAGCCATCGACTTAGTTTTTATTTGCTATACATATGTATAAAATTATTCGACTTTGACCCGTTTGGTCACCTTGGCAACACGTGTTTCCAACTTATATCTTGGACGTGTATCTTGTCAAAAATGCAGGTTGTTTTATGTTTTGTAAAATTTCATACTAAGTAAATGACATGAATAAAATCTACTGATTTTCTAAAATATTTCGGTAAAAAATGTTACCATACATGCAAAAAAATAAAAAATTATAATAAATTACAAACTGCTGGGTAAGTTTAATATGAAGGAATGTAATAAAAATAAAAAAAATTGCAATCGAATTTAAGGTCTGTATCTGAAGGGGCTACGTTTATTTGTTAATGACCACAGGCACAATATTTACAATACTGAACATACTCTTAAGGCTTTGGACAAATTTAATTTAATTTAAAAGAATTATAACCTATCTTTTGCATTCCTTTAATGTAACCCTAACTTGCTCTCTGCTAAAAGTTTATTTCATTAGCTTTTGTGCGTATTGATTTAGTTTTATTATTCTTCAGTACAGGAAGAAGTCGTTACACTTCTCATCGCAAACAATCTCAAAGGTCTCCCCGATCTTATTAAATATACGGCTTCAGGATTTCATTTTCTTGTCCTCTAAATCTTTCTTCCTCTCCCTTTTTTCTCACACACAAATACACAGACACACATCACACATACAAATAGACAAAGAGAAAAGCAATAAATTTTATTTCTTTAATTTATCTATTCATTTTCAAAAATAAAAGCTTCTTTCGATCAAATCTATCTGATTTCCCTAGATGAAACAACTTTGATGTTTTTATTATTTTCGTTTGCTTGCACTATCATTGGAACCAAGATAAATTGAATCTTATCATCGAATAAGTCTTTTTTTCCTTAATCTCTGACTGTATTGCTATTTATTGCTTTTGTTCGCATAAAGCGCTTAGAAAAAAAGCTGACGTTTCTTTATTTCCTGTAAGAGGAATTCTTCAGCATCTCCATGAATAAGTTAATTTTTTTTATTTAACACTGCAGTAGAAATGCCCTTAGACTTTTAAAGCTAGTTGAAGTTTAAACAACTGGTGCTTTCTTAATAGTCAATCTCTCACAAGCTAAGGGAATTACAAACTTATTCAAAGAAATTTCGTAATATAATTTCGATATTCAGGAAAAAATTAAGGCATTCTGCGTATGAAATATGTTATGGATTGCTAATCTAAGAGAACTGTTCTAGAAATAAGTCCCATAATATTTTTCACGTAAAGTATTGAAAATGTATGAATTTTATTCACAATGAACGTTTCCTTTACGAAAACATTTTACCACATAATCCACAACTACTTGTACTATTTTCTGACAGCGCGAAAACAAAATTAATTGTCATCAAAATTATAAGAAGGAATAGTGTGGTGGAATTGCTTTTATAGGAAGGAAAACCTGTAAGCAGAAAAACCATCCAAGAGATGGCGCGCCAGATAAGCATTTCAAAATACGTGTGGTCTAAGTCTTGCCGGCGGATGTTTTTATGGTTAGAAGTATTACCTTCTTAAACAGTATAGGCATATTATGTCTTGCTAGGAAGTCGAAAATTTGACCCAACTAGTAAGGCCCATATCTCCGAAATTAATGGATAAATAGGAGTGATTAACGGGCTGTGTATTTCCCGTAAGTCATTCAATTTTCCTGGAGATAACTGGCAAAAAAGACAAGTTATTAACCTGCGCTTAGTGCAACTTGAATAATTTGAATAAAAAAAAACAAATGTCTTGCGAGCAGTGGTTTATTCGAAATCGGCAGTGTTAAGGTGAATTTACGTGAAAGTTGTTGGGGAACGGTACTGAAATTGTTCTTGGAGAGCGCAAACAGCTTAATGTTTGGTAGTAGGGTTCAATATAAACCCGAAAATTATACTGAATTTTCTCTTTAATATTTCTAAATAATCTCATTTATTTATTAAATAGCGGAAGGATGAAGCTATTTATTAGTGTTTACGACGTATGTCTGCTCCCATCATATTTTCTACATTTTTAACGTAAAAGATTGAAATTAGGAATGTACCATAGACATGTTCTAATTCACTATTTAGTTTTGGTTTCGATTGATCTACTGGGGTCGGAGTTACGGAGGTGGGAGTTACAGGGGACCTTCTGGGTCTATATAGAATATACGTACGTAAAGGAATGAAATTCGGTTTGCAGATTCCTCTAGGCAAGATCTACATTACTATGAGGGTTGTTGTCTGCGCCCAATCGTCCCGGTGAGGTCGGAATTGTGAGGATAGCAGTCACGTGGTCTTTAAAACTGTTAACGTTTCAAATGGCAACATAAAGCATGTGATATTAGATTGGAAATAATATGAATAATAAGAAGATAGAGCTCATTTTCTAAATACTTGATTCGTTAAAATCAATTTTTGAAAAAAAATGGGGGATTAAAAAGTGCGGATAAAAGGGTTTATACAAATTCAGGGTTTCCGATACTTTTATATATGGACTCTTCTCAGAGTCGGTTTAATTTCTTGTTTCATATAACTAATTCATAAATAGTAAAAAATAGTCAAGAAAATTCCACGAGCCTGAACTTGAACAAGGGACCTTCGGGTTACCGTCCCGATGCTATAACCACTAAGCCACCGTGCACATGGAAGCTGTCGCTATCAAACATATCCTATGAGCACAGGTTACAGCACGGCTCCTTGTTCGCAAGCCAGAACTATCTTTACTATTAAAGGCGAATAATATTAAATTATAACTAGAAAATAGGCCTAGCAGAGTTTTTTCACGCCATACTTTCGGATATTTATAAATAAATAGCAACAGCTATCATGTTCACGGTGGCTTAGTGGTTATAGCATCGGGACGGTATTCCGAAGGTCCCTGGTTCATTACAGGCCATGGAATTTTCTTTACTATTTTTCACTATTTATTAATATCCGGAGGTGGCCTATTTTCCAGTTATAATTAATAATTCAATTGTTTGGTTACAATTAGAATTATCATTTCCTAAATTGCGATTACATTATTTGTTTACAACATTAATTTTTGTCCCTTTTTTTTCAACATAAATTTCGTGTATACAATTCTAACTTGGGGTAACTTTTCCAATTGACATTCCGTTGTGCACCCTTGCCACGACGCACCTGTTAGCACGACAACAACGAAACTGATTCGCATGACAACGTATAGGAAATCCATTCCCGAACATACGTCATATAAAATGCCTTTAATTTTACCAGGAGCTACGTACCATCAAACCTTACTTATTGAGTAACTTTCGTATTTACCTACAGTCATTCACCTGATTGTATAAATTACAGTTTTATGTAGTGATATTTAAAATATCCACTAGTAAATATTGATACTTATAATAAACAGTATTTTGTACAATGAACGGAATAGTAGGGTTCTCCTTTAGAGCTCTACAATTCACAACTTATGTTTTAAATATCACTAATAAAGATATTACATCTGGTGTTTCATAAAATATTCATTATTAAATCAAAATTTTCTACAGTATCACATTTGTATAAAGTAGATATATCCTCTTGGAAATAAAATTATTAAACTCTATCAATAAATTTGACAAATTTCCTTTTTTCATGAATTTAGAGTGTCTCATATTTATTAGTCTTTTGGTAATTAATCTTAGAGAACAACGGTCCACTCGTAAATTAAACGAAAATTATGATAATTAACAAAAGAATGAAAACCTTCAAAACTGTTTTTATAAATGGATTAAAGTAGATTTTTCAATGTCTCCTGCTTTCATAAGGAATGCAAGTTATACTTTATTGAATAATAAGATCGTCCGATTAAAACTTTTTTTTTGCAATGAAAACTATGCCTTAGAATAACAAATATAATCTCTAAAATAATTATGTTTAGAAATTGAAGAATAATTGGAGTCAATTATTTATAATCTCTGCGTGTATCTGATAATAAATTAAAGAATGCGTTAGGGATTTTAAGTTTACTAAATTAGAATCCTCTGAACCTGAGTATTCGACTTGAATGAGTCCCAGATTAAGGGGGCGCAGATGGCCAGACTACGGAATTAATGGGACCCCTGAGTAAACCCATTTTGTCATACATTCTTTAAAGCTCTATTCTGTTTATACACAACTTTCAGCCTGAGAATTAAAAAACATTAAGAGAATACTTTTAAAAAATTCTGTTGTCACTATAGCCTAAAGTTACCATCGCCAGGTTGGTTGGCTATCTATAATCTTGACAACTTCTTATTCTTCTCGTATTTTTTTAAATCGTCCATTTATTTCGTGTTTCCTGTTATATTTTTTTAAACAAAATTTCTTTTTTTCCTTCGTAAAAAAGCAGTAATACACGGTCTTAAGTCCTGCGGAGGCTTTGGGGCTTCTCCCATGGAGAAGGTACTCGGAACCTTTCGTCATGCTGTGATTGATCTCGCTATCACTGGTCTTACTTTGTTCAGCATCGTGAAAGATACTGTAGGAAATCATCAATTTCTGAAAAGATACTACTTTCAAAGCTACTATTCAAAAAACAAACAGTGTTCAAAAACATTACGGAGAATCAGAAAGATGATACACATATTGACTGCATTTTCCCGAGAAATTAAATTCGCTTATTTTTGTGAATTGCCTGGATACAGACTTCTTGATTTACAAAACAATGAAAATTAAAGTAAAAAAAATCGTAATAGAGCTGGTAAGTAATGACGACAGCTCCTGGCCCGTTGCCTAGCGATTCCAAATTTAGGTTAAACTACTCTATGCTTTTCAATGGTCTTACACAAACAACATTGTTAAAACCTAATGTTTGGAATCGCTAGGCAACTGGCCAGGAACTGACGTCATACTTTATACATGAAGTTAATACATGTTTTATCAGAAATTTAAGTTGATAATGGAAAATAGAGATTAATCTAAGTGATGAAATAATATTTTTCCATAAAATAAGAAAGTACAGATGGAAAATATTTTAAGTTTGAAGGAACCTGACATTTTTCCATTTAATTTATAAAATTTTCAACTGAACATCACATCCGATGCGAGAGCTTGTTTAACATCTGTTTAACATGAGAATGAAATTCATCTAGGAAGAATGTCCAACGTTCGGCATCTACATTTTAGTCATCTTACCACATACTCGCATAAAAGTGTTATCATCTGGGCATGAAGCATCGATTGTCAACATCCGTGCAGAGTTCCTCTAAAAAAGTCTAACGTCTGGACCTACAAGAAGTCGTCGTGAGTTTTTACATCCGAGTGGGCAAATTTATTTTCATCAAACTTAAAGTCCTTTATTATCACAACTATTATTTCATCATTTAGATTTGTCATAAATTATTTTTAACGCTGTATTCTGTTCATACGCAATTGTCAGCCTGAATGTTTAAAAAATTAAAAGATTATCTCTTCTTGTCATTCTACTGTCACAGTGTGAGGTATTACCAGGGGAATTAAAAACACGAGACCCACTGGTTACACCAGGTAGATCCTAGTATCTGAGATACTATACAGTTTCTCGCTTATAGTGTAATAGATTGTGAATTGATTACATTTCACAGTGCTGCCAGTACAAAAATCAGTTTTATTATGGATCAGTGACTACTAATAGCTTACAACTCATTTTATGCAGGGTTAAAGATAACAACCTGGAACATGCATTTTACATCTCACTCTAAATACGTGTCCTACTCACTTAATTCTATAATTGACTCTCATTAATTACGATTTTGTGCATTGAATGAATTGCTTTCCTCTATCAAGATACTTAACAAATCAATCACTAATGAATCTATTAATTATAAGATGCAATTTCAAAACGGAATCGTTACATTACACAATTAAGTGAATTCCGCCGTCTATGAAATTAAGAATTACATAAATTCGTATCATTCAGTGAAACATTATAGTGACCCTTAAACTGAATTATAATAATTGCAGTTCAAACAGTTGGCTGAGTATATCAGTCACTCATGAGCATTTTGAACTTTCGAGACACTTCAATAGAAGTCTCAAAATACAGACTGTTACTTCTGAACCAAATGGTCAGTCCCAAACTGAGCCTATTTCCGTGAAGTTTCCTTTAATATATAACTCGTTTCTCAATACGCAATTCTGAGCCAGGAAGGACAATAAGCAATGAAAACAAAGTATACTTCCCTTCACAGTAGTGATTCAAAGAGTCCCAACATGTGTGATTGACTGTGTTTAATCTGAACAATTTCTTATTCTTTTGGAATTTTTTTTTAAATCGACCGTTTATTCCATATTTCTTCTGGTTATTTTCTGAACAATACTTTTGACTTCTGAAATTCTTTTATATAAAGTGTGCCCCAAAACGAACTGATATCTTGAATTTACCGCCATTTTTTCGTGGTAGTCATGTCCTTGGTCCAAAATATGGTCCGCAAATCTGGAGATGCCGTAGTTCCATTCCTGATGTAGGAGAGGTGCTCCTTGATTCTTGTGCAGACTGTTCTACGGGATTGCCCGTAGTAAACAGCTTCACATTTCGAGCATGCTAGACAACCAGAGTAAATATTATTATACATGGAGGTTAAAATATGCAAAATACACAATTGAAGAACGCGTAGAAATTGTAAAAAATTCACTTCAAAAATGGTGAAAATTTGACGAAAACTGTTCACAGCGAGGTGATATGAATTGGCCGCCAAGATCACGTGACTGGACATCGTTAGACTTCTTTCTCTGGGGTCATCTTAAGGATAAAACTTACATCAATAAACCACAAACTTTTGAGGACCTCAATGATGAAATTCGACACAACATTGCCGAAATTTCCCAGCAACATTTTTGTCAACATGTTATGTGTATTTCCTCAAAAGAGTGAATTTCTGCTACCAAGGACGGGGTGGTCATTTGTCAGATGTTTTGTATCAAGCATATTCTCCATATTTTTACTTTCTAATAAAGCAAAACTATTATAAATTTTCCAATGAAAAATGTATTTTATAAAAAAAAATAAAATGTCAGCTCATTTTCGGACACCCTTTATAAACTAGCTTACCCGTGCGAATATCATTTACGCAGAATATAAAAAAAACCTGCTGTGTATTTACAATTGACAATTTTTAAACTAAAAAAGTAAAAAGAAAGGAATTGACAAATAAAAATATGCATGACCATTAAAAAAATTAAATCATGATAATTAAAAGTCGACATTAAATAGTTTTCGCAATTTTTCTATTCTGGTTCCTCTTCGTGGCCGAATATGAAAATATATTGCAATTCTACAATATTTATAACGCATCAGTGAGCGAATTATTTAAATTTTTTTGTCACTTGTTTAGCATCTCTGGTTTAGCATCCACCAATCCTAACAATGGAGATGTCGATAACACTCCCTTATCAGGCTTGGGTCACACTGACGTAAAACGCCATGTAAATACGCCAGTGTGACCCAAGCCTTAGATAGTATAAAATTTTTAAATTTCAAAACAACTTAAATGTTAGCACCTAAGCAAAAACCTGGAATTTCATTATATAATATACAATTCTTGGATTTGGAAAGAAATTTCTTTAGAAATAGGATATTAAATATTTAAGAAAGACACTTTTGAAACATTTTTTCAAAGTATATTTTCATACACAAAGTTTAGAAAAAGTTAATGCATTAAAAATGCAGAATTCAGTAAAACTGCACTTGACTGCTTTTCCGTAGCAAATTGAAACTTAAAAAGGTTCAATGGAATGAAGACCTCTTATATATTAAGAATTTTCATAAATAAACTTGTTCATAAATTAACAATTCAATTTAACCAATAAATAAATAAATTTATGCATTTAAAGTACTAAAAACATATAATATATCATAAATATCTTGTTGGGTTCCTCGTGTTTTATTTTCCTATTTATAGTTCTCGTTAATTCTGTAATTGAAAATTTCAGTTAAAAAAGCAATAAAAAGAAGAATAGAATGTCATAAAAAATAACATCATCTTTGTAAGTGAATGCAATGAGTACGAAGAAAGTTTTTAATACAACCAGAAGAATATTTTATTATTTCTCGTCGATAAAAGCTATAGTATAAAGGATATTCCCTTGAATATCGTAAAATCTTTACCTGTTTTTCTCCTTTCTCTTCCTTTTCATTTTGAAATATCGCTGAAATACGACTCATGACACGCCATCAATGCTAGAGAAAAAAATTACATTTTACAACAAAGCAAAACACAAGGAGGAAAGAGAAAAAAACTTGTTGTCCATCATTTGAAACTTGGAGCATCTTAGTCGTTCTCTCTCTTTCTTTCTGTCTATCTGGGTATAGGAGATGGCAGCCCTATCAATAGGCAGCCGCTGCCTTGTTATCGGATTCCTTTTTATTTCTTGGCTTCATTTTTTTTTCTACTTCTTCCTCTTACTCTTCTTTTTCCTTTTGCTTTCGCGGGCCTCCTTATTCTTTTTTACGATCATCACCGAACAGATGTTCGGGAATTGTAGTCTGATAATCGAGATCGTTGAAAGGCAAGATCGGCGAAGGAATTCCATCCATAAAAAATGCAGAATTTTTTTTTATTATTTTTCTCCCTGTGTTTTCTTTTTCGTGCTGGTCCAAACAATTTTGAATTGCAACAATGAATTTCTTAAAGGCTATTTTGAATATTTAAAACAACTCCTATGTCCTTTTTGCTAGGAACAAAACTGGCAGAGAAACAGCAATATGATAAGATATCATCAGAAAAAAAAGCAAAGTGTATAAATAGATTTTTTAAGAAATACACAGGTCCCTTTAAAAACCTAATAACATTTGATATAAAATGAAGATAATAAATAATTTTTAGATCGTCACCAAAAATAATTTTACCCATGTTTGCGTCCAGCATTTTGAAAAATTTTACCTTTAAGAGGCTTTTATTTTACTTTTATCTGTTCGGCTGCGCACAATTTTTGAATTCTTACACCTGAGAAGCCAAACTATCTACCTTTCTATGTGTTAGCTCTTTCTGCAACAACAACCATACTAAAAATGAGAAATACCAAGCATTTAATGATCCATTACAATTTAATGATCCATTACAAACTTATCCTCGTAACCTAATTTATTTTTGGTTATGGTGGCTTTAACTTTAATCCTAAAAATAACAAGACTTGAGTTTTCGGTTAGTATTATACTAAAAATATTTTTTTTCTTCTCATAAGATTGCAATAAAAAATTACCAGATTTCTTTCAAAAAAATGTTTATGACATGGAAAATATTTCTGAAAAATCTTGTACGCAAGAATTGGAGAGAAGAATAAGAAAACTATTTTCATAAAAACGATCATTTGAAATCGTCTCGTTTCATTTAATTACCTTAGTTCGTCGAATAATTTCGGGTGAAATGAGGCCCATTTATTCAAATAGGATGTCGTAAGAATTTCCAATCAAATTTTTTGACCTCAATAAAATTTTAGGGCTCGCACGAAGAACTTCGTTTAAAGGGTAGGTCTTCAAATTATTAGACAGATTGGAAATATCTGTAATAAAATAGTTTTTAATTAAATAGCAATCATAATATTAAAAAGAAATTTATTGTAAAATTTTAAGTAAATTCTCAAGAAAGAGAAAGAAATTGATAGGTTTGTCTTAATTTGCAAGCACGAATTTGTTGAGATTAAAGGTTTTTATAATAGTACAACTGATAAGTCCGCATATAATACGGTGGTTATAATAAATAGGAAGTGTTTACGGCTCTGCGTCCAAAAATCTATTGGTCAAAATGCAAGCAAATTTGAAGGTTGCGAACTGGGTACTGCTCCAATCAGCCCTAAGGACATATAGATAGCGTTAATGATTCCATGTCCACAGTGGCGCAATTGGTTGTCGCGTCTGCACGGTGAGCAGAAGGTTCCTGATTCGAACCCAGGCTGTGGAATTGTCTTTCCTAATTTTCATCAATATTTAAACATCTGAAGTTTGGCGTGAGAAAAATCCTGTTAAATCATTGTTTACTTACTTTCAAACCAAATTTGGTATGCATACACTCCTGACTATGGGTTTCTAGTTCCTAAATTCAAAAAAAAAAAAGTTCAAAAACTCCCACTAGAGGGACATTTGGAGTGTTTTTAAGAAACATCTTTTACGTCCAGGACAGCTAAACCTTAAGGGATCTCTTATTGTCACACGGAATTGCAAATATATTTTGACTTTGTTTCTTAAGCTCTGTTTAATTCCCACATTTATTTGATGATCGACTCTAGTCAATGTAGGCTCAGTAAGCAAATTAAAGCGACATTAATGCCAAATGTCACCTTAACGAGAAATTTTGAACTAAGTTTCTTCTAAGAACCGAAACCCATACCTACCAACTTCGTACAATTACTCAAACCAGAACCATAATTTATGTGCCAGAACTGGAGTTATACTGATAAACCTTAACCAGAATTTAATTCAAGACTCCAGAGACGGAAACAGATTCTAAAAGTAGGTGTCCTCTATACTCCGTAAATTTTGTCATCTGAAATATTAGAAGAAATTAGGTGAGAGTTATCATCTAGGTCTGGTCGAACGGGAATGATGTGAAACATCACTGGAAATAAGTGAGAGCTATTATGAATCGCCGATAAGCGCAAGTCGGACCCTTCCTTCATTTCAGGACAATGCCTAACCATATGTTGCCATAATGTTGTTCGGGCTTGGCAGATACACTGTCTATCCAAAAGTAACCGGACACTTTCGATTTTAGACGTTTTGTCGAATATCTAGAAAAATACTGACGAATTATCCTGAAACTTCAGAGGTGTAAAGAGCACGTTAAACCTCATATATTTCAGCGAAGATTTTGTCCCGAAGGCAAATAAGGAATCACCCTGTAAAAAATAATGCTTGAAATGCGTTGTAGTTGTAGCATATGATTAAGAAGAGCTACTCTTATAAAAAGCGGAAGCAAATATCGTGAAAATTCAGAAAGATGTCGTCGTTAGAATAAGTTGAATTTCAGTTTCTCTCAAAAATAAACAGAACACTAAGGGGTTTTCTCCAAATTTTTTCAATTATTTTTGTACCGGACACCGGTATCAACTTCTTCTCTTTACGCTGATATGAAGAAATATTGACTAAATGTTGACTTCATATAGGCATATTGATATAAAATCTTACATTTTGCTTTATACATTTGGTTAATAAATTATGCAAAAGACATTTTGGTAACGCTTACGCATGCGCAGTTAAACATTATTTAGTAAAAATGCTCATATTTCATCAGATATATAATATTTTTCTATTCTGATTGCAGGGTGTTGTCTCTTTTGTAGTTTGTCAAGTTTCCTGAAAATGGCATTGCATTGGGTTGAAAACACTGCATGTTATAAACGAAAAACTTATGAAAACATTTCGCTTTTTTTAAAGAAACCTTTATATATCCATGGATATACGTGCTATTCTCATATAAATAAACACAGATAAGTAAAAGAAGCGTTATAATCATATGCTACAGCTACAACGCATTTCAAGCACTATTTTTTACAGGTTGATCCCAAACATTATTATTTTGATTCAATTTGTTTCTGGTCCCTTATTTGCCTTCGGGACAAAATCTGCGCTAAAATATGTGAGGTTTAACATGCTCTTTACAACTCTGAAGTTTCAGGATAATTCGTCAAGTATTTATCTAGATATTCGATAAAACCAAAATCGAACGTGTACGATTACTTTTGGATAGATAGTGTACCTTTTCTTCTCTGTCTTACAAATTCGCAGTTCGCAACAACAAGCTCATACAAGAATCCTGGCAGGCAATTCACAAGTAAAATTTCCCTGATTCGATACCATGACTTACAGCAGCTGTTATTGAAAATCTGGAGGCGTCACAAGAGAATATTGTTGCAATACTGATCTTAAACTGTTATCTATTAGAATTGTCATGATGTTGCAATATTCAATACCAGCACGAGTGGAACTTTCATCATCTACCGCATATATTCCTACGTACTTATTACTTGTAAGTCGGAGCAGAATACTTTGTTTTATTTCGTGTTGTTTTTCCAGGTGTCTGCATATTTCAAAACTCGTACCATCATATAACCGTATAATCGTGCAATTACATCAAAATTCGTACATCGTACGAAAAAAACCGTACAAGTTGCCAGGCATGGAAACCCTATGGCCAGGAAAGTAGGCACACCAAATTTTGATGGATTTTGACCAATAATTTTGTGGACACGTTGCTGTAACTACCACCTATTTAATTATAATCACCTTGTATATTATAATCATTAACTAATACTAACAGTGTTCCCAGTCTTTAAATAAATTATAACAAATATGGAAAATTCTATGCATAGATAATAATTAAAAAGCATTTCTCTGTCTCTTCACATTTTCATAACATTGGTAGATTCATATTTTCATGCGATAGAGAACATTTCTAGATATCAGAGAATAACGCCATTTATTTTTTTCAAAGAAAATTACAAATTATACAACTAAGTGCAGCTGAAAATACACTTGTTTATCTATTTTCCATATAGGCACCTTGACGATATAGGTATTTATACCAACGCTGCACCATTTTCAGAATATCCCGTTCATAGAACTCCGCGGCTGTGAATATAGCCAATGGAGCACGGCAGATTTGAGTTCATCTTCATCGGACCAAAGAAGTGGAAGTCTGGATTGTAGGCTGAGTGATCCAGAACCTACCAACCGAAACGGACCATATGCGGGCGTGGTTGTCATGAAGAAATCGAACACCGTTTTATCTTTCTGGTCGCTTATCCCAAATAGCAAGTCGCAATTTTGTCAACGTTTCACAATAGGGAGCGGCATTGACGGTTGACCCACGAGGCAGAAACTCTGCGAGTAGGATGCTTGGCATATCCTAAAAAACTGTAAGCAAAATCTTACGAGCTGAAGGGAGAACTTTTATTCTTTTGCAAATCAGAGAATGTGGATGTTTCTACAGTTTTAGGTTCAAGTGTGACTATGTCATTCAGAAACGCATTTTTCTCCTGATTGTAGCGCTGCAGATTTTGCAGACTGCACGCCATTTTGTTGTTGGTCTGTTCTGATGTCAGACATTTTGGAATCCAAAGCGAATTTCTCATGCACCATACCCCATGCAATCCATAGGATATTCACTTCTTCCAAGGAAATGCGACGATTTTCTCTGATTGTGTTTTAATGTTCTCGATACTGGCTGATGTTGCCGCTGATGCAGGCCGCCCAGAACGCTGTTTTTATCGGCAAGGCTAACTCTTCCTTCCCGAAATATTTTACGCCATTTGTACACTTTGGAATAATCCAGACAGTCGACACCATAAACTTTTACCATATTCCCATGAATTTCAGCGGGTTTCTTACCTTTTGCGAAAAGAAACCTTATAACAGCTCGCTTTTCTTCCACTGTAGACGATGTGATAGCGGCGGCCATTTGTAAAACGACTGGTAGTACGTTGTGCGTGTGCGCAGGAGCAATTCTTGTTTTGTAATGTCTGTGCATGTAGTCAGCCTTCTTTTTGGCTATATTAACTTTTACACGGCGACTATATTTCCTCCGTTAAAAAATAAATGGCATTAATTTCTGATATTCCATCGTATATAAAGTGTAAGAAATAAAAAACTAAGCGTAAAATTTCAAAATGAAGGCTAATAAAGATGATGTTTTTATTATCCTTTGAAATTGATTAATCAATGCGATTGATGAGTTTTTAAAATATCTAGCAAATCTAATATGTCGTTTGGAACATACTATGATCCAGTTTTCAAGCAGGTACATTGGAAAAAAGCACATTTTTATTCATTATAAAACTTACTGAGCATTGAAATAAAGAGAAACTTTTATCTTTCCCAAGTGTGTGTTTCCGGAAAGGAGCGGAGCAATTAAATCCGAAACCACATCATCAACTTACCATCAAAAGTAATAAAGATTAAAATATTTAAAGATGAGCATAATCTGTATTTTTTTTAAATTTTATTTGCATTATTTTACGTGTTTAACATTTAATTTTGCATAGACATAATTTCGGGAATTAGTAAAAATTCTTTACGGTAATGTTGCGCAGCATGTGACATTATTAACGGGCAGAGAGATAATTTGAATGTTATTTACCAAAGAAAAAAATTAAATAAATGTAATTGCTTTTCTATTTTTAAATACAATATTAAGTGCGGTCAGGTACTCAGGGAATATTTTCTAAATAATCTTCAGCTACGGGTTGTAAATATAAAAAAAAACATTAAGCTAAAAAGAATGTTCACAAAATGCTTTGCTAATAGGATCTTTTAAACAGAAATTTATACGAAAAACTAAGCAAATTAGTAATTAACAAAATTCGCATAGCCTTAGAAAAATAAATCTACCTCGCACTTTTAGAATATTTATAGATTTCGTCTATCTAATCGATTTTTTATCATATTCGGATTGGTTGGTTCGTTGGTTTATAGAATTTTTGGCGTCTACTACTAAGGTCATTTTGCGCCTTGTACACAAGTTATATCTGTACGCAGCCTGGGACAAACACAAACATCTATACCCACGGCGGGATTCGAACCCACGACCAGGTAGACTCGAGAACTAGAAACCTACGCCCTAGCCCTGTCGGCCACCCGGCCGGCTACATTCGGATAATGGGCGCGAATCTTGACTAATATGCAGCCAGTCGATTCTATTTATATATCAAAATTATCATTAGGAGAAAGTTTGGAAATGAATAGAGGAAACAAACAGCAATTCTTTAATTTCGAGAAAAGCTTAAATTTTTCGAGAAGTGTGAATTAGAATTCCTTGAAATATTTTCTTCGATTTGGATCATTACCGACCTGTTTCTTATTATCCACTAGAAATTATTCTCACTTCTGTATTCTTTTAAACTTAATCTCTATCGTTTTCTCCGCATAGCTGAAGAGAATTTAGAAAAGATACCCTCAGCTTCAGTGCACATTTTATATTCAACAATTTGAAAGAAGAAATCTAATTATTTTAATTTTTTCCTTCAGTAAATATAAAAAAATTCGAATCCCTTTTTTAGCTTGATAAACAAAGTGAAAGGTGAAATATAGCTTCACAATTTTATCTCCTTGATAGCATATATTGAAGAAAATGTTCAATAAAATATGCCACAACCCGTAAGCATTTATATAACAAATAGAATTCAAATGTTATCAGAATCATGGATGGGGTGTCCAGGAGCTAAAGGATATAGCAGAACATTATATTAAAAACAAAATAAACATTTCACTTTAAATTTAAACCTAAATGGAATCCATTATTAAAATAATTCCATTTCAAAAGTCAAAAATTCAATATGCGATCAATAAATAAATGTTAAATAAGCACTTAGGAAAGTCAGCGAGGCAAATTGTTCAAAAATATTTATCTCCATAGAAATTGCCTCCGCGAACTAAAAATCTAAAATTCCTCCTACAGTCAGTTCTGCCCACGCTTGAAAATACATTCACAACGCCCACGCTTGAAAATACTTTCACAACGCTCACGTTAGAAGTTGCGCAAGAAGGTCTCGATTTAAGAAGACTCACATGATTCAGAATATACAGAAGAACAACAGAATGAACTGCGGTCTCGGAGGGAGGAAGGACTCCTCATGTTTCCTAATGAGCGTGTTTCAGAGAAATGCTTCAAATAATATGGGAGCATGACGCAAGGGAATGGTTTCTCGTTTTCGGCAACATCGATTGCACAAACTGGTTTGCACCTAAAGAACTATAACTCTGTCTCATATGTCAACGCACAAGCCGTTCTGAAACCTTTAAATACGAATAAAGTCAAGAAAGATTACAAGAGCAGATATAAAATAATATTGTCTCATCGACCGCAAATAACTGAAACAGCTGCAAGAATTAAAGCTAATAATAACAATATTTCTGTCGTCTGAGCATTGCTTAACATTGCCTGGCTCATAGGTAATTTCTATCCTTATCTGAGGGTCTCTTTCTTGATTACTAATCAAATCCCAGAGATTAGCTTACCCAATGGTTCTCAAACTTTTTTCAGATAAAATTTATCAGCTTATGCTGCAATTGACACAATATATTTTTATCACATGACATCAGTTTTATTAGAACATACGATATATTCCTTTCAGACGTTCATAAAGCACAGAATGTTAGAAAGACTGTATATACAAAGGAGAATCATAAAAGTAAGGTGCGACCAGTAATTATAAAGTCATTTGTATTATTGTAAAAAATAATGGTGAGGCCACAAAACATAAAAATTTAATCACAAAGTCGTACATGCAATACGTATACATTGAATGAATATTAATAATCAATGCCTTAAGAGAAAAAATAAAAATAACAGAAACAAAATACGCCTGACCGAAAATTATTATTATTATTATTATTATTATTATTATTATTATTATTATTATTATTATTAGACAGCCTGCGTCCCACAGGGACGAATACAATAAAGAGGTGAATCAGTGATCAAGTTGATTGGATGTCAAGTGTTGCGCTATTAGAAATGATAAAGCCAGCTTGTTTGATATCCAATATAACCACCATTTTTCTCGATAACATTGAATACACGATTTGATATTGATTTTACAAGGGATTGTAAAGAGTTTAGGTCGATATTTTCCCAGCTTTTCATGATCTCGGCCCTCAGCTCTCCAGCTGACAAAAATTGCTGCCCGTTTGTTTAAGCAACCCCAAACGTTTTCTATAGGGTTAAGATTAAGTAACATGGGAGGCAAGTTAATTATTTGGGCCCTATTAGCAAGGAAACACTCAAAAGTCGACTTTGCTTTGTGAATTGGGACATTGTTTTGTTGGAACTCAAATAAAGGTCCTCCGATTTTCTCTGCAACTGGCGGTAGATGAATTTCTACAATACCCATTTCTATAAAAGTTGGGACAATATGAAAAAAGCAATAAAACATGATTGAGTAAATATATATTAGCAAAATTAAAAATAATAAATGCGTTTGAAGTGACTGAAGTAAAATATGTACAATTTATAAAAACTGATCTCTTTTTTGGTCGTATAGAATTTTGTAATGAAATTGCCATCAGCAACATGCATCATAATAGTTGGGACGGAAAGAAAAGACCGCACCGGAAGTCATAGAAGTGACATGAATATTCTCGAAACTCTTGGAGAACATTAAGTCAAAATTTTTCCCTCTTTAAATGCTAGCTGCAATGTGTGGCCAGTCATTTACACGACAACATGGGTCGAGGCAAGGCAATGGGTCAACATACACATTAATATGACCACCTGCTAGTATCCGGAATATCCACCTTTGGCGGCAAGCACAGCAGTTAGTCGACGTGGCAGGGAGTCAATAAGTCCATGAAAGGTGATTGCAGGTATCTGGGACCATTCGGCGTTCAGTGCATCCCTTAATTCCATCACCGTGCGTGGTGGAGAGTCCAGCTTGCGAGCATGGCGATCGAGATGGTCCCACAAATGTTCAATGGAGTTTGGTGGCCATGGAAGTAGCTTGAATTCATCCTCATGCTCCTCCAACCAGTCGTGGACAATTTTGGCAATATGGCAGGGAGCGTTGTCCTGTTAAAAGGTGCCATCACCCTGAGGAAACACTGTCGACATGAAGGGGTGCACCTGGTCTGCGAAGATCGTCAGGTAACGAACAGCATTCAGTGTACCTTCCAGCGGTATCAGTGGACTCAGACCATACCACGAAAACATCCCCCAAACAGTCACATCTCTCCCCACCAGCCTGTCGTCTGCCAACGATGATGTCGGGATGCCTGTTCTCAGATGCTTCCCGGCGAATTCTCCATCGTCCGTCCACTCTGTTCACCAGAAACAGTCCGATTGGTCAGAGAAAGCAACCCTTTGCCACTCGGCCGAGGTCCAATCGCGATAGTCCTGGAGGCGTTTTCGGCGATGCACAGGCGTCAACATGGGTACTGTTACCATACGCCTGCTCCGGAGCCCCAACCTCAAGAGGGATCGTTGCATTGTCTTGGTGCTGACACGCCTAGTAGCCCCACAGTGCAGTTGCTCAACAGTGGCACGCCGATTGGTCTTGGCCAGGCTTCGTAACCGATGCTCGCCTCTAGGATCGATGGCCCGTGGGGCCGCACAGTTACCTCTTCGGTTGCTCGAAACTGTCTGATTCGTCTAGTCGCGGTACACCTTCACAACGGCAGCCCTAGAGCAGTTCACAAAGGTGGCCGTTTCTGAAATGCTGCCCCCCTTGGCGCGATAGCCAGTGATCATCCCCTTTTGGAGGTCCGACAGGTCGCTTGCTCTGCCCATGACGGCGACAATTGCTGTGTTAACGGATGCTACTACATGTCTGCTGTTGTCAGCTTTTAATGATATGCAATGATTTTTCATCTACATACCATGGGACGTTCCAACATGTTCGAGGAGAGGTGGTCATATTATTGTGTCTCGACCCTGTATGCGCAATAGAACAAGCCAACAATTTGGAAGCAACTTATCTCAGCACGAAATAGCCAGGACTCTTGGATTTCTGTCATCTACAGTTCATAAAATTACTAATAGGTCCAGGACGAGAGGAAATACCACCATTCGTAAAGGGCAAGGACGAAGACTAATTCTGACTGTCGTATTCTTCTAATTTTCAGAGGTCCCTGCATTAAAAATAGACATACAACAGTGACAGAAATTGCGGAATGTGCTCGAGGATTCCATCTATACCCTTTATATTTTTTCACCACTACATTACAAAACGTAAATTGAAGCTCTATTATGCAAAACGAAAGGTGTTCGTAAACAAACTGCAGCAACATAGGCGCTGGGCTTGGGCACACACCCATCGGAAGTGGACTGATGCCCAGTGGCAACGTGTTTTGTGGTCCGATGAATCTATGTTTAAAGTTGTTGTTGGCGAAATTCGTCAGCGTGTACTTAGGAACCTAAAAGGTCGATCCTGCCTGTTACCGACGTGCTGTACAGAAGCCAGCTTCAATAATGGTCTGAGGCTGCAAGAGTGCCAATATTGGGAAACTTGCATATCTGAAACGGCACCGTTGATGCAGAACCAAATATTGGAATTTTAAAAGAACACATGTTCCTTCTCGGTCACGTCTTTTTGGAACCCGCCCCTTTCTATTTCAACAAGATAATACTAAACCCGACACCGCTCACATTACAGGATAGTGGCTACACAACAGACGAATTCGGGTGTTAAATTGGCCTGCAGTCCAGATTTGTCCCCAATAGAAAATATTATGCTGAATTATTAAGAGGAAATAACGTCAACGACGACCCCGAACAGTTCAACAGCTGAAAACTTTCGTGCTGCAGGAACGCCAACAAATTGGGATTTACACCCAATCGAGCATCTATGGGACCCCTCGAACCGGTTATTCGCAACATGGATACTCCATCTCGCACCCCCAAACAGCCGTCAACTGAACTGTAGTCAGCATGCTTCAATATCCCTGTGAAAACTTTCCAGCACCTCATTGATTCTCTCCCACCCTGTCTAGCCGCTGTCCGAATGGCAATGGTGGTTATTCCAGATATTAACAGGTGGCCACATTAATACGATTCGACACTTTATATAGGGTCAGTCAAAAGCCTGTATGCACCCCTCATACAATTTCAAAACGAGTGGAGATACAACAAATCTGTTGCAGGCAGCATATAGGAAGTTAGGTAGGGGCTAAACAATGATGGTGTCAAAATGACCATTGACCTCGAATTTTGTTATTGAAATACGGAATGTAGCTTACTATGGGAATGTCCCCTGCACTATAGAGTTGGGTTTTGATTGGTGGAATAGGGTCGGAATTACAAGTATGGGAGTCAGAGGGGACAGAAGATCTCTGTGGTATTTAGGTACGAAAAGATGTGATATTCACTATCCAGATTCTCTAGGCAAAATCTACATTACTATGAAGCTAGGCCCAACTGTTCCAGTGAGGTCGGAGTTGCAGGGGTGGCAGTCATTTGGTCTTTATAACTATGGCAACATACAGGTATTGGACATTGAAACTGAAACACCTGGTAGAAATCCAAAATCTTTATTTAATAAGGTGTTGGGGCACCGTGGGCAGCCAGCACAGCAGCAACACGTCTTGGGAAGGATCGGTAGAGGTCCTGCACAGTTTGTACCCCAGACCATTACTGATCCACCCATTACTGATCCACCTCCGTGTTTGACTGTGGGTGCCAAGCAGTCTGGGTTGTAGGCATCAGAGGGGCTCCTCCAGACGAATACCCTCCCTGTTGTTTGGAAGACAGTGTAGCTGGACTCATCCGAGAATATGACGCGTTTGAGGTCATCCAACGTCCAGGTTTTATGCGTCCGGCACCACTGAACCCGCTTGGAGGCATTTGTACTACTGATGAAAGGCTTCGTTATAGCAACCCTGCCATGGATGTTGGATTTATGCAGGTAACGACGGATTGTCTTCGTGCACACAGGTTCCTGGAGGTGTGTATTCATTTCTGCGGTGATTTCTGCTGCGGTGGTTTTCCGCTTTCGTGCAACAATCCTGGTCAATGTCCTGACGTCTCTTTCCGACAACTTCCGTTTTCCCCTGCAGTTGCTCCTCCTGGACGTGGTTCGTCCTTCCTGTTCATATGCACACATCACCCTGGATACTGTAGCACGTGAGACATCACAAAGTGTGGCAGTTTTGGACACAGATGCACCTGCTAGACGCGCCCCAACAATCTGCCCTCTTTTGAAGTCGGATATGTCTCCCATTATAGCGCTCTGCACAGACAATTTGAAGCTTACTATCGAACTTTTCTACTGGAGTGACTACCAAAACCTCTGACACGTGATTCATTGATATGCATACGATTAATTACCTAGCAGAAGGTTCTATTCAGCCCTGGGGGTAACCAGTGCTATTTGCGAAGGTGTTTCAGTTTCAATGTCCAATACCTGTATATGTCAAGGATTTTTTAAGTGAAAATCACAGAGCAAACGGGGAGTATAATTGAATAAATAATTTAATAAAATTCGAACGGAATTTCATAAGTTTCTGTAGATTACAGAGACTACAATTTGATAAATAATTCAAAGTAATTACTCTTCAGTCCAACTCGCTAGCTGAGTCTTCTAATAGTGAAGTGGAACCTTGAATCGCACTTGGATTAATTCCGAGACCAGCTATGTCGTCGACTTGGAGTGATTGAGCAATGTTGCTTGAGATAAGGCCTGAGACGATGGCGTCCAAACAATGGGATGGAGTGGCTAGCGTCTTAGGTACCACCAATTCGGAAGGCGGCAACCTATCAAGTTAAGTCGACCGTGGCGGGAGAACAAAAGAGTCCACACGCGGACATTCGCCAGGGCGCCCCGCGTGAATACCGGCTACGTCAGCGAAGGGGACGATCACTTCGATTGCCTCCACTTCCCACGGGAGAATAAACGTGAAGTCTTGCTTCGTAGGGCGAATACGTTCTGTAGTAAAAGTCCTCGAGCCTGGGGTAGCAGTGGGCGACGGGCCTAACCCTCCTGGACACGCGTCTTCGGGCGAGCTCCTTGAAGTGGACACACCAAACTCCGCTCCATCTGCGGATATCCTTGGCGCTTCTCCGTCTTGAAGAGAGGGTCCCGTCGATACAACACGTGTATAGTCAGAGTTTGAAAGGCAATTAATTATAATGTCACTTGGTTCATTAAAACCTATCTCTGAATCATTCGTTAATAATCGAGCTAGCTTACTGCTTCGTTGAGGTGCGGATTTGAACGACTTCGGTTTATGTCGGACCCTGCATGCGCACTCCTCTGCACCTCGTAGGAGTTGGCTTGGATCCACGGGGCGACGAGTGAACGTTTGTCGGCGACCTTTTGTGGTATGCCTTTGGTTCGAGCCTCCGTGGCCGACTTCCACCCTTAGGCGTCCTCGGGAAACGCTTCTTGCCGTGGCAACGGACTCGTTAGCCTTAATAGCGGAAAACACATGAGAAGAATAAGTATCATTATCAGTCATACTGTCTTTTAGTTTCCGACGACTACTCCAACGGCTTTTGCGAGGTCCATGGCTGCCTATCGAATCTGGAACTGGGTCGGCTTCGGATGTGTTGCTCATCGGGTGGCCATCACTTACTCATAGAGATAGATCATTATACCAGAGGAGGAATCTCTATTCATGAAAGCGTATCCTGGTATCTTTGCACCACCGAGGGCGCTACGGGTTCGACTAGTCCTGAATAGCAGACGACACGCTAGTTATACTATATAAAATGTAAGGATTCCAACAACACTTTTGATTTAGAAGTACTACTTAATCATTGCAGCAAGTAATAAAAAGTATGACTTAAATCATGTAAATGATTAAATTAAATAGTGTTTTTGCAGCTTTGTATAATTTAAACAGAAATTTAACTCTTTTTTTTTACTTCAATTAATATCAGTTTAATAAACCTTAAGGAATGACATAACCAAGTACCGAAAGGCGCACGAGGTAGACCCAAAAGGAAGTATAAAATGCAGCCGCTGCCACGAATTGAAGAGGAGCAAAAACAAGAGGCAGATGAAAGTTCAGTACCCAGCACCTGCGAAGCAACCAATTTTGTAACGCAGGACGACCCAATGACTGTCAGAGAAGCATTGAATGGTGAAGACCGCGACGAATGGTAAGCAGCCATTAAAAGCGAGTATGATGCACTGATCAAAAAATGGTATCTGGGAGCTCGTAAAGCGCCCACAAAATCATCAGGTCATCGGAAGCCGCTGGGTCCTAAAGACCAAACGACACGCAGATGGCAGAATAGAAAAACGAAAAGCCCGCCTAGTGGTTTGGTTTGGTTTGGTTTGTTTGGTATTAACGTCCTTTTCAACTGCTATGGCCATTTCAGGACGGCGTTATAGGGGCCGCAAATTTTGCCTCGCAAGGGTTCTTTAACGTGCAGCCGGCAAACGACTACACGGGACCAACGGCTTTACTTCCCTTCCGAAGGAAGTGCGTGATCTCAGGATTTCCCCCTGAAAAATCCTCGTCGTCCTCGGCCAGGATCGAACCCGCGTACTCGGGCATCAGAGGCGATCACGCAAACCACTGAGCCACCGAGGCCGATCCCGCCTAGTGGCAAAGGGCTAACTATACCCAGCGTTTTGGTGCCGACTACCGAGAAACTTTCGCTCCCGTAGCCAGGGCCAGCTCAATACGTTTGATAATGGCGTTAGCGGCAAAGCTATCACTAACAGTTCACCAAATGGATGTTGTGACAGCCTATCTCAACGGGGAACTTGAGGAGACGATTTTTATGGAGAAACCAGAATCTTTCGACGAGATATTTGGAACGTGACCCGATGAAGTCCTTCTGTTGAAGAAATCCATCTACGGTTTAAAACAGGCAGGACGACAATGGTACCGAAAACTCGACTAGACCCTCAGAAAACTTGCGTTGAAACCACTGAAGAACGAACTGTGCATATATTTTAAACGTGACAACAATGACATCGTCATAATCGGCATTTATGTCGACGACCTGATCATCGCGACGCAGAGACAGGAGACGATGGTGAACATCAAGAAGCGCCTCTCCAAGGAATTCGAGATGAAAGACCTAGGATCAATAACTTACTGCCTGGGTGTGGAATTTCATCAGGATGCAGGAACTGGAGAAATCACCATGAGCCAGCGGAAATATACCCTGGATGTGCTAAAACGCTTCAACATGGAAGATTGCAAAGCAATCGCCACTCCCCTCGATGCAAATGCTAAGTTGAAGAGACCAGAGATTGATGCCAACGACGATGAAGGGACGATACACTTCCCATACAAAACACTCGTAGGTTCGCTAATGTACTTGACTATATTCACAAGACCAGACATCGCCTACTCTGTCAGCGCGTTGAGCCAATTCAACTCTGATTTTGACCATCAATATGTTGTAGCCGGCAAACGTGTACTCCGATACCTCCAGGGGATGTTCACGAAGAGTGATGATCCTCTGAAAGGATATGCGGGCGCCGACTGGGCCGGTGATGTAAATGACAGGCACTCCCACACCGGATATCTCTTAAAGCTGTCGAATGCTGCCATTTGCTGGGAGGCACGTAAGCAGAAAAACATCGCACTCTCGAGTACTGAAGCCGAATACGTAGCCATGTCCGAATGTGCAAAAGAGGCAGTGTACCTTCAAAGCCTCTCGCAGAACTGGGACCATTAACCATTTATAACGACAATCAGAGCGCCGGGAAACTCGTGAACAATCCAATCTTCCACGCTCGCACAAAACATATCGAAACACGATACCACTTCATTCGAGAAGCCAATGAAAGAAGCCAGATAGAAGTCCAGTATCTAAAGACGGATGATATGCCCGCTAACATCCTGACGAAGGGCCTTTTCAGGCCGAAACACCAACAGTTCGTGCATGAAATGGGCCTACGGAAAGTCGTTTGAGGGGGAGTGTTCGAAATAACAAACTCCTCCAACAGAGGTGACTAGTTGTCATGACCGCGACCCTTGCCTCTTGACCTGTGAACACCGAAGATATTTACTCACTGTAAAACCTCTCTCCTTTTGTTCAATAAAAGAATCAATGTCAAAAGAATCACATATGTCGGTAATTCTTCCCACTAAGTTCCACTCAAAATAACAACAAATTTAATGCCAAACCTTTCAGTCTGTGCAATATGCATACTCCGCATGTATGAGGTCAGATTTCTGGAAATGAAATGGCATGCGAACTATAGAAAGCCGAGGCATATTCTTAACGTCGACTTTGAAGACATTGGCAACGTCTCCTTCCCGGATTATTGGAAGATGTTACCCCCCTCCCCCCCAATCTTTTGATAATCTTCAATCATATTATTTTTTCATAATGTGGAAGGCCTCTTAGGTTAGTCAGGCTTCTTGCCTACATCATTT
This sequence comes from Rhysida immarginata, assembly GCA_023313115.1. Lineage (NCBI taxonomy): Eukaryota > Metazoa > Arthropoda > Chilopoda > Scolopendromorpha > Scolopendridae > Rhysida > Rhysida immarginata. The sequence goes on along the minus strand of JAHWFO010117659.1, from coordinate 209,047 downwards.
GATTTCATTTGGAATTTATTCTGGAAGGGTGAGCCTCGTGATAGCACTGCTTCTGTCCCACCTGAACAAATATATACTTCACTGTTCGATTGTCAGATCACTGGGTTTCGTGTGTGTAGCTTTTTTTATTTAGTATTATACTCCAAGCTCAGACAATCGTCAGTCAAATTTCCCTCCACCAAGAAGAGGTAATTTTATTCGTTCATACTGTGGATGACCTTTGTGGGTACATCAGGCTTCCTTTGAAATATGTTTATGAAGAGTGACATTATGGAAGCTATGCTTCAAATTCCACTCCAATACCGATACACTACACTGTTTGATTGTCGGTTGTCATTCGGAATTTAGTACACAGCATCCTTCTGTGAAGACACCCAGCTTTCGGTGCAGCACATAAGCTTTCTTTAAAATATACCGTTTAGTTAGCTTAATTTACTCTATAAGGTAAATCAAAAAGCACGAGAGGAGACTTGTGGGATTAGTAGTTGAAAAAAATCCGTTAACAAATGCGAATGAAGAAGCTGAGTATTCTTTTGTTTTGTGATAATAATTTTATATTGTTAAATGAAACATTAGACACTGTTTAAATCAATTAGTGCTAAGTAGTGTACTTTTTTAAAACAAAAACCCTCTACTCCGGATAAGTGGCTATTTTCTTCCGATCTCGAGGCTATCCACTTATCGAGGTTCGACTGCTGAATTCAAACAGGAATTTTTAAGGATTCTGATGACGACTGGTGGGATGATGAAGAAGACGAAGATCACACACTGAGTGCTGAAAATCTATTCAAATCTCATTCAAGAAAATTAAAAACTGTTTTATTAATTTTCGATTATGTTAAATGCATGTTACTTTAAAATTACGTTAAATATGATATTTCTAAAATCATGCTAAATTCATGTTATTTTTAAAAGAAGGATTATAATATTTCATACAGAATTTACGGTTTTATTTTTAAATTAATTTGTTAAGATAAAAATAAGATAAGTTCAAAAAATTATTTATAATTGTGGATTAATTTAATAAGTCTATTTTTATTAATGGTTAGACACAATAAAATCCAAAGATGAACCAAAGACATTTGAATCCAAAGTTGAAATATATATCTTTCTATATATATAAAGAAGGATGTTTGTGGGTCTGTCTGTGGGTCTGTCTGTGGGTCTGTCTGTGCGTCTGTGTGTACGTTTTTTATACAAATCTACAGTTTTAGTCCGACCTTGATAAAATTTCGCATACATGACCCTCAAAGCATGAGGAAGGTCACTGTCTACCTCAGATTTCGGAAAAATAATAAATATCGATAAAAAATCGATATTCATGGTTATGGCAAGGCATTTTAATGAGAAATATCTCATGACCAACAATGCAAGGCAAAGTTTGTACAACAATAGGTATCAACAATGGTATCAACACGCAATTCACAAACGCTCTGCATGAACAAACAATCAATATCTCATGACTAACAATGAAAGGAAAAGATTGTGCAAGTGTAATTATCCCGGGCAACGCCGGGTAACTCTTCTAGTTCTTTATAAGCATAGAACGAGTCTCAAGAGCAGCATTGCGGTAATGTTTATGCATCATACAATTTGGCGTTTCAATGAAAAAGCTATAAAAATTAATGTGTAAATAAAATGAAAACATTACGATGGAAGTGGATAAATAAAAATAAATTAAATAAATAAAATAATAAACTAATATAAGAATACATTAATTATATGATAAATAAATATAAAAAATAAAATAAAATAAATAAAGCGAGTAATTAATTAATTAAATATACTAGACTAAATGAATAAATAAAATAAATACATAAATTAATAAAATAAAATCTTGTAAAATAACAAGTAAAGTTAATCATTGCTCTGAAGACAAATGCTTCAGCAGAAAGCCAACAATATGAAATAATTCATCGTTTCAACAATGGTCTTGAGCAAGAGCCGTACTCCCCTTTTTCTGTTAATCGAGCATTCCACTCAGGGCTCTAAATCTTGCGGTACAACTATACTCAATATATCTTCCCATTGAAAATTGCTAGGTGGGAAAATAGAGGTACCATTTGTGCACGTGCCAATGAACCGATTTAGATAACATTTGTAACTGGTTCGTGCCATGAACCATATTCATCGATTGACGAAAACAGATTTTTAAAATCTTTCATAGCCTCTGAGGAGTTAGAGTTACAGACAGACAGACAGACAGACACGTTTCCCCATACTGATAGCATAAAGCACCTTTCGGTACTTAATCTATCTATATATATAAAGAAGGATGTTTGTGGGTCTGTGGGTGGGTCTGTGTGTACGTTTTTTATACAAATCTACAGTTTTATTCCGATCTTGATAAAATTTCGCATACATGACCTTCAAAGCATGAGGAAGGTCACTGTCTACTTCAGATTTCGAAAAAATAATAATTATTGATAAAAAATCGATATTCATGGTTATGGCAGGGCATATTAATGAGAAATATCGCATGACCAACAATGCAAGACAAAGTTTTTGCAACAATGGTATCAACACGCAATTCACAAACACTCTGCACGGACCAACAATATATATCTCATGACCAACAATGCAAATAAAAGTTTGTGCAACAATAGGTATCAACAATGGTTTCAACACGCAATTCACCAATAACAATGAGCTCAAAATGATGATGCAATGATAAAGCAATCCTTTCCAAGAATTATAACAATGAACATAAAATGATGATGCAATATGGATAAGTTTCAATTTGTAACAATGCATAGAATTCCTGTTATTCAGGTTTTTCTTAGAAAAGAGAGTTCTTAGTAGTTAACAATTTCTTGAAAATCTTTAAAAATGATCAGTAGCTGGAGATAATGAAGAGTTAGCAGACTATTGAGAAAGAGTGGAAAGACGACAGAGAAAGCAAACCTTTAGCTCCGTGCTGTATTGAGCAAATGGGAAGGAAGTAAATAGAAGAATTGGCGACCGCTAGACTACCCAAAGTGATGAAAGGCCAAATTTTGCTTCAACACAGCGAGAGAAGAGTGGAAATTGCAACAACATCAAGTGTAGATCTGAAGTAAGATTATCTGAGTAAGAAATTATTGGAGCAGTCCATCCATTTTGAGCCTTTAAAAAGATTTTTTTCGAATTTTCATTAAGAATTTTTACTGTATTAATTCTAAGCATTTTCATGTGTTTATTTTTAAGATATTGCAAAATTTATTTTAATTTTTGAGATTGTTCTGTTTACATCCCACGTGTAATAATCCCGGGCAACGCCGGGTACTTCTTCTAGTCTTCTGTATATATAAAGAAGGATGTTTGTGGGTCTGTGCGTCTGTGGATCTGTGGGTCTGTGGGTCTGTGGGTCTGTGGATCTGTGTGTACGTTTTTTATACAAATCTACAGTTTTATTCCGATCTTGATAAAATTTCGCATACATGACCTTCAAAGCATGAGGAAGGTCACTGTCTACCTCAGATTTCGGAAAAATAATAAATATCGATAAAAAATCGATATTCATGGTTATGGCAAGGCATTTTAATGAGAAACATCTCATGACCAACAATGCAAGGCAAAGTTTGTACAACAATAGATATCAACAATGGTATCAACACGCAATTCACAAACGCTCTGCAAGAACCAACAATCAATATCTCATGACTAACAATGAAAGGAAAAGATTGTGCAAGTGTAATTATCCCGGGCAACGCCGGGTACCTCTTCTAGTAAATTAATATTTTCTGATTTAAAAAACATGTTTAAAAATTGACATTAAAATAATACAATAAAGAAAATCGTTTTTGTTTCAAAGACTACTTTTTTATTTTATTCAAGCGTTTAGCATATTTTAGCTTCTTGTTATTAGATCTTTCTTTCGAAACAAGTTTCAATAATGGCAGAGCCTCATTTTGATAAAATAAATAACAATTTTTGGAAAAAACATTTCTGCGTGCTCCCGGCTGCAAAATAACGATGTCCAGCTAATTATTGGATGCACGATCTCTAGGAGCTTGAGGAAGAAATCTACTGTTAGATGTTTGGATTTGCATTCTTTTTTTTTTACATGCTCATCAATGTTTTGCAAGCATTCATCTATTGCAGAAGATGTACGAGTAAGGTGTCCATTTTCTGTAAAGTGAAAGGTTTTTTAAATGAAAATTTTTAAAGGTTTTTTTCCCTTATTTTCTTATTACTTAAAAATATAATTGAATAAAAAAAACCAAACCTAATGCATTCAACTCATCTTGAGACACAAAAACTGTAAAGAATAGAGTTGTCAATACTTAAATTAATATGAATTTATTAATTAAATAACTTACAAGTCACGACAATCATTTTTTACTTACAAAATAAATTAGAAAACCGTTTTTAAGAGTTTTACAGCTCTCCTTCAGCTCTGCATAAGCAAAACAGGACTAGTCAGGCCGCCATATTGAAATACAGAAAAAGCTATCAGTTTCACCCCCGTGCACTTACTGCCTGATGTTTCTGGCCCGTGCTCTTCCTTTAATTCGCCCTTGGAGGATTCTATGCCGATTCTGCGCAGTGAATCCTCCAATTGCCTTTCTTCTTCTGCTTTGCTCTTTCCTCCATTCCAATTGGAGGTGGCAGCTTCTCTCCTTCTTCGCTTTCTCCATGTTAAATCCTCGGAGTCGCAATTTTCAGCTATTCTGCCCTTCCGAGGATTTGACAATATGGCATGTGATAAGTCATTCGTTTGGAAATGATGAGAAAGGAAATAAGATAAAGCTCTTTTTCATTTTCTACATACTACGTTCGAGAAAATCAATATTTTGATTAAAAAACTTGGGGTGAGGGTGGGAAGGGGGTAAAATGCAGATAAAAAGGTTAAAAACTTGGGTCCGTTACTTGCTTAAACTCGAGGGGATTGTTTTTCTTGTTAATGATTGTACGTATAAATCTATTTCTGCTTCACAGCTAAAGCTGCTCCTTGTAATGTTTACAAGATTTTATTTGTATATCTGGTTTAGCTATTTTAAACTCAGCACTTGTGGTTTTTCGCGAAAATATGGTTAGATAAAATAAAAGCAAATACACCATACAACAATTTAACCATATGTACTTTTAACCTTATGAATTGCCGAAGAAGCCTATCTTTTATTTACTGAGATGAGGAAATAAATTACTTAACCGTGTTTCCCACAGCCGGAATGATCTCCTTTAAAATTAAGTTTGCTGTGAACACTTTCATTAAGTTAGGAATACAAAATGAATTTTCTTTAAAACTCACCACCGACATTATGTGCAAATAATAAATGGTGTTTTAAAGTTCAAACGGCTGAGAGGAATGAAAGTAATGTTCCAATTGCGAAGTAGTTTTATTTATTGAATTTTTAATGAGGTTTTTTATCTATCTGAATTCTTGCATAATTAATCGCGTCTAATTTATTTAAAGAGAATGTTATAAGTTTTTTTTAATTATTTAATCCACGAAAGTCAGATGTAAACACTCATTAAAACCAAAATTTATTTTCTAACGCAGTGTTTGTTACATATAAGAATAAATTTAACATTTCGTTAAGGAAAATAAGTAAACGAGAAAAATAATCTTATTTCTCTAGCCAAGTTAGAAACATATTAACTATTCATAATGTTAGGTTTTGTATTGCTGTAAGAATAAATAAATACAAAGGGACTGTAATAAACCAATACTTTAATTTTATTTGTGTAGCCGACGCGTTTCGTACACCTTATCAGCACCAACCATTTTCTAAGACATGTAAACACAATTCAATCAGTAAATAAAAGGTGGCAGCACCTCTACGGACGGATCAGCATAAAAAGTACATGAACACCTCTGACAGTAAAACTTGTAGCCACCTCCTCCTCTAGTTTTGTGAATTATAGACTAGGTTTACTACGCTGGGTGATCTCCTTACAATGAAACACACGGAGCACAACGTGCTCGCATGCTCACAACCAGCGTATCCAACAATGGTTGAGTGATGGCATTTCATTCCTGGACCAATGACGTTCGCAGGTCTTGCAGTGTTTGCGGAGGTGGTACTAATGTCGCAAGGCCGTTAGGTCATTGGCACTTATGTCTGGGAACCGTGCTGACCAATCCATGCGCTGCCGGATGTCATCATGTTCCAGCTAGTCATTCATTATGTCATCCCGATGCTCACTCCATGTAGAGGAAATTCGGATCTTCCGCACCCCTGAAGAGACGAACATGTTGTCGTAGGACACTATTTCATTACATCTGGCCAGTTATGGCCCCTCTGTTGAAGATTTACAGCGGTGTACGGGAACCCATTATGATACCCGCCCACACCATCACACCGCCACAGCCATAATGGTCAAGTCCAATAAAGCCAGCGGGTCTGGACTGTGTGCCACGCTCTCTCCAGATGTAAAATCGTTGAGAATCAGAGTCCGGGCTGTACCAGGACTCATCCGAGAACATGACTATGCTGCATGTTCGGTTCACCAACCCAATTGTTCTCTACGGTGTCCCTAGGTCAACAGGACGCACCTCATCGGTCGTCGAGCATACAGGCCAATTGCATGGATTCTCCTGTACACCGTTCGCCTGGAAACATTAACCCCAGTGGCCGCTGACAGCTCTCTGACAATGTTTTTGGATGTGTTTCGCCTGTTCCTATGTCAAGGTAGCGGTCTTGTCTGGGCTTAGTGACCCTTGAATGATTCTGACTAAAGTATCTGCGGATGTTTCCATCCTGTCGGAACCGTATCCATAGTCTTGAAATGATGTTAGTCGACACGTTCAGCGCCCGAAACACTTCAACCTGGGATTGGCCTGTTTCCAGTCGTGAACTTATTCGTTATTTAGAATGCCGATTTGGAATGGTAAAACGTGACTTAGTTTCGAATCGAAAGCATTGAATCATGATAATGTTTTCACATGCAACAAACAAAAAAATTTTTAAAAGGTACATAAATCTTTTATTTATTTATAGATGGACGAGTCTACAGAATTATGTACATCGGTAATACTGAATACTGAATAATAACTAAAGTATGAAATATAAGCATGAGTATCGAATCTGTCTATGCTTAAGGTGAGTCTCCTTAGTCGTGTCCGTGCTCACATTCGAATGTGGGACCACAAACACGGCACGTCCAAGCTTTAAGCAGTATGTAAAATCATAAAACGAGTGTGTTTTGTATGAAGAAAAATTAAAATTATTGCATCATCCGTAATGATTATCGCATCACCCGTAACGCTTTTTTAGGTCGGAACAGTAATCTTAACTTTAGAGAGGAAGGAATCTGTAGAAATAAATTAAGCACTTCAAAGCACACAGAAATTCAACAAGCGCAAAATTTATAAATAATATGAAGACTTCCAAAAGCATCAGAAGATCTAAATCTTTCATATAATAAATTATGAATTAAATTGTGAGTAATAATTGTCACGAATAACTATTAGGCGCAGTGGAAAAGTTGCTCTAAGGCGTACGAGACTCAGAGGAATACACTTTAGTACTATATTAATAAATTTTTATTCAAAGGAATTAAATTTAATGATACAAAGATTCAAAAACGAAATATTAAATTGAACTAATTGTTCCACTAACACGCGGAAACTCACGTTTCATATCTAATAAAGCTAAATTCTAGGTTTTACAAATGAAAAAAAAAATTTACTTAAATATCCCTCTTAAAGAGGGTGGACTTGGTTTACAAGCACAATTAATCCCAGGGGGCATAAGACATAGACAAATGACTTACAAAAGAAAAACAAATTAACATACAGTATGTTTCAGTATTGTTTATACAAGTTAACAAAGTCCTCATGACGCTGAAACCGCTCTCTACCTGTAGACTGTATATCTGCAAGCAACTATCGGGTACAACGATACTCGTTCAAGAAGCTCGAACGCACCGCAGAAATTTGAGAAAGCGGCGACGCTAAGCGCTTTGGCCCTGGTACGATCCGACAGGAAAAAAAATTACGAGCTATTAATACATGAAACGCTGAACCGTAATTAGCGACGCATAATGCATTAACGCAGTCTCGACCCTTAAAGCAAACAACAATCTCGTTAAACCTCGGAAATTTCCTCTCACTCAAGTGAATTAACGCCATGAACCTTCGTTAAGAAGCTGGCAGCCCATATGCATGATGGCAAGCGGGAGATATCAGGAGATTACATGAGAAGACAGAGCCAAAATTTTACAACAATGGCTTACGTGTCGTATGGGGCGAAGGCGCGGAGACTCTCCTGTATATAGGCGCAAATCGTCCAGGGGAAGATTCCTATCCAATGCTCCTCTCTCGTGCAACCGTCTACGTCTGGCAAATCCACTGGTTCATGTCAGCGACGACGACTAAGGTGCTGGCGACGTAGTAGGAGAAACTTTCTCTACGGCAGAGGAACTCCGAATGAAGTCGAAAAGATGCGATGGGGCTCTGGTTCTCTTCGTACCAATTGCTCCTGCAATTTCTGGTCGGTGGCGGGGATGTAGAGGAAACTTCTTGAGAAATGGCTGATACCTTCTCGAGCTCTGGTGAGGTAGATTCTGCGTGGAAAACTACATGAAAGGGCGGATTACCATTAGTAACTGGCGGCGCAGTATTCGGTGCTGGCGCACATGAATCTTTCGCCGTTGATTCCAGCTTTGCCTTCGCTCGGAGAATTTCCTCTCCACTTTTTTGATTTGTTGCATGGCACAGTTGAAGTAAATGCTTGCTCACCGAAATTTTTTGAAGCCTGTCTACGGCTAAACTTCTTCTTTCGTTCCCCATCTCGTCTCTCCCGCTCGGCCAAAATGCCTTGCGCTTCTTTTTGCGCTGCTTATGCAGTTTCTGCCCCCGCCTCTCTCCGCCAATGCGCTTAACTTTGCCAAAGGATGGCGCCACACGAACTCCGACATTATTACTTGGCAGAGATCCCCAATAATATAGGAGCCCGTATATGTCGCAATACTTTGTGACACTAATGTATAGTTATTTTAATGGAAAAGAGTTTATTCCAGTACACTCATTCATTAGTCTTCATTCAAAACACTGAAAGCAAAACATCACGCCATTACACGAATTGGCTAGGTAAGACAGCGAAGTCTTATCACCACTTTCAAAATCTTGCTTCCAGCAAACGCTTTTAGTTCAAAATCTGGAATACACTGAGGTGCCACAAATATGCAAATTGAGTGCTGCCTGATTTGCATGTCACATGATCACAATTCACAGTATACAGTAATCCTGAAGCAACTTTTCTACTGTGAGTTAAGAGTGAAACCATAGTTATGTGACTGACTTTCAGCGTGGCATTCTGGTAGGTGCAATACGGGCTGGACTGAGCATTACAAAAACGATGACTCTGCTGAAGTTTTCACGTACCACAATTTCAAGAGTCTATCGGGAATGGGTCAAGGAACAAGAAATATGTAACCCTATTAACTCCTGTGAAAAACCCTTGGTATGGAAAACCCTTGTTGATGAAAGAGATCAGAGGAGAATGGCAAGACTTGCGATTCGAAAACAGAAAGGCAACAATTGCACAAATTACTACTCATTACTACAACTCAGGTAGCCAGAAAACACTATCAGAACGGACACCTAGTCGCACCTTAGTTCGACTGGATGACCAAAAGTCGAAGACCATCTCGTGTACCGATGCTGTCAAAAAAAAAATTAGAAATCGCGCCTCCTATAGCCACAGCAGCTAAATGATTGGAAAAAGGTTGCCTGGGGTGAAGAATCTAGGTTCCTGTTGCACCATGATGATGGAAGACTTAGAATATGGCGAAAACAACATGAAGCCATGGACCCTCAAGTTTAGTGCGGACTTTCCAAGGTGGTAATGGTGTGGGGAATGTTTTCATGGCATAAATTAGGTCCTCTAATATCCGTAGACGGTCGTTTGAACCCCAAAGCATACTTAAAAATCGTTACAGAACAAGTTCACCCCTTCATGCTGACAGTTCATCCGCATGCATATGGCTCCTACCAGCAGAATAATGCACCAGCACACAAGCGCCAGAATCACTATGGATTGGTCCCCGAATAATGACAGTGAGTCCTCCTTGATACAGTACCCAGCTGAGTCCCCAAATCAGATGTGGTTAATTGAACTTCTTTGGGATGAGCTGGAAAGGATATTTCGCTCCTTGACTACACCTCTATCGAATCTCCGGGAATTTCTTGAAGTTCTCATGTTTGCATTGGCCAATATCCCATTGAACGTTTTCAGCATCTTCTTCAATCCATGTTCAAACGAATATAGGTGGTTTTGAGCGCTAATGGAGATTCAACACGTTACTAGACAGATGTACTTAATAAAATGGCAGCTCCGTGTACTAGCTAGGAGTTATATATCTACAATGACCTAAATTAGCTAAAGTAGATATACTACATTTTGTTTTGCATAACAAGCTGTCAAATTTTACACCATGTACTGCCTTTACTTCCAGTCGATTTTTAAAGATACCGATTTTTTTTAAAGATGCTTAAATTATGATTATGAGTTGCATCTTATAGCAAAAAGAAAACGGAAGGAAAGGGGTCCAAAAATGACTCAATACTGTGAGAATTCAAAACTGAATAGGCTGTACGGAATAAAGTATTATAAAAGAATTACATTAAAAGTTTAGTTGGACGCTCTTAAAATGAATTTGAATTAGATTATTCATTAATTTCCGAAGTTGATTTGAAAAGTTCCCTATACTTAGCGGTGAATAATCCACTTTTTAAATTTTGAAAACTTACTGCAATAAATTCCTGTGTCATTAAGTCCGCGTTCAATGATTTAGGAAGCGCACAATGGAATTCAAACAGAAAACGGATTTAGGGAAAGCAAAAGCGTAATTAATCTCAAAGGTCAAACCTTTTAAAGCGAGTCTCTCGTAGACGATGACGATGCGAAAAGAAGAGCCCCCCGTTAAGGAAAGGAAGGGAAGGCGTAACTGATTCATCTAATGGAATTGAAAATCCATGTCCCATCCAACTATATTTGAACAAACATGCAGCTAAAAAGATCCATGACATCAATTTTGATAATTAAAATCTAAATCCTATTTCGAGTACACAAACAAATAATTAAAAACTTTCATTATCTTCGAGTGTGATTTTGTGTTATGTTGATCGAGCAGTTACGGATGTACCGCATTGGGCGTTTGGCATCCGTGGAACTCTTTATCGTTTAATTTCGACCTGTTTAGCTAACTCATTTAATTATCCCTTTAGTCTGATATCGTTTGAAAGACAGAATGCAATAAAAATAAGTTTGATCAGTTGACTTTTTTCTATATGTTTTAAATGAAATTATTAAGTGAATAAACCTAGTAAATTGTATATGTACCTTACATGTTCTATTAAAGAGAGAAATTGTATGAGATCAATCGAAATTTCTGTAATTCGCATTTGTTATCACTCGTATAGCGACATGGCAAAAACAGATCATCCACTTTGTAAGAATATGAACCTGCATCTTAAAGTTCATGATCTTTAATAAGCTTGTATGATTAAACGTCATTGTATCGATTACTTAATGTGCTAAATGAAGTGAAATAATATAGACTTCGCTTCATTTGCCTAATGTGGCTTCATGGTTTTTGGGATGTTAATTATGATTAATAAATCTAATGAAATTATTAATACAGCTTCGCCTCAGTGTTACTAGTAGTTATTTCCGAAAACAGCATCTTAAAGTCGAAGTTACAGGATTAATTCCAGCAGAACGGATTTTTCTTTTTTTTAATTATTCATTTAAATATTTCATAAATAATAAATTTATTAATAAGCGATAGGTTAAGTTTTAATATAAAAAGCTGATGCGTTTCGTCTAACGAGTTTTACAGAGCCAAGATGAAGAAGATAAGCAAAATACAAGAGAATAGGAAATAATCAGCTACAGAAATTTCAAATTTAGAAGACGTTCATTGATCAGGTGAAACAAATTTAAAGTCAAGAATCAGAGGAAATCTAGCATTTGATTGGTAAACATAAAAGTCCTTGTCTAATAAGAGGTAAGTTTCAAATGTATACTCCCTTCATTTTTCTTAGCTTTATACAAGTCGAGCCACATTTTCATGACCATCAGCTAATAATCGAAATTAACGTCTTGAGATACAGAGATTGCACAAAATAATATGAATATCTGTGAAATGAGACGAAATATTTATTAATAAGGGTTATGGCCCTCCTTTTGCATTAATTACAGCTTGCACCCGACGTTGCATGGACAAATACAAGTCTAATTCAGAAAGTGTCCTTGAAGGTGGAAACTACTGCGCAGCTTTGCCTCCAAATCCCTCACAAAGGTTCAATACCTGGACTTTATTTTTTGTAAATTTCATTGTTGTAAAAATCTAAACTTTCATTGTTGGGATGGCAACTACCACTACCGCCTGTCATGAAAATGCAGCACCACCCTTCCGGTTGCCATGACAACCGATTGTTTGTTTAAACAAAATGGCGGAGAGGGATGTGTCGACCAAAGTGGAACAACGAATAATCAGCAAGTTTCTCCAGCAATGTGTAAGTATCTGAAATTCACCAGATACTTCAAAGACAGTTCACAGAGTCATTGTTTGTCTCGTTCATCCGTCTTTGCTCGGTGCCAAAAGTTTGAAGGAGGGCGAGAATCCACCGGCAATGAATCTCATAAAGCAAGGCCAGCAACTGCTGTCAATGATGGCATCATCGCACGAACAAATGACATTATAAGGGACAACAGGCGGATTCATGTACGAGAACTGGCTTCAATTCCGAACATCAGCACTGGCCGTGTGGAGACCATCATCCACGGTAAACTGAAAGTCAACAAAATCTGTGCCATCCCAGCAAATTTGTCCCGCAACACGTTGTGCGTCATGTGCTGGCACATGTGCCCGAAATTTGTTGAAATGGAAACAGTCTGCATAATATTGTGGCACAAGTGCTGGGGACAGAAATGTGCCAAGCGACTGTGGCACACAACATGTGCCGCAACTTGTGTCACAGACAATGGAAACAGAATGCAACATGCTCTAGGGATACGCGCAAGCGCAGTAGTCTATACTCTCTATCCAGACCCTGCGAGTATAACCTCAAACTTGCTCTCCTGTTTGTGGTTGTCATACTTCAGTGTTCATGCGAATCTAGTGTTTTCTCGACATTTCCTGGATTTTGTAATTTCCGGCTCAACAAGGTTCAGAAAAAATTGAAAATCACTTGCTGTCATTCTAACAAAATTCTCGTACCCACTTTGGAGAAGTAAGTCTGACACAACGAGTTATAGGCTCTTTCCGAATGTCTTTTCGCTAGGAAACTTCTAATCCACCATCTCGGTCGTTTTCGCCCTTTTTTTTTAGAAGTTCATAGTATGCGCCTGCCAATATCACAAAGGCTAAAGTAGCTGAGCTGTCCATTTTGCTCAAATATTTGAACAAACAAATCATTCCACACAGGAAACTGACAAAAACATGTTCTGCGTCATGTGCCGACACATGTAGCTCGTAATTGTTAGAATGGAAACAGGAAATATACTGTTTCTAATTTTCTGCGGCATGTGTTTTCTAGATGCAGATACAGTTTTTACCAGTTTTCTGTGTGGAGTGATTTGTTGTTCAAATATGGACAACGTGTGCCAAGTCACTTGGCACATCTCCGTCCCCGGTACTTGTGCCGGCAACATGATGCAGACTGTTTCCATTTCAACAAATTTCGGGAACAAGTGCCAGCACGTGAGACACAAAATGTTGCTGGATATATTTGTAGTAATGGAAACTAGGCTTCTGCGGCACAAGTTCGGTACCTGTTGTGTGCCACAGTCGCCTAGCACATTTCTGTCCCCGGCAACTGTGCTGCAACATGATGCAGACTGTTTCCATTTTAACAAATTTCGGGCACATGTGCCAGCACATGACGCACAACATATTGCGGGACAAATCTGTAGTAATGGAAACTAGCCTTTAAGCAACTTTCCAAGGATCACAAAACCACCCGGTTGGAAATTTTTTTTTCTGCTGCTGCAGCGATATGACAGGGAAGGAATAGCAGCTTCCTAAAGGCTGGTTTACATTCTGACAAGTTCCAGGCACATGACGCGGAAACAGGAAATATACTTTTTCCAATTTCCTGCGACATCTGTGTTTTCTAGTTGCAGATACAGTTTTTGCCAGTTTTCTGTGTGGAGTGATTTGTTGTTCAAATATGGACAACGTGTGCCACAGTCGCTTGGCACATTTCTGTCCCTACCACTTGTGCCACAACATGAAGCAGACTGTTTCCATTTCAACAAATTTCGGGAACATATGCCAGCACATGACGCACAACATGTTGCGGGATAAATTTGTAGTAATGGAAAACCAGCCTTAAGGCGTGTTGTGACCACCGATGAGACATGGATTCATCACCTTACTCCTGAAAGCAACCGTACGAGCTGATTCACCACAACCCAAGAAATTTACGATGACACGTCGGCAACGAAAATGACGGCGACTGTATTTTGGGACATTTTGGGTATCATTCATGTCGATTTTCTGTAAGAACGTCGAACCATAAATGCACCCAACGACCGTGACATTTTCAGGGTGTCCGTGAAACCGGGACTAAGGAAAAAGCGACCAGGACTCCTTACCAGTGGTGTTCGTTTTCTGCAAGACAATGCAGACCACACACAGCCAAACTGACTATCTTTCCACATCCTCCTTACAGCTCGGATCTCTCGCCTTGCAACTATCACCTTTTTGGACCAGTAAAAGAATTCTTGGGAGGACATAGGTCGGCTTCAATGAGAAAGTGAAATAGGCTGTCCTGACGTGGTTTCGACATCAGCTTTAAGATTTCTACAGAACCGGTATCCAGATGCTCCCAGAACGCTGGAAAAAATGTGTAGAGAAGCAAGGAGAGTTCTTTGAAAAATAATTGGTGTTTGTGTGTTTTTTGTAGTTTCCTGATTTTATAAAAAAAATGTCCAGGTCAAATTTGAACGCCCCTCGTATTAAGATCAGGGGACTGAGGGGGCCAGTCGAGGTGCTGTAGTTCATCATCGTGTTCATTAAACTAGTCTCGGACAATTTAAACGATGTGAATGGGAGAATTATCGTCTTGGAACACAGTTTGTAACAGTGGATGAAAATGGTCGGACAGAATGCTGCTATAACCCGCCCATGCAGGTCAACTAGTGGGCCGAGACTACGGTAAGACATCGCCCCCACAGCATCACTGATCCCCCTCCATGCTTAACAGTAGGAAGGAGATAGTCAACATGACAGGCTTCTGCTGGCAATTTCCAAATCTAAACACGTCCGTTTGTCGTCCTCCAGCATAGAAACTTCTAGTCAGTTGCGCATACTTTTTCATCGGATTGAGATCCGTCGAACAAGCTGGTCCGTCGAGAACACACGCTATTATCTCGCATTGTCTTGATGAAACATGAAGAAAAGGCCTCCAAATTTCCTCTACAAACATCTGATATTCCTACATCTAGAGGCTTTAAAAAGGTGATGATCGGGTGCTCTAGTACAGATAACGTATACACGCACTGGTTTCGCGATCTGGGAATGATGCCGTAGCCACCAAACCATGTTGAATTACGTTGATGCCATTATTCGTGACGATCGGTGTATCAAAAAATCAAACTTTTAGCCTCAGCTTTCTGTCACGACCGTCGGTATAATATTAGTCGAGAAGACGCAAAAGAAAGGCCAAATTGGGATGTGCTCCCTATAGACCCGGTTCTACTTACTCTGATTTTGATCACTTTGCTCCACTTTAAAGTTCACTGTGAAGGACAAGGTTTGAAGATGGCGAAGGCGCTACTCATGCGTGCACTTATTTCACGCTAGCTTAAGGCCATGCACGTTGTTGAGATGACGCGAAAAAGTTTTGTAAAGGAAACATTCACTTTAAGTATCAGTAATTTTCATATTCTGAATAAATACATTCGGAAAGAATATAATAATGTGACATTATTTCCTGTGCAACCTCGTATGTTCTTGAAATAAACGGTAAAATGATGTACTTTCGATAGTTACTTAAACAGTAAGTTTTTGATATTTGTAATGTTTAAATTGATTTAGTTTTCTTGTGTGTTCAAAAATAAACTTGTTGATAATAATACCGTGTTCATAATAACTAAAATTAAGCGATTTTTTTAAATATGTCCTTAAAGAATCTATTCTTATTTATTCTATTCTTTTCAAAGGACTCAAAATTCTTGGTTCGTAAACCTAGTGGATACTTTGGTTCGGGAATAGTATCATTGCGATTGAAATCCGTTTGCTGTACCACTGGTGGAGAAATCGATTAAGGGAGGATTGATACATTTATAAAATGTTCTTTCAGGAAATGAAGAAAGGAATGCGCCTTAAGGGGGTCTTACTCTCAACTCATATGTTGAAAAAAGGCCTTTCGTTTTCTCTTTCACACCTTGAGGCTGAATCGTGCTTTCAGAAAAGCAGGCCCAAGCAATTGACATTTATACAGTTAGCATTTCTAGACCTTCTATCAAGACTTATGTAGCTCTAAATTTATAGTGCATCGTAACAAAACCACTGTTTCGTGATGGTTACACAATAAAAAGGAGATGTAGTACGCTCATAAAAATGCTTCCAAAAATAGCAATTATCCCAATTGAAAGAAAATATTTGCAATATGCGTTTGTTTTTATAAATGAAGGCTACAAGGTAATTATTGGATTTTATACTTAATCGAAATGTAATTAACTTAAAATATTTTGAAAGACACATTACGTAGTAAATTAAGAACACCGGACACGAAATTTGTCACGTGCTGGTAATAGCGCGTTGTACATCCCTTCGCTTTAATTAGGACCGATAGGTACTTATGTTTTCACAATGTGCGTCTGTCCGTCTGTCTGTTGGTGCTCTAGCGTTCGAAGGTTTCCGAATTTTCGACTTCCGTTTTCGCCATTCGACAACTTAGGGAAAACGAAAGACTGACTTCGTTGGTGGAAAAAATCGGTGAACTACTTCCGGTTCAAAAGGTCACAAATAATATAGGGGAACACGTTTTTCCATGTATAATTGGCCTGTGCACTGCCAAATGCTGTTCTCTCTTTGACATTCCATAGCTAAATCAGAGAAAAGGCTTGTGAATTAAGTGAAGACACGTGAAGGTCTTCCTTGATGGTCAATATCAGTCAAAACTGGTTCAAGGGCATGTGGTTTAGTGGTACCATTATGGTCCACTGGAAACATTCAATGTTAAGATATGGCATGTAATACATCAAACAGCTTGGAATAACATGTCATGGTTGAATATTAACGGAAAATTAATGCTAGTCGAAATAGGTCCCATGTTATGTGGTTTCATGGAACCATTATGATTTATTGTAAACTTTCAATGCTAAAATATGGCATGTAATATATCAAACGATTCGCAATGATGTGTCATGAATGAATATAACGTAAAATTAATGATGGTCGAAATTGGTTCTAATGCAGCTGGTTTAGTGGATTCATGATGATTCATTGGAACTTTCAATGCTAAAATATGGCATATAATATATCAAACGAGTTGGAATGATGTGTCATGAATGAATATATCGTAAATGAATGAGAGACGAAATTGGTTTAAAGGTACGATGTTTCGGGGTTTCAGTTTGGCCCAATCGAAACTTTCAATGCTAATGTAATGCATGCAATATATCAAACAACTTGGAAAGACGTGACATGAATGAATATAACGTAAAATTAATGATAGTCGAAATTAGTTCAATGGTATGTGGTTTAATGGAACCATTTTAGTCCTTCGATACTTTCAATGCTATGATATGGCATGTTAGATATCAAACAACTTCATGAATGAATATAGCGTGAAATTAATGATAGTCAAAATTGGTTCCAAGGAACCTGGTTTTGTGGACCATTATGGTTCATTAAAATTTTCAATGCTAAAATATGGCATGTAATATATCAAAGAAGTTGGAATGACATGTCATGAATGACTGTAACGTAAAATTAATCATAATCTGAATTGGTTTCATGATTCGTGTTTTAATGATACCATTATGAAACCATTGGAAAATTTCAATGCTAAGATATGGCATGTGATTACTTACGCCTTTTATTATCAATAGTTAGCTTGTGTGTTAGGCAAATTTTAACAATAGCTAATCATTCCTTCAATGGCACATGCTTACGTAGAAAAGCGTTGGCAATAGTTTATGAAGAAAGCATTGACCCTTACACATAATGCTTCAACAATTAACGCTTATTTCATCAAATAGGAATGCTTAGAAATTAAAGGATTCTTATATGTTCTAATCTATAGAGAATTGGTACTTTCCTATTTAATTTTTAAGGTAGTTTTATTCAGTTTAATTTTTAAGGTAGTTTTATTCTCTTAGAAGTACGCCTTGCTTAGCAACCAGAGGCTTCCTTAGCAACCTCATCTAATTCTTAACAACGAAAGGCTTCTGTAATAATCAAATGCTTTCCTTTTCATTCTCGAATGCTTTAAAATCCTATCTGTCCTGGGAATTTCGGTTGCCTGACTTGTTACAGTTTTAATGCGCTTGGGGCATTGATTGTCCGAGTGTCTTAAGATAGTCCTTATCTATCTCCAACCATGATGCATAAAATTTATCCCGCAGGTCTGCGATAATGGTCGGATGGCGATTCTTCCGCTTAAGACATTGTTCCAAGTAGTCCCACAAATTTTCTGTTGGGGTCATATCTGGGGATTTGGTGGGCCAATTGAGATGCTGCAAGGTCTTATCATGCTTTTCCACGGATTTCGCCCTGTCAACCCTGATGTTATCGTCTTGAGAGTAGGTATCGTCCAGGTCATAGACATCCTCGACGTGATCCACAAAAGGCAGCAGTTGTCCATGCAGAATATCAGATAGTGATGCTGGTTAAGCCTGGTGTTTATTTCAACTAGATGTGCCTCTTCATTCTACTGAAAACTTGCCCACAGCATCACAGAGCCACCACCGGCCTGCACCACCCCTTGGGGACAATCGGGGTGAAAGGCTTCATTGCTTTTTCTATGCACACTTCGTCGACGTTGAATAAAGATGAAACTTTGATTCATTTGACTAAATCACTCGTTTCCAGGGATGCTACAACCCAGTTCTGATATCGTTTGCACCACTGTACGCGAGTTTTCTCTTGAATTGGAGTGAGTATCGGACGCTTGCGAGGTAACCGGATCCAGATGTCCATTTTATGCAGTTGCCTAGTTAAGGTTCTTTCACAAACTTATCTATGCAGACCATTACTGACTTTCCGCAACAGTTTGTCTTGTTCGAAAACGGATGGCCGGGCCAGATATTTGTTTTTGGTCCCGTTCAGCCAGCATTGACTTCCAACCATAGTTGCGACGGTTGTTGCCACCCGACGTGCCTGCGGACCCTTTCTTGAACTCACGGATGACTATGCGCTTTGATACTCTGCAAAAAGTAGCTACTTCTTGCACGGCATGTCCTTTTGCCCGCTCAAATGCTATGACCCTTTTTTGCCTCTGAGATACGTCTGGCTAACGACCCATTTTTCGCAGCCAAGTTCAAAGCGGAATAACACAAATTGCTGTGGACAGTGCTCGTACTTGCTTAGCTACTACTATCTCGTAATGAAATGTGTTCATGCGTATTCATTTGTATATCCAATTTCAAATTACTTTATATAGACGCGTGGTAGAGCTCTCAAAGTGGCCAATTTTTGTCCTGTGTGCTTATGTACATAAAGGATACCAGGTAATTCCTATAAAACTAGCACATTTCTTAATTATTTCAACAAGAATGATCTAACCACTATTTTTAATTTCTCAAATGTAGAATATGTTTTGTTGATTACGCGCCTCAAAAGTAAATGTTGAAAATCTACTCCCTCCTATTATAGGCACAGAATATCTTTGCAAGTTATGGACCGCTTGTTGGAGGACTATGTTGTCAATACTTTTGATCTCTTGTACGGGTATTATATTCTGCTTCAAATCACCTAATGTTTGCAGGCGTGTGGCATAAACTCTAACTTTTAAATAACCCCATAGGAATTTCTATAGCCATTGTGTGAATTTCCATATCATTTTACTGTGTCAGTTAAATGAATCACCCTGTATAAGTATGAAAGTAAATTGTATAAGCTTATACTGTATAATTCTTAATGTCTGATATTAAATAGAGTGACAACACCTCAAACACAGGTAAAATAAGCTCAATTCTTGTAACGGATGGTGTTCATGATAAAAACCACTTCTGAGCATCTGGCCACCAAGGAACGACTTCAGGCGCAAAAAGAGATGAAAAGCGGCCACAAGTTCAACAACGATGACGGGGTAAAAGAAGCTGTCACTGCAAGGTTGACCTCACAGGTGACAACTTTTTATGAAGAGTGATACAACAACTCGTGCACCGCTATGATAAATCCCTTCAAAATGGTGGGAGCTATGTAGAAAAATAGTTTAAGGCATGGAGATTTTTTTGTAATAATTTTTTTTTCTCAGTGTGTACTTGCTTGTTTTTTACTACCAAATGGATCTTACTTTCTGGAATACTCGTAGATAAATCAAATCCCACAAATGAATGAACCTGTTTATATTTTGTAAAGATCTTCAATAATAGGCCCACATACAGGGTGATTCAGTCAATTTCTGACCATTTCAGTTCTATGATTTATTGACCCATTAATGTTTACAAACTTTCAGTATGATATTTTAGGCAGTTCGGAGTTTTTATTCCCGTGGAAAAGTCTTGATGATATGCTCAATGTGGCCACCACGAACGTTTTGAACTGCAGCCGAATGGTGAAATTGTTCATAACTCTATCCAGGATTTCTGCATTCACAAGGGTGCAGCAGTCGACGATGCTTTGTCGCAGCTAGTCTAGTGTTCTTGGTGCTGTAGTGAACACACTGTCTTTAAGGAACCCCCAGAGATAAAAATCACATGGGTTTATGTCAGGACTCGTAGGGGGTCAAAGAAAGCCACCCCCGAATCGATCTGGAAACCTATTTGAAATGACACGATTTCCGAATTTCTGATTGAGAAAGTCTAGCACTTCATTAGTGGCGTGAGGCCTAGCCCCATCCTATTGAAACCACGGATGTCGAAGCGGTATACGCCTCCTTCGCAGCTCGGGGATGAAGAAGGTTTCCAACATGTTAAGGTAAGCCTGTGACGTTGCGGTGCCCTCAAAAAAGAACGGACCAATGATGCCTCCTTTGGAAATCGCGCACCAAGCCATAACCTTTCGTGGATGAAGAGGTGACTTATGGATCTCATGAGGGTGCTGGGAACCCCAAAAACGAACGTTGTATTTATTAATGTCACCTGACAGTTAGAAAAGGCCTCCTCTGACACCCACAGGTTTGACCACAATGTCTTGATTGGCTTCCATTTCTGCTTCAAACTCCAATCCAAATTGTTGTCGCTTCTGTCTTCCAGTGTCTGTTAACTCCTGATAAATATGGATCTTTTACTGGAACAGGTGTAAATCCTTTCTCAAAATTCGCCACGTCGTGGTATACGACAGCCCTTCTTCAATGGATAGGCGGCGAACAGATTTTTTGATAGGGGAATCGACCAACCTTGTGCGAACATTTTCGACAACTTCGGCCGTTCGAACACAAGCTTCGCTCCCGCCTTTTTTCTTGCCTTTAACACATCCAGTGGCACGAAATTGCTTGACAAAATCCATGATTGCTTGCCTGCCTGGTGCGTCTCGACACTTATACTCCTTCCGGAACTTTCTTTGCATGGTTACAGGTGATTTTGTCTCGAAATACCATTCGACAAACTTGCATTTCTGCTCTGTTGATAATGCGGGTGCCATTTTTCAACAATACGATATTCATGCAGCGCCGTTGCAACAATACAAACTCCAACTATTTAGAAATTCGATATGGCGCTCATATTCTTTCAATTGTTTATCCCTAATGCACGTCATTTGAGTGAAATGGTCAGAAATTGACTGAATCACCCGGTATATTATGTTTCTTTTCTTTTCTTTGCGGCCCAATTTATTTGTTTCGAATTCACTGAAAGAATTCAACCCGCACTTTGAAAATACTGTTTTAAAGAAATGAATAACAGTAAAACTTATCTATAACCACCATCCACGAGACCAGGCAAAAGTGGTCTTTAACCTCAGTTGGTCTTTATATACAGATTCAATAAAAAATTACAAATCAACAGCATAATTAAAAACTGATATATTTTTTTCTTTTTAAAAGAATCTAAGCTACTTTGGTTGCACTTCCTAATGAACATTAAATTGTTTTTCGAGCACATACAATGATTTTTAGAGCAATATTTGCTTCCCTAAAGACAGGCACTTGCGTTTTCCTGCACATTAAACAATATCAGCAGGCTAAAACAATCAGTGGTTGCATTTTTTATTAGTCAAAAGGGGCACTTATGAAGTTAGATTGGCCATTGGTCTTGTTTGTTTTATATTTGAGACTGAATAATGGATTCATTTTTTTGAAAAATTATCAATCGGACTTTTGATATTATATTTTATTGTTACCTTTATTTTTTATGTGTTAGCAGAGAATAGTAACTATGTTAGCAGAAATGATCCTACCCCCTTTGAATTTGCTGACGTGTTGATAACAGAGAATAGTGCAGTAATATAATTGACAATTAGGTTAGGATTTCATTGGTTGCGTAAGTGGTCGGTATAGACAAGATACCTTTTTAGTTCATGTTAAATTTCGCGTGCTGGCGCCGCCAGTTCGAGAGTGTCGAAAACATGTCATAAGAAAACTTGAAAACGAATCGAAACAACAATTTTAATAAGTTAGGGCGTGTCGAAAAAGTCCGACCGGTCGCCAACAGGTTACGTTGTACGATCGGCGGCCGTTTTCTTCCGTTTGTTCGTTCATGGACAGCGCGGTCATGAGCATTTTGCTTCAAAATGGCGTCGCAGCAAGGTTCCTCATCATATTTCACCATCCCATATCTACAAAATATTTTTATTATGTATCAGGCACTCGAACACTTGATTTTTCTACTTTCGTCTGCCATTTTGATTCTACTCACCGAGGGAATAAAAAAAAAACGTTCATAGCGACCGGTCGTTACTTTATGAATCGAGGGTCGTCTGAATCGGGAGAAAATTTAAAATGAATAAAGCCAGCTACGTATGCCTGCATCGTTCCCGCGTCGATCGGACATAGTCAAAATTTCGAGTCATTCACTGGTGGCTCCAAAACGAGCTTGCGACGGGCTTTGACCGGTCGCGGCCGGTCGGACGTTTTAGACACACCCTTAGTTGCATATTTTATTAACTAAAACTGAAAGAAGTTAGTGCAAGTATTTAAAATAAATATAATAATCCCAAATTATATGCTTAGGATTTTTTTTTCATGTTTTTTTTTTCATTAAACACTGCAAGGAATGGATGAAATAACACTACGATAAAAGAAGTAATATATGCTTAAAAATAAGTATTAATATTAATATTAATAAAACCAAGTTCAAATTGTTGAGAAGATTTTCTTTCAGTAGGCATTCCATTAACGAAGTGATGTGAGCAAACTTTTATCTGGAGATAAATATAAATTTTCTGAGGTATTTATTCAGCACATTAAAAAAGATTTTGATCTTTTAATTTTCAAAAAGACCTAAAAGTCGGTCCAACCGAAAAAAAAATAATTTCCTATTCAATTTGGATAACAGGGTCTTCTGCTTTCAGTAAAATATAAAATTTACGATTACTCCTTTTACGACCATAATGCAGAACCTAAAAGCTACGAACCTCACACAGTTCATGTTTTCAAACACATTTTCATAATGGCGGCTGACGCGAAGCCATGTAGCAGCTACCTTCGAAAACAGTATAAAGGTAACTTGCCTTTAGGTTAGGTACATAACAGATTTTCCATGTAAATTTCTGGTCGTCTCTGGTCATTAAACTGAGGTGGTCTTTATATACCTTGGTCGTTAGCACCGGTTTACTGTAGTTGCCTCTCGGAATTCAGATATGTAAAAGTC
This sequence comes from Rhysida immarginata, assembly GCA_023313115.1. NCBI lineage: Eukaryota > Metazoa > Arthropoda > Chilopoda > Scolopendromorpha > Scolopendridae > Rhysida > Rhysida immarginata. The sequence continues at coordinate 185,186 of JAHWFO010117659.1, read as the reverse complement.
TTTGAGAAATATGGCTGTAATAAGTTCGTTTTAGAAACTTTAATGCAGTTTAATTTCATTTACTAAAGTAATTTTTAATAATTACTTAAAAGTTTCAAACGTCAAGTCATACTTTAATTATATACTGACAATATCATTAACCTATGACAGAAGGTTATATCCACATTTTTTTGCAGATGGGGATAAATTTTAAATTACAAAACGAATCAGTGTGTGTGTTTCCAAATTACTCTATTGGTTTAAAGATTAATTACGAATTGTCTAAAGCTGGGCTATCTCTTTGTTTTAAAGTGTCCAGATATGACAATATAAAATAAATTAATGAGATAAAAATTCAATTCAAAGCTTGGATAAACAGAAAATGAGAAAATATTAATTAAATTAGGATTAATTAATTCATTAAATAAGTAAACATTAATTAATTAATTAATTATATATAAGATTTTGGATTGAATTAATTAACTCTGTCTAATTATAATTTTTTTCTTTTAATTTACAGTCTTTTTTTTCAGTATTACAAGGTTTCACTCATTTTCCTGTTCTAGGAAAAATATTCTTTTTAACGCAGTCGATTTAGTTTGACTGTACAGTTGATGTGTTGGAGAATGAAACAATTCCCGTTAGCTTACATTTACATAATTGTATGCTAGCAAAGAGCAGAAGGGTCATTTTTCCAAAGGAATTCAATTTGGACAGAATGGTGAGAGAATTTTTAACAGCTGCCTCTAATGGTTCGTTTGAGGTTTGCGCAGTGACAAGGGGCGAAGAACAATGGGCGCCATTTCTCCAACGGCAAGCTTAGGGAAGCCGGCGGATTTTAATTAAAGTTTAAAAATCGAAAAATTGCTACAGATGAGCAAAACAGAGACGTTCTTGTTCATTAATTTTTTTCCTTTCCCTCCGCGAAGAAGCGGGGGCATATAAAAACTAGATTTTCTTTGTAATTGCTCATATTCCATATTCTCAAATGTTTTGCGTTGGCTTCATTTTGCTTTTGTTAATATCTTTGTCATTATATATGGCTTTTATATTTAAAACAGACGTTATTTATACAGTTTCTTATTCAGCAATTACAGATGATGAGTTATCTGTCAGGAAGAAAGCAGCACTATCAATATATCAATACCCAAGTGAATTATTGAGTTTAATATTATTACTGTATATTCCAATGAGATGCGCCGAAAGGTAATTTTTTTTTTAGAAATGCTGTTTAAAGTCTAATAAATTGTGGCTAGTCCTGGATGGCTACGAATAGGTTTATCATTATTACCGAATTTCGTATTACCGGTAATACCGAAAATGTAAAACTTGAAAAAAAAATTAAGAAAAAAAAAAATTAAGAAATACAACTTGAAATAAAATTACTACTATTAATACAATAAAATATGTTCTTCAGTTTTTAATACATTATAATTAATTTGTATCGCAAGTTTTGAACATTAAAATAAACTCTTAAGAAACATAATCCCTTAATAATGAGGGGCGGGGGACTAAGCAGTAAAAAAAGGTAAAGAGTTCAGAAAGCATTCTTATTATTGAAAAAACATAACAGAAAGGTGCATCCGCGCAAGATTCTCATGCCTATAAAAGAGAATTTACAAGGTTTGTTCGGATATTTCAAATGATCATGTGATTCTGAAAGCACTAATATTAATGAAATGATAATAAGCAACTGTGGCGTGGAATTTTCTGTATGCAGGGTGTTTTTAAATGGTCGGCACAAACTTTCAGAGTATGTTCCACTGTTCGGACTTGCAAACTGTGGATGTTTAAAATTTTTTAAAAGAAGTCGTTTCTCTTCCTATTGTTGTCTACCGTTCAAGAGCTGTCAACTCTATGAACAAGGCGATCGTTATTTTAGAATTTGGCAACAGATTTATCATTAAAATCCTTTTTCGTGCAACCTTATTGCCAAACGTTCATGATTTTCACCGAAAGTCACCCAGATGGCTGGATTTACACTTTCGTGCACATTTTTGAATATGATATACGATACTACTGTGGATTCGGAAGAGGAACTGGTAGCGCGAATTGTGATTGCAAGAGACACTGCAGGGATTTTTGGCCGTTTGCATTGCTGCTCAAGTTTTCTAATTTCTCCGTTTCTAGTGTTTTTCATCTAATTTTCGACCATCAAAATCGTCGTGGCATGTATACTTAAACAAACAGTTATCAATTCAGTCTTTATATACTTTAAAAAGAACTTTGTGTAGCTGTATTTTAATATAAAATGTTAGTGATTTATTTCTACGGTATAACAACATAATACATTCGCTATAGAAAATGCTCAAAAATGGCTTTAGTTAAACCAAGGAAGCTTGTGCATGTCGCCGTATGAATTGGCGAACCCGTTGGAAAATACGGATGATGTCGTAGCAATCCAGCTTCCGCTGTCGAAGTGTTGCAACATCTGTTACCGGGAAGAATAAACAAGAATTTCAAATATCCCCAGAAGAAGAAGTTCAATGGAAGAAGTCCTCCCCGATCTATCCATCGACCAGGATAGGTGGCAATTAATCGACGCGTATCAACAATTGGGCAATTCAGGATGGTATCAGCCAACAATGGTGCTCCATGAAGTTTTCGAATCTGATGTTGAGAAAGCACAATTTTCCTCAGACGGTCTTTAAATTGTCATTACTCTTCTTCTGCTGCAGGACACCGTCTATATATTTTTCTGCTTGTTTTGGTCTCTCGGACATAACCTGACCATTTGTCCTGACTATTCAGAAACACCTTATATAAAAGTAAAGCCTCTTACCACAAAAGAACATCAGAGATATGGTACGCCGGTTACGTATATCGAAGTCTATGCCTTCATTTCAACGGCAAGATTGAGACTAATCATAAGATATATTTAACAATATACATCAAGGTACTAAAAAGGAGGATCGGGGTAAATGACAGGAATTATTCTATTGGTAGAGTTCAACAGAAGGAGCCAATCAGAGATGATATATGTACAAAGAACACAAGAGGAAAGTCTAGAAAAACAAAAAAAGAACACAACAGAAATTGGAAAAGGAAAACTAAAATTAGGATTCAACAAATACAATAGAACATACTCTGGAATTGACCCCTTGTCAGCATTTAATAACTTATTAGGATTCCCTTATGGATTTCAATGCTCACAAAGCTGTTTAATTGACACACAAGCACTAATACTGTAGATTCAAACAGTTCAGTGCGGTGGATTTACTTAGAACGGTTACAACTAACGGATAGTTGATATTTCCATTTTTTACTGCAGGATGTAGTATCGGATAAGAAGCATTTATAAGTGTGGTTTTAATGAATTTTATTACCGGTATACGGATGCTTACTACTGTTATTAAAATAATATATTTTGCCGGTAACGGTAATACCGATAACAACATTCCTAGCTGCAACATCATCCATCATACACCGACATCATCCGTCATAACTCTAGAAAGAATAGTTTTCGACCCCATGTTCACACCATATTTTCTGCTTGTTTTAGTCTCTGAAACAAATTCTGAAAGTTTGTACAGACCATGCAGAAGGGCCCTATATACATTTCATTATTTTTGCGAAAAAAAAAATGCCACCAGGAAAATAATATTGTATATTTATTCATTAAGCTGATCGAATAATTTGAGTGGTAGCTGGATTTAATATTATTATAGAAAAATTTTACGTCTTGGCTAGTAAATGAACATCAATTTCTCCGCTCGTTTATAATGCCAGAATATTTTTGAGTGAAAATAGCATAGATTATGAAAGTTTCCGTTAGGTTTTCTGTGTCTTTTATTATTGCAGTTATATCAAGTGCAAATTATTACTCCCCCTGGTTTCTCCAATGAACTATTCTTTATCATTTGGTGAGATTTTATTTATGTACGAGGGTCATTTTTAAAGTAAGAACCGTTTTGTAATAAATACAAAATTACTATACATACAGTGTATATATATTTTTCAAAATTTTTTTCTTTACCAGATTCTATTTACCTTAAACTATTTTTCCACAGTTTCCAAGTTTATTTAAGCACTTGTCATAGCGCTCAATGTACTTCCACATGATCACTTCAGATTTTTTGTTTGGGAACAACTTGACCATCCGCCTCACAGTCCGGATCTCGCGTACAGTGGCTGCCACCTGTTCCGACATCTAAAGGAGTTCATTTGCGGCCTGCATTTAAGCGATGATGAAAAAGTGAAAACTGCGTGACTTTCTTCACCGGCGGCAGCTTCTATGAAGTGATCATGCGGAAATACATTGAGCGCTTTGACAAGTGCTTACATAAACTTGGAAACTATGTGGAAAAATAGTTTAAGGTACATAGAATCTGGTAAAGAAAAAAAATTTTGAAAATATATATAGTAGTTTTGTTTTTATTACAAAATGGTTCTTACTTTAAAAATGACCCTCGTGTTTAAACTTTTATTTGCTTTGCTAAGTTTCATAAAACTGCTGGTTTTTAATAAAAATAATTTAAAGCCAATCTCTTATTTTTTTATGAGTTAGTTCCTAACACTAAACAAATTAAACAGGAAAGAGGTATTTTTTTATTACACGGGATTTGCAAATTTATTGAAATGGCTGTTATTTTGGTTTTCATAACTTTTGTCACTATTTCATAGTGTCGAAATTATGTGCCCCTGATTTTTTGTAAAATACGGTATCTTCTATATACTGTATAAATTAAAGCCAGTTAACCAATATGTTAATCTTTAGTTTTACTAATCACTTACATTTTCAGTAAAATCAAACCGTTTAACTTGGTAAATTTCATTACGGATAAAAGAAAAAAGAGATTGGAATAATAAATGGCAACATGTAAATTCAATTTTTTTAAATTACCCGGTTTTATTAATGGCAATTAGATTGACCTCAATATGGTCGCCCCTTGAGTTCACATCAAGTATTTAAATTTTCCATGTTTTTCATCAAACAGCAAAATGATTTGCGCGTTTGCTGATGAAATTTTCTGCTTCCTATCCTCGAGATTCTGAACTTTCCGTGCATATACTAATTTGTCGAGCCCTCACATAAAGGGTGTAAGGTTAGGAGTAATCGCAGGTCAAGTTATGAACTCATCACAACGCGATGCTAGTCATTCTAGGATGGCTGTTGTTCAGAATTCCTGGACTTCGGTCACATATCATAGAAAACTTCTTTCTCTCTTCTACAAAATAGAGGTAGTCCAGTTGAATAAGAGGATGGATATGCCATTTAAGTCTTAAGGAAGAATAAATATATCGTAAACTTATAGAGAGCTACTCACGGAGAATCAGTTGGCATAGATTGTATTTTTATGATAAGCACGCATTAAAGTTAGGCATGAGAATGGTTAAAATGATGGTTAAAATTAGCCTTTTACAGCTCCACCAATCTTTGAAGTGCATTGTGGGTACATGGTTACCCAGTATAGGAAAACTTAGCTTAGCATAGAATGGGCAGTGACGTAGCATACAGTTTTTTTGTTTTATTGTTTTTTCTTATGCCTACAGCTGTGTATTCGATTGTACCAACGTATTTGAAAGACATGACGTGCAGTTTCATTCTTTTCCCAAAGATATAATTCAAAAGCACATATGGGAAATTAAGCTGAAGCTAAACAAATCATCCAAAGCACAAACACCTGTTTGCAGTGCTCATTTCAGTGAAAACAACTATCGCCAGTTAGAAGATTATTACTGTTAAGGCTATCAGAAATATATTAGTATTCATTATTGAAAATTACAATAGGCTACTTTTATTGTAATCGAAACTTTGATTGCATTACTAGTATTAAAGCCCGTCATACGACGGTGCCATAACAGGCGAATCTGCAAATTCGATTTTAATTATAAAATATCGCCTGTGATAGGACTGTGATAATTGATAGGACTGCCAATCTTATATATAAAATGCTAAATCCTCCTGCTCCGTGCCCATTTCCATAGTGACGAGCAACAATACAAACTTCATTGTTGGAAACAAATGAAAAAAACACTGATTGTTAAAATCCAAAAATCGCAGCCGACGAAAAAGACTAGTGAAAAAATCTTATGTATCTTTTTCGTAGGCTACGGCTCAAAATACGAGTATATTGTAGTCAAAGATTTAACTATATATAATAAGTATCAACATTTAAAATAGCACAATAAAATAAATAAATAAATCAATCTAAATCCTAAGTAAGTAATTTAGCTATTCTAAATTACGAAATTCATTACATGTATACGATTCTTATTTTTTAATTTTAATAAAAAATAAAAACATTCAAACAAAATTTTGAAATTGATTAACAATTCAAGTCACAAGTAGGTAACATTAGTTTTTACATTTTGTGATAATCAATAAATGTGCATTGAATAATAAATTAATAAAAAGGAAAAGTCATAAAATAGAAAAAAACTCCAATGGAATAAAATCAAAAGCAAATAACATTGTTTTTTTCTGATTTTATAATATTCATTGAATATTTTAATATGTTTAATTAATTTTTTTTAGTATATTACAGCCCACTAGATAAAGGCCTGAGTGCTGTTTTTAAAATGGCGGCGCTCGCAGGCGGACTGTCTGTGTGAATTAAGATGGAATAGAAGAATGGCCTCAGGCCATACAGGCTCTGGATGGACGTATTAGATTACAATGAATTCTAAAAAAAAAAAAATAAATAAAAGAAACTGTGATAATTGACAGGACTGCCAATAGTAAATAAGTCGCTGTCAATGCAAGGCTGAAAATGTTTTCTTATTTAGTTTACAAACCTGCTTATCCGTTAAGGTCGCGGGGTCAGCGCTCGAGATGTCCCGCCATCAGGGGCATGTCCTCAATGGTAATATCCAAACGACTCTAACTCTACGTAGTCTAGCCACCTGGTTCTATGCCGACCCCTTGGTCTCTTATGTAACCACCGACTTGAAAAATAGCAACTGTCTAGGAAGAAACTTTGCGGCATCCGTACATGTGGCCATACCGAAGTAACTGAGCCCTTTCAATCCGGAGAGGTAGCAGCTCAACATCTAAAGACTGCCTTATAGTGATGCTAAACACTCTATCTAGTAGGGAACACCTGCCGAACATCCCAGGATTTCATTTCGGCACTCTTTCGGTCATTATCCAAGATTCATGACCATAGATTCATGACAAATATGGATTTCAGAACGCAGAGATTGGCTTTCTTTCCTAGCTCAGGTTTGTTCCACGGATCACCACAGTTCGCGTCAGACACAGCTCTTTTGATTTTATTCGAAAGCCCGGCGTAAGACGGTTATCGCAACAGTGGAAACTATAAGTTCGATTTTATTTTAAAAACAGTTGATCTGTGACAGAACTGTGTTAATTGACAGGACTGTGATAATTGACAGTCTTGCCAATAGTAAAAAAAAACGTCGCTGTCAATATGAGAGCGATGCTAAGACAACGTGTTCGGTTACAATGTGACAGAGTCACTACTATCAATTTGACAGTTATAACCTAACGCAAAAGCACATCTACAACTGTTATATGTAAGCTTTACTCTTCGGTGAAAATGGCTCGTCGGTCTCTTTTTTACCTCCCTCATTGCTCAATTTCAACGGCAGACTGTTTTGAGGGGATACTGCACGACCAAACCTCTGTCACAAACTTCTGGTGAATACCCAAAAGTAAAGTTTGCAACAAACCGTTCAGGCGGAGGGGGGGGGGAGGTCGGATAACGAACCTTTTACTACAGTACCCGTTTCACCCCCCTGAATGGATCTGAAGTTATTAGCAGGCGCACCTATTAATAACCAAAAAATGGGATGTTATTTCAAGAATTTTTTGTAGCTTCTCTGCATGTCAGCTGCCATCCACAGAGTAGAAAAACCAGCTGCTGAAATTTGACTTTTAACTGCGGAAATCTCATAAATGGTTCGTTATCCGTACCATGTTTATATGAACTTTTGTTTTCATCTCGCTGTGGGGAATCAGCATCAGAAGTTTGTGACCCGTGGGGGTTTAGATATATCCTGTATTTTAAAACTAAAAAATAATTAATTAAACAAATTAAATGAATATTATAAAATAAGAAAAAAATAATGTTATTTGCTTTTGATTTTATTCCATTAGAGTTTTTTACTATTTTATGACTTTTCCTTTTTATTAATTTATTATTCAACTGAAAAATTATTACTATGCACTTTTAATGATTATCATGAAATGTAAAAACTAATGTTACCTACTTGTAACTTGAATTGTTAATTAATTTCAAAATTTTATTTGAATTTTTTTATTTCTTAACAAGAAGGAATACATTGTTACTTTCTGTTCATTTTTTAAGCATTATTGACATCGGCGCGCGCATGTGAAATCGCTTTGTCGACGCACGATTGCTCAAGTGCTCATAATCTATAAGCTTATTAAGTAGCGGAATAATGGAGCTACTTATTGGTTTTATTTTATACACGATTTGAATCACCCTTCATCATTTCTACATTTTTTGAGGTAGAAGGTTGAAATTCGGAATGTGGTTTACTAAGGGCATGTGTACCTTCACTATTTAGTTTGGCTTTGATTAGCCCACTAAGGTCGGAGTTTTGGGGGTGAATATTAGAGGGGACCAAAAGGTCTAGGTGTATTTATGCATATAAAGGAGTGAAATTCGGTATAATCAAGATCTCCATTATATGAAGATTTTTTTCCCCCGAGGTATCCATGCCTTCCCGATTCGGTGGCGGTAATACATTGAAAAGATGAGGACTACATTGAAAAATAGTGTACCAACTCTGTCTGTAATAAAGGAGCTGTAAAAAAATTTCCGATTTTCATTTGACTGACCCTCGTAAGTAGAACAAGAATGGAGCTACTTATTGGTTTTACAATGTCAGTCCGTCCCCTTCATAATTTCTACATTTTTTTGAGGTAGAAGGTTCAAATTCGGAATGTAGCTTCCTATGGGCATGTCCATCTGCACTATTTTGTTTGGTTTTGATTGGTATACGAAGGTTGGAAATACTGGGGTGGGATTCAGAGAAAGCAACATATGTATATGTGCTATTTAGGTACGTAAAGGCGTTAAATCCACTATCCAGATTCCTCTAGGCAAGATCTACATTACTATGAAGTTTAGGCCCAATTGTTCCAGTGGGATCGGATTTGCGGGGGTGGCAGTCACTTGGTTCTTAGAACTATGGCAACATATGGCATGCGATATATCATACGTTCGGAAATGATGAGAAAGGAAAGAAGATACGAGGTTTTTTACATATTTTACATAGTACGTTCGAGTAAATCAATTTATTGATTAAAAAAAATTTGGGGAGAGGTAAAAGTGCAGATGAAGGGGTTAAAATAGATGATTTGCCTTATCCTACTCGGGAGGCGGGGGGGGGGGTAATTTCTTTTTAATAACGTATAAATGATAAATGTATTTCTGCTTCACTGCTAAAGCTCCTCCTTGGAATGTTTACAAGATTTTATTTTTAAAGTAATGCTGCTATCCGCCATTATTGTAATCATGATTTTTTTATTATTTGCAGAAATTTGCATAACAGTTTTCATTATGTCAAGACAAAAATGAACGAGTTTACATTCGTTAACTCCCCGTGCAAAAAGAATGCGCTTTTAGTCGCGAAAATGAAACACCAAAAGAAAATTTAAAAACGTATAATTTAAGGAAATCTTCCATTAATTTTTGACAATAAATAAAGGTTTTTTAAAATTTACCTATACTGTATTCTTATTTCATGATTTAAAAAGCCCAGGCAACGCCGGGCACGGGTTTGCTAGTTCGTAAATATAAAAGCCCCTCTTTTTCACGATGTGCAAATTTGGTCGAGCAACAGTGCCAATCTTCATCGTTTCCAAAAAAGAAAAATACTCTTGATTGTTAAAATCTAAGATGAAATAGGATGTAAATTATATAAAAATGAAGTTTTAACCTTTTTTAAGAGTTCGAATTTTGAAAATTTTTATACTAGACTAAATTGTCGCCGGAAATGAATCAGTGTCTCAAATTTGGTGTTGTTTGAATAAGAGGAAGCAGGCGAAAAATTGATTGAAAGATTTGACCCAAACAGAAAGTCAAGTTGAATAAAACGTTGTAATAAAAATAATAGATGCTTACACACAACGCTTCAGCAATTGAGGCTCACTTCGTTTAACATTATGTGGGAATTCTTACAAATTAAAGAAATTTTATTTTTTTAAATGTATGAGGAATAACTCTCTCTTCATTTACCTTTCAGTTCTTCAGGTTTATTCGTTTAAATTCTCTCTATACATTAGCTTACTTAAATAGTAATTTACAATTTAGTTTTCATATTTATTTATTTTCTCTTAAGTGTTTTAAAGTGTTGATTAATTCAATATATCCATGTACGATGCTCTAACATGAAAATGTGTTCCCTTTACCCGCTTTGGCAGTAAAATCATTCTTGTTTATTTATTTTTGTGTGCTATTTTTAAATGCCAATAGATGTATATATCTAAATCTATGACGAAAATATATTTTCGAACCGTAGCCTACGAAAATATAAGATTTTTTTAATATTCTTCTTCGTCGGCTGCGATTTTTGGATTTTAAGAATCAGTGTTTTTTCATTTGTTGGAAACAATGAAACTTGTATTGTTGCTCGTCACTATGGAAACGGGCACGGAGCAGGAGGATTTAGCATTTTATATACAGGGTGTTTTTGAATTGAGTACAGATTTTTTGGGAGATGATAGAAGAGGTCCTTAGAAGTATTTTTTGTCATATGAACATGGGGTCCCCGCAGCTCCGTTTACTTACAATATTGCATTGAACAATCAAATGATACCGGGACGCAGTGTGCGTTGGTAGGCCTAGATTATTTTATTTTTAACAATTAACACAAGCAATCTACTGTATGACTTTTACAGTAATTGTTCGAAATGACCGCCATTTGCTTCATAGCACAATTCGCAACGCCTTATGATGGATTGATGTACGCGTGGAAACAGTTGATTTGCACGGTCGCTGATGTCACCTGCTGCCGCGACAACACGAGCCGCCAATTCTTCTTCGGTATCTACGGGTTCGGAGTACACCATTGATTTTATGCTTCCCCATAAAAAAAATCCATCTGTGTGAGATCTGGCGATCTCGGTGGCCAAAGCAACTGGTCCGCCACGACCAATCCAACGACCAGAATATGTCTCATTTAGGTAATCTCTAACTGCTCTTGTGTAATGCGAAGGTACGCCGTCCTCTTGAAAGCACATCAAATGTCTGGTCATTAGTGGAACATCTTCAAGAAGACCAGGGAATCTCCTTGACGAAGTTTGTCCTAAAGGCTGTTTCACATTACCACTTTTGCGAACGAAAATTGGACGACAAAATATAGGCCGAATTTCGGACGGCAGAAATCTCGTTGGCACACGGCAACCGTCTACGAACCAGGCGTCCGAAATTCGCAGGTTGCTTTCACATTGACAGCGCTGTCGGCATGCGCAAATAAATGCGCAAAGAAAACAAACATGTCTGCCATGTCTGTCGGGTTATCGTGATTATCGTTCATCATAATCATTAATTTTAAGAAAGAAACGTTTATTGTTTGCAAGGCGGTGCATTCTGCTACGCAGGCAATGAATATTAACATTTTTAAAAGCATATGTTGTTCAGCGAAATAATATGGAGCTATTTTAGTTAAATTCATTAATTTAATTAATCTCAATATTTACAATTAGATATTTTATAAACATAACTCATTTTCAGTATCTCTTTTATAACTGCAAACATTCCATCCGAGAAAGCCGGCCAGGTGGCCGAGAGGACTAGGGCGTAGGCTTTCTAGTACTCGAGTCCGCCTGGTCGTGGGTTCGAATCCCGCCGTGGGCATGGATGTTTGTGTTTGTCCCGGGCTGCGTACTGTTATAACTTGTGTAAAAGGCGCAAAATGACCTTAGTAGTCGACGCCAAGTTTCTAATAAACCAACCAACCAACCATCCGAGAAAAACACTGAACAATGATAGACAGACAACAATATTCTTCTTCCTCGAGCATACGTAAACAATAGCTTTAGACGTCATTTTTATTGGTTTTCGCATATGGTGGAATCGGTCCGATGCGAAAAATATCTAATCGAACTGGACGCATGATTTTCGCATCGTATGCACCAGGCAACCGACAGTCAGTCGTTTCGCATGTAATGTGAAAGCTACATCGGGCTGCGAAAATGCCGTCCGATATTTTTTCGTCCGATTTTCGTTCGCAAAGGTGGTAATGTGAAACGGCCTTAAGACTTTTCAACAAACAAGCACGTGCACCTTGAAATTTCTTTGCAAACAATTACTTTAAAAGTTATTACGGTAGATTGCTTGTGTTAATTGTTAAAAATAAAATAATCTAGGCCTACCAACGCACACTGCGTCCCGGTGTCATTTGATTGTTCAATGCAGTATTGTAAGTAAACGGAGCTGCGGGGACCCCATGTTCATATGACAAAAAATACTTCTAAGGACCTCTTCTATCATCTCCCAAAAAATCTGTACTCAATTCAAAAACACCCTGTATAAGATAGTATTGCCTAAATCTTTTCTAATGTTAATAAGTTATTTGATATGAGGCAGAGTCAAAAATTTGTTATCCCCCATACAATTTCAAAACGAGAGGAGATACAATAAATCTGTTGCAGGCAACATATAGGAAATTAGGTAGGGGCTAAACAATGGTGGTGTCAAATTTGATCTTTCACCTCGAATTTTGCACTTGCAACTTGTAACTTTGTAACCGTTACAGGTAGAGAAAAATTTCCAAATGTACAGTTGTAGAGCTCAAAACTCTGAGTTTTTTTTTTAAAAAGAGATTAAAAATAAACCCACTACAACAAAACCTACATTGAGTTTTGTCAATAATGAAGTGCTCAATGTGGTGCCCTTTTTCAACAATGCATAACTATGCACGGTATTTAACAGAACCCATCACATTTAATATCATATGGGTGTTATATCTGTCAAGCCTGCTGAATTCATTGTTTTAAATCATTTTCTGATGCTGGTGCAGAGGCATACACCTTGTCGTTGATGTATCCCCAGAGGAAAAAATCAAGTAATGTCAAATCAGTCGAACGTGGTAGCCAGTGTACTGAACATCCTCGGCCAGTCCATCACTCTGGAAACAAGTCATCCAGTCGTTGACGTGCAAGGGCTGCAAAATGTGGAGGTGCCCCATCATGCGGCGGTACGGCACTAAAGGATTATACAACTCCTAACTCATACTCTTAAAGGAGTATGCCACTGTGCCAGCATCAGTGGTAAAACTGTACATACAGAGGGTTTTTAACAATGAACGAATTTTATATTCTTGCACGATCCTCTTAACTACGATCCATGATGATTGCTCGCGCCTTTAAGAACGTGCACTGTAAAGTAAGCAGACATAGTTTGCTGACAAGATTACCTTTAAGTGAAAATTGGCACGTTTTGGGAAGGGTACTAATGCACCCTTTTCTATAAAGGTTTCAGTTATTCCATAAGTGGAAAGTGCAAAGAGCAATGTCTCGTCGTAAGTAAAGGTACGATTAGTAATGATGTTCAGGGGAACAAACAGATTCCACTTCAGAACAGGGATCGTAGTGAAAACAAACCAGAAACAAATCCAAGACCACTGTTACTCGGGCAACGTGAAGACAGTTCGAGCTAAGGTGTCTTTAGAAAACCACCTACACAGGACCACATTGCCAAGGAGTCTAAAATATCTCAAAGAAGTGTCGGATACATCATTCGAGAAAACTGGGCATTCTCCGTATATCCCTTAACTTCCTCCAAGCGACTTCCATTTGTTCGGCTTTAAGCGGTACAACGGGAAGTAACTGCCTGGTTCAGACAGCAGCCCAAAGAATTTTATGCTGCTGGTTTTGAGAGGCTTGTGAAACGAAGGGACAAGTGCCTCAATGTACAGGGAGAGTATGACATTGTGGTGAAATAAAAGCAGTTTTCAAGTCAGTACTCTTTTTTGTTTCATTTTTATATGCATTTGTTACTTCTTACTGACTTCCCCTCGTAGTTTTGAGTTGAAAAATACCGCGAGAGCGTTTACGAGTTGAATTTCCCTTTTCTACTGATACAAATTTTGAGTTGAAAAACTACCAAAAACGCCGTTATATTTCATAAAAACGAAATGATATCAAAATGAATGGTTCATTTTCGGATTTTATTTTGATAACATGATCATGGGGTTTTATTTTATTCATTATGGAGTTTGTCCATATCATAATAAGCATTTGCACTAGATTTTATTTTTGGTTTTATAATTATGGGTAATATTATAATAATTAAAATTGATGTTTGAGTTGAAGAATGTAAAGTAGAATTATTCTATTGGACAATCCTCTCCATGGTCCTCCAATGCGCGCTGGGGCAAGGGAATCTCTTCGATATATAAGCCAGCTAATTATATTCAGACTGAAGATGATCTAAGATGGAAACGCGTCATCTCTATTAAACACACACTGTTGCAAACTAGAACCTTTCTCCTTGTTTATATTTATGCAGCAACTTACTCATATGATTATTCTAAAGTAATGATATTATATTTTCAATGCAGATGGAATGTACCTAAGTTCGATGAATGTAAATTTGACCACTCGGATGTTAAAAGTCACGCTGATTTCTTGCAGATCCAAATTTTGGAAGCTTTTCTAGAAGAAATTCTACGCAGATGTTGACATTCGATGATAACACAGTCTTAGTTGAAAATGGTGGTAAAATGATTTGGAGTCTCTTCCCACATCCGACTGTGAAAGATTGTTTACCATCTGGAAAGAGACTCCAACGTTTGGCACCTATTAAACAGTTACCTTACCACCATTTTCAAGTAAGACTATGCTGAGAAATAGAGACCTTGCAATACATTATAGTTAGTCTGAAGAAACTGACTAGTTTCGCCATTTATTCCCGGCTTTTTCAAAGTGATAAGAAGAGGAAATTATAACGATTTTATACAGGAGGTGTATAAAATTGCGAACGCTCTTATCCCCAAAAGGCATAAAAATTGCAAACGAGCAATTCCGTTAGATACTCAACCGCTATTTATCCCTAATAATGGTTTCAACGCCAGCAGAATATACCGTCTTCAATATACAACTCCTGGCAGAAAGTATGGAATAATTCATTCATTGTCACCTGGCGTCGCGCTTTTGGAATTATTACGAGATAACCGTTCAGAGAAAGTCAATGATCTTTTATTTACACATCTGTCAGGTGTTTGTATAGTTATATATTTAATCTCAGCTGCTTCGGCCGTTCTGGAAATTAATTACAATTCATTGAACAAAAGGACTCTTGGAAAAAAGTATGGAATACTCCAAACCATTGGAAAAAAGTACGGAATATCAACCATTAATATTGGGTAGGACCTCCTTTGGCCCTGATCACTGCTTGCAATCTCTTGGGCATTGATAAACATAACTTTTCGCATTGATGGGGATCAATTTCTGTCCAACATTTCTTGATAGCTGTCTTCAGCTCCTCCAAGTTTGCTGGTTTCCATAGCGACCTTTGAAGAATGAAGTCCTCGTCACCATAGTGATCCTCTGCAGTCTTTAGCATAAACGTTTCCAAGACATCGATGTATGCTTCTGAATTGACATTGCATGTAACAATGGCAAGTTCCCCTACCCCCTTATGGGCGACACCTCCCCACACCATCGATCCTCTTGGAAATTTGGTCACAGAACAGAGGCAGTCCGGTTGAAACGTTTCGTGCGGTTGTCTATAAACAAAACGCCCGTGGCTGCCACCATACCCCAGGCACCTCTTGATTCATCTGTGAACATCACTTTCTTCCTTACATTGTTAGTCCATTCTTTATACCGTTTCGCCCATTGTAATCTATCTCGTTTCTGCTTCTCGGTAGTGTATGGTTTGGTCTTCGCTTTAGATGATCTGAACCCTTCTCTGCCAACCGATTTGGCACTGTTCGGTCAGAGACATCAA
Organism: Rhysida immarginata; assembly: GCA_023313115.1. Classification (NCBI taxonomy): domain Eukaryota; kingdom Metazoa; phylum Arthropoda; class Chilopoda; order Scolopendromorpha; family Scolopendridae; genus Rhysida; species Rhysida immarginata. The sequence continues at coordinate 169,317 of JAHWFO010117659.1, read as the reverse complement.
CTCCTGTAGCTTTCCATGCATTGTTGATGTCGCCAGATGAGGAGAAACGGTGTTTTTTGATGATGGCAACCAGCATCCGGTCATCTCGGTGAGATGTGGCTCGTGTCCTTCCATTTCGTGTTGCATTGGAAACGGTCCCCGTTTTGGCCTTTTTAGGTAGGACTTTGGAAACTATTCCCTGGGAGCATTTTAGTTTTTCGACAATTGATTGCTGCGTGTAACCGTCACATTTCAAGCTTCAGAATGAGCTCTTTTCTGCAAGTGTTAAGTTCACGTGTTTTAGCCATTTCAGCTGTTAAATGCCACTTAACAATGTGCAACTTCTGTTTTTATATCATACAAGAAGTGAACCCACCCTTTTGTATAATCGGGAAATAACCCATTGTTAGATTTTTTCTTTGTTGTGACAACGTCCACCGTCGCTGATTTTATATAAATGATACCAGTCACGTGATATACCTAACGTCATTCTGTCATTTGCATATTGGTTTTCATTCGTTAATTTATTCCGTACTTTTTTCTAATGGTTTGGAGTATTCCATACTTTTTTCCAAGAGTCCTTTTGTTCAATGAATTGTAATTGATTTCTGGAAGAGCCAAACCAGCTGAGATTAAATATATAACTGTACAAACACTTGACAGATGTGTAAATAAAACATAATTGATCTTCTGTGAACGGTTATCTCGTAATAATTCCAATAGCGCGACGCCAGGGTGACAATGAACGATTATTCCATACTTTCTGCCAGGGCTTGTAAATTTTGTGACCGCCTTTATATTGGTAAGACGTCGAGACAGTTTTTCACACAATATAAAGAACATATGGCGTCATAACGAAAAAAGACACAAAATCAAATTTTGTAAATCACCTTCTGGAAGATAACCTCTTCTCCCGGAACAATAGACGACTCTTTGAGGATTCTACAATATTCCAACAAGCCAGCAAAAATAGCCATACTCGAAAGTATAGAAATATTCAAGGCCCGATCAGATTCACCGACGGATATTCTCAACACGCAACTGTTATTTGACATTACAATTTTTCCTCGTGATCTATTGTAATGAACTCTGTTCCATAAAATTTATATAATTGTTAAAACCTAGCCAATTACAGAAATTGGTTATGTTTCTATATAACCGTTTAGATAATGTGTAATTCCATCCAATTACAGAAATTATGTTCACAATCCTATAAAAAAGCGTTATAATTTCCTCTTCTTATTTACTTTGAAAAGGCCTGGAATAAATGGCGAAATTAGTCTTCAAACCAACTATAATGTATTGTAAGGCCTCTATTTCTCATCGTAGAAACAGCAATACAACGACCCAAAGACCTGTTGTTTAAGACTACGTTATCGTGGAATGTAGAATTTCTTCTAAAAAAACCTCCAAAGTTTGGATTTACAAGAAGTCATGGAGACCTTTAACATCCGAGACGTCAAATTTACTTTCACCCAACATATGTACATTCCATCTGTACATTTTTTACATGGAAAATATCATACCATTACTTTATTAAAACTGATATTACTAATCAGTTCCGTTTCAACTGTATCAACCTTCTGTACATTCATGATCATTAAAATTATTGACGATAACTGGCGATCTCGTATTTTGGTTCCCTCTCTCATGTAAGTATTTACAGTTTACTAAATTTTTAAATAGTATGATTTTATATAAGATTTAATTGAGCCTGCGTCTTTCAGCTTTATATAGCGTAGGAAATTTGAATTCTCATTCGCCACGTCTCTAAATAAGGTTGCGCATAGGCTTTACAAGGTGCATGAGTTGCATAGAAACATTTTGAGCTTACCAATTTATTCTGAATACTGCCTTCGTTTGTTTATGCGTACACTACAATTATATTCTTTAGCGTATATTCTGCAGAAGCTTCCTTAGAAAAAATTCACACTGAAGTCAAATTGCTATTTTTCCTATTTTCTTTTTTATTTTCTTAAAAGCTACGATTTTCTCATTACTTCGAAAACCACCTTACGAAATATACTCTAATCTAATAGAAGCTACAATTTTTGTATATATTTTTATAGTATCTGAAACTGCTTATTGAATATTAATCTTCGCACTTTTCTAAAAGATCATTTAAAAAACTAATGATAATAATTTTACAGCTTCTGACATAATATTCGTGTTCTTTAATAATTAATTTTCATGTTTGTTTATAGTTTCATTTCCTGGCTGAGCATTACCTGGTATGGATTTTTCAGAGGTTTCGTTTAAGTACAGTGGCTGGAAGGCTTTGTGTCTTTGAACCAATTCATGGCCTTACAAGAAGAACGGAGACAAGATCTCCTACAATGTCAGCTCAAGGTAACCGAAAGTTAATTTCCTTTTTTTTTCCTCCCCCGTGGGGGTAAAAGGTTATAAGGTGAGGGTGGGGTGGGGAAGTAAGTGCAAAATCAAAGCAATTGAGGTGCAGGAGTGGCAATTTTTTCCTACTTTTCTCAAAAGCTCTAAAAAAAATCTCAGGATATTGTGAAGTAATGAGAGACGAAAAAAAAAAAGTAATTGTTTCAAAGTGGATGTCATGTTAAAAGATAAATCTAGATAGCCTTTTAAATGTCATTTTGTGTTCAGCGTTGCTAATGGAAACCAGAAATCCCCATTGTCAGAGAAGGAAACTGAGAACAAGAACAAAGGAACTTTTTTTTTGTATTTTTATTTCTTAGAAGTGTCACTCAACATTTAGTTTATTTGATATCCTATAATTATCTTCTGATTCATCAAGATAGGGTTTCGGTTAATACAATAAAAAGAACAGAGAAATCTTTTATTTTTTTTTAACTCCATTATCAGATTATCGTCAGAAGGATGACCTAATTTAAAGAAAATAACCAGACTAAGCTTGAAATTAATTTATATCGTGTTTTATAATACTTCCTAAGAAAAATAATTTGTTAGATAGAAATTTGTAAAATTAAAGAAATAATCATTGTTTTTACTTAAGTCCACAGCATTGTGTAAAACTCTTATACTGTATTAAAAGCATGACATGATCGAATTTACTTACGAAAAATACTGTTTAAAAATGTTCCATCAAGGTTATTACATATTTTCGATTAGGTTGATAAAATTAATGGCCAATTGCATTTTGTATATGTAGGTGAGTCGATATGCAAATTATTTCTTGACTAATACAGCCATATGACACATCATTTTAAAGCTGTAGTTTTTCTCTTTAACTTGATGCTAAAAACTTGTTCAAACGTCTTAAGTTGTGAAAGATTAGATAAATTTTGCAAATGCTGTCTTTACAAGAGATACGTATCATTTTGCACGAGTTTAAACTTGGCCATAATGCTGTTGAAGCAACTCGAAATGTCATCAAAGCATGAGGTGTCGGGACAATTTCTCAACGTACAACGCGCAGATGATTTGAAAAATTCAGTGGCGGCAATAACATCCTTGAAAATGAGGATGGTCGCGGCCGCCCATCGAAAATTGATAACAGCCAATTAAAGACCATTAATCGAAGCCGACCCACGTAAAACCACTCGAGAAGTTGCCGAAGAGCTCAACGTAGACCATTCGGAAGTCGATCGCCACTTGAAGCAAACTGAAAAGGTGAAAAAGCTCGATAAGTGGATACCCAAATTGTACGAAAAGAAGGCTATGGTGTCTACTTTGTGTTCTTCAACCGGACTTATTCATCACAGCTTTGTGAATCAGGATGAAACCATTACTGCCCGGTAATACGTTCAACAAATCGACGACATGCACCAGAAACTTCAACAACAACGACCAGCATTAGTCAATCGGAAAGGTCATCAAATCCGAATCAGTCGCCCTCCTAACAGTAGTTGCGAAGTGTGAGACGGGTTGACAACTGGGAACGGCAAAACAAGAACGAGGGAGGCCGTACGAGCCAGACCGTCCACACATGCGACGACGAGAAGGGGTTCTCCAACCACGCATTGAGATCTGTTCCGGTACGCCGCAACGCGGGAAGCAGATAGGATTGCGAGCAGCCAGGATTGCGAAGTTTTTCCGGTCTCATTCTTCGGAATACCGTTCAAGGACGTTCTATGCATCTCCGCTTACTTGTGTCGAAGATTAACTCGGAGTCGACGAATAGGTCCGGCAAAGAGGACCTACAGTAATACAGTTTTCAACGCAATTCTCTAACAGGTAACGGGAGGGTTTAATGGTTATGTGACGCGCGGCCGCTCCGTTAATGGCTTGGACGAACAACTATCATTGTAAGAATATAACTTAGTTAAGTGCTAAAAATAAGTTTAGTGCTTAAGAACTCTAGCATAAGCATTATACCGAGCCTCGGTAATCGAGGTCCCAGTGACGTTTCTAGTAGTATTTTTGAAGTGAAAACTTCTATAGGCGCACCGCATACAAAATTTTTCTGGAGAGTGAAATTGTCTGATCCGTCACGCTCGGAAGTGAAACGTTTTCCGGTAAAACTCGGGAAAACTCGGGATTTCTTTATTAGTAGGGAGCTCAGCAGTTTGTATGATAAATTGAAAACGAATTAACTTTACCACACTCTGTTTTTACCAATCCATTAATATGGGACAGAGCACGAGCAAGATCGAACGTGAGATACCATTAATAGGTACGTGCTCTAATAGCACGTGCTCTGATGGTACAATTATGATATCCCTTTAAAAATTTCCTATAACCAGATATGCCATGAAATATATCAAACAATTTGTGACGACGTGTCATTAATGAATAAATAAGAGTAACTAGTGATAGCAGATATTGGTCTAGTGACAAGTGTACGTGTAAGGATGTCTCATAAATGAACATAACGCGTAAATAATGATACTGGGAACTGTTTTAGTAGCACGTGCCCTAATGGTACCATATGGTACTGTTTGTAACTTTCAATGCTAAGATATGGCATGTAATATATCAAACAAATCGTAACAACGTGACATGAGTGAATATAACGAGTAAATAATGATAGTGGGAATTGGTTTAGTAGCACGTGCTCTAATAGTACCATATGGCTACCTATGATACTGTTGTAACTTGTTTGATAAAAAATTAATCTTGTTTGATAAAAAAGTCAAAATTATTATTAGGTTAAATGTCAAAGTTGTTATTAGGCCAAATGTCAAAATTGTTTTTAGCTTGCTCTACAATGTGTCAAAAAAAACCAAGCTCTGTGTTGTAGAGCTTAAAGGTCACTGTATAGATAACATTATTATATCGATAAAAAAACCCTTTTGCCTATAGTCTAAATCGTCTTGTTTAGTTTTTTATAAGGCTTTGATTTTTTTTTATTTGAAAATTTTCTCGTCCTTTATAAATTTCACTGCAGCTCTTAAACTATCAATCGTATTCATATTTCTTTTTTTTTGTTTGTTAGGATTCCTATGGAATCTACTTTCAAGGGAAATAATATTTTTAAATAAATGTAAATAAAAAATTATCCCGCACAACTCAAGTGTGAAAATTGAATAAAAAACTTTCACATTTCCGTCGATATCTAAAAAATAACTTTAATTAAGGTACCTTTTTTATCGCTCATACAAAACTTCACAGCTTTCCGTGCGAACGCATGTCTACTAAACAAACGGTGGCCACCATTTTGAAAACATAATTAATTAACTTTTTATTGTAGTCATAGTAACTTTCAAAATGTAACAAAATCAATAAAAATAATCTTGACTGATTTTTTTGTATTTTTTTTGTTTCAATTTCTTCTGAAAAGAAGTGAAAATATACAGCTTAATTTAACTTACTATATAAAAAGTAAAAGAGCCAGAGACATGATTTTTTTTCAATGAGCGCTGTAATGTTTTTGAACGGTCTGTACAAACTTACGGCATGAGTTCCTTGTAGCCAGAGAAGCAATGTATGTCCCATGAACATAGGGTCACAAACGCTTCCTTCTGGAGATACAAACCGTCGGATAGGCCGTGGGTATATAATAAAGGTACCTTATTGGAGTTTTTTTAGATATCGACGGAGATGTGAAAGAAGATGATTATTTTTTATTTAAATTTTTTCACATATATGTATAATATATTTTATTTTATTTGATTTATTTGAAATTATTATTTCCCTTGAAAGTGGATTCCATAGACTTCTAACAAATAAAGAAATATGACTTTACGTTTAAGAGCTGCAGTGAAATTTATAAAGGACGAGAAAATTTTCAAATAAAAAAATTTTAAATCTTATACAAAACTAAACAAGTCGACTTATATTATAGGCATTAGAGTGTTTATCGATAAAATGTCATCTATCTACCCATTTATGCTCTACTGGTTTGTTTGTTTTTTTCAGACTCGTTGTATTTTCGCTCGCGGTCATGTGATTGCAAAATGAAAAGGACCATTATAAAGCGCTAAAACGGACTGCGCTTTGGGTCGGACCCAAAATCAACCTGCAAGACAACGACGGACTGTTACGTCCCTGGCATCCGGCGATTTCTGATACATTGGGAGAATTTTGTCGCCAGTGCGGGAATACGTAATGGCAGGCATGTCCTTTCCTTTGTCTGCATTTCCTCATCGACCGTTTCCATTTGATTCTCCATCGCATGTAATAAATAAGTATTAAACAAAACGGTATACACCGCTTGCCAATTATACAAGAAATTAATCCTCCGAGGAGGATACAGAAAAATAGCGGAAGCCCTGCAGTCATTTATTTTTACCCCTTTATCTGCATTCTTTAATCCCTTCGCCCCAAGTTTTTTAATAAAAAAAAACAATTTTCTCGAAAGTAAATATTTAGAAAATATTTTCTTTCCTTTCTCATCATTTTCGATCGAATGATATATCATATGCCATATGTTGCCATAGTTCTGAAGACCAAGTGACTGCCATCCTCACAACTCCGACCCACAATTGAACAATTTGACGTAAAATTTCATAGTAATGTAGATCTTGGCTAGAGGTTTCTGCATATTGAATTTCACGTACCGAAACACCATATAGATCTTCTGTGCTCCTGACTCCCACCCCCCTAGTGCACCAATCAAAGCCAAACTGAACAGTGAATGCGTACTTGTCCTTAGTAAGCTACATTCCGAATTTCAATCTTCTACCTCAAAAAATGTAGAAATTATGAAAGGGAGAGAAAGACGGACAGATGGACATTGTGAAAACAATACGTAGCTCCATTCTTCCACTACTTAATAACGAGATTGCCACTACTGCAAGAAATCTACAAATAGTATTTATAGAAAGTTGTTATATATTTGCAAATAATCTCCATTTGACTGAATAAAATTCTCAAGGACTGGCTATATCCTAGAAACACTGTTTAAAGCTTTCGAAAGGAATGCTGTGTAGCAGAATCGTCACCGCCGTTGGGATGGCGGGGACATCGTCAAATCGTTGCCCTTTCAGTGGCCTTTTGATGTTTGGAAAAAGAAAAAAAGTCCGCCGGAACCAAAGCATGTGTGTATAGAGGAAGATATAACGTTTGAATATGCTTCTGGGCAAGAAACTGTTTCACAATGAGTAAGCAGTGCGTTGTCATGCAGCAGCATCCAATTGTTGTATCTACAATTGGCATCTCTCTCGTTGCATGCTATTGTAGAGATGTTTCGAGTCCCTTCGATAGTATACAGCGTTTACAGTAGCACCCTCAGGAACGAATTCATTGATGAGGTGGGTTGAAGAACTCAATCAGCATTGTCTTGATCCGAGACTTCTCCAGACGAACCCTTTTCTGCTTTGGTGAGGTAGGTGCATGCCACTCCACGCTTTTCAAAAGCTTCTGTCACAATTTTACCCAATTTAACGTAAAATTTAAATACGGCACCCTGCTCCATTTTGATGTTTTTGACGACACCCCATACAAAAGTTTGTTGCTCTTCTATTATCGGAAAAACTGATTGCCCAATTACGTTGAAATTGGCATCACGTGAGGAACACATTCCAAAGTAGCATCACTTGTTTGAATTTTCCTGCTTTCAGTCTTCTTTAAAGGAAATCAGTCTCGTTATTTAATTGGGTCGCAGTGTTTGTTTAAAGAGAAACAAACCCTTGTGCTAATAGATTACAGTTAGTCTAATATTTGCTTTCTGCTTACACAACACATCCGAGTTTTCTGATCCTGTCTTTCAGCAAAACAGATGACCTCATTTCTCTGAATACACACAGAACAAGATACAAAATATGAAGAAAATTCTTCCGGTGGCAGAATAAAATTTATTTGTTATACTGTATCATTTATAAGAGATGCTTCTCAGATAATGAACAGCGTTTATGGTTAAAAAACGTGTATGCTTTTCTCTGCTCCTCTAAATTTTTTTCTGCGGCAGTTTATGACCAGCTTTACAGAGCATGCATCTCTACATTCTGCATATTATGTAGCCCACCATTCTAAAATTTCCATATCTTGGGATGTTGCATGCCAAATATATTTTTTTATTATTATTTATTAGTCTTCTCTATTTTTTGCTCTTAGGTTCTATGAAGTTTCCAAATTTTGGGAGGTGAAATAGGAGACCTTGTCTTCAATTTCTTGCTGTTCTAAGGACCAACACGTGTTTCTTTAAACTAGTGGAGTTTAAGTATTGAATTTCTTATGGCGGATTATTCACTATAACATTTTAACGTTAGTGTAAAAATTCTAGATAACTGTTGTAGATAATAATGATACCCAATATGATTATATGTTTTTACTTGTTTTGGGTTAATTGAAAGACACGTCTTTTTCTTTGAATGTCCTTCAACGTCACCCAGGGCAGCTTGTTCAAAATCACAGCTGATTAAAGTATAGGTATTAATGTTCCTTTTCTTTAGTAGTTCGAACATTCTTCTTTAAGCATAGAGGGTGGGTAGGAATGAAGATGAACGATTTTGAAAATTTATTGTAATTTATTGGCACAAGACACAGTAATAACACAATTAAATTTGTTTTTCCTGCTTACTATAGATTTGCCGACAACAGTTTCACAACATTTTCATTTTTTCCATGAATCCAGAGCTTTATTAGTACGTTCCTGAGGCATTTGTTCCATCTATCGAAAAGAGCCGTTTTAAACCCATTTTGACTTGTCACTTTACAACCCAACAGTTTCTGTTTTAAGTAACCCCAAGCAAAATAGTCTATGGTAGCTGCGTTTGGAGATTCGGGCATCCCTTTGTCGGGGTGAATGTACTTCACTTTTCTTTTTTCCAAGAAGTCAAAAGTATTTTGGGCTGATTTAGCAGGGGCAGAATCTTGATGGAGAATGTGATCGCCTTTCGAGCATCGGTGTCCAAAAACGGTTTGATAAACTTGTTGATATAATAATCTGCGTTTATCTTAGCTCCAGGATTCATAATTCGCAAACTCGTTTTCCCATTATACGAAATGCCTCCCTACACCGTGATGGTTTTGCAATGTGACAGTTTTCTGTTGACTATCGTTCGAGGCTTTGGTTTCCCACGTAAACTATAAGAAAACTCTTCTCTGTCCATTGAAGCTCTTTAAATAGAACCTTGCCTCGACGGTGGTAATAATGTTTTTCAACTTTATTAGAAGCAACTTGTACAATGGCAATGATCTCCGGTGCCTCTCCTCAATATTGGCTGCCGAGATATCATAAACTTGATTTTCTTTTCTCATTACCAAATTAAATGTATTCGAAGTACGATACCCGATTGTTGACGTGGGAAAGTTCAGTAGTCTGGCCATACACATTTGACTTGGTGGGTTTGCAGATTTTACATGTTCCTGAGGCGTTTTTAACTTACAGGAACCTGCCCAGCTTTGTATCTTTTCTTCATTGCTGGTATTGTCATTACAGTGGCTTCTTTGGCTTCTTTTCTTATCTTGGATATTGTTCCTGCGCTGATCGTCTGATTTGAAAGTTTTAGTTGACAAATTATTTGTCAAGTTGACCATTTCATTTGTAAAAACTGCTGAACCTTGCCTTTTATTATGGAGTCTAATTTTGAGAAAGACATGTTTCCTTTTCAAAAATCTAACTTTCAGAACACTTCACAGGAAGCGTGTGTATAAAATTTGCATATGAGCCAGCTTCAAATAGTACAGCGCTCCTACCAAAAAAAAATTCAATATCGCTCATCTTCATTTCTGACCACCCTCTGCGGGATGTTGCAAGGTGAATTCTTCGAGTTTCTTTGCTAGAATAAGATAAACTAGGAGCACTGATGAATGTGTCGTCGACAAATCCCATATCACTTGCCACCAAATGTTGACGCCAGTTTGCACTAGCGGATATTAAAATCCTTTTGGGATTAGTTCCTCTATCGCAAAAGAAAAGGCTTCCAACATACATTGACTAATGAAAAATCATTGTCGTATAATAACTGATAAAGTTGCATGTTGGATGTTCATGACCGCAAAATGGCATGCCAAAACTTAACCCTTAAATGCATCTTGTTGCATATCTACAACAACAGAAAGAAAAATTTTTTCACAGCCACTAGTGAGAATTAAATGAATTACACAGTGGACCATAAGTCCCTTACCACCCCTTGTACAATTCGTGTTTGTAGAAATTGACGGACAACCATCATGTGGGGACATATTAGGCCTAGGGGGAAGTCAAATGGTGGAGGTGACCGGGACAGCGGCCATCCTGGATGCACTGTAGGGTTTTAAATGATCATGGGGCACATGATTTCGGGCTAGAATTTCCCAAGGAAAACAATTGTACAGTCCGTTTGTTCATATCTTAATTCGTTCGACGGTTTTAGCACATGATATCACATATACTGCTGACAAAAATTCTGTTTTCGGGAGGATAAAATCAAGCATAGAATTTTTCTACAATTTTTCCTATGTTTTGTGTCCAATATCAACACTGAATATAATTTTTAAATCATGAATTAAAAAATCATGCATTGTTAAGGAACGTTTCATAGAACATGAACGAGTTTCAGTTTTTTACCATGGCCTCAAAAATATTGAGATTAAAAAATTCGATATTTGGTTTGAGTTGGAGCAATGGGTTTCTCAACCATTTATTTTCGTAAATGTTGGTAACTTATTTTTGTATGCATAATTAAACCTGAGCATCGATGATTTATGTTTCCCGAACATGCGCTAAGGAAAAAAAATATCGGATAAATATCTGACAAACACGCTTAAAATAGTTTTTATACGGAGGGTTGATTCAGAAAAAATGAGACGACTTTGCAGTTCTGTTACGATGGTGTAATACCATGGCGCCACCATCGGTTGTGTTCGATGTGAGAGCCACGTTGTTGGACTATCGTAATTTCCACTGAAGTAGGCTGAGTTTGAGGGACTCCATGGGAAGTTTGTTCCACACCTGCTGACACACTTTCCATAGCCCATCAACGGTTCTTGGTCGGCGACTTCCGAGCCGTCGTTTCAGGAGACCAAAACCACAGAAATCCATCGGTGATGCGTCAGGAGATTTTACAGGCACATGAGAGAAGGGAATAACTCGTATGCCCGTCTCCTGTTCCATCTTCCTCTAGTAAGCCACAGATGACTTGGCAGTGTTCAGTTGTGTTCAGTCACTCAGTTGTGTGACCGCGCGCTTTATGACGTCGCTCCAGCCCAATATTGTCATGAATTATTCTGGAGACTGTTGCCTGTGAAATACCTTTCCTTTGGGCTAGATTTCTCTGTGTGGGGGGATTTTCTTTCAGCTCTTCAGACTGGATTTTTCGCACCACCTGAGCTGGGCGTGTTGGCTAGGGCTTGTTTCTGGTCTGCTTCTCTGCTCGTCCACGTTCATTAGATGGTCGCAATTTGTTCTTTTTGATTATTCAACCCACAGTAGCTTTGGATACCACAATACTATTTCGTTTGCATAATTCCACAATGCACGAAAAACTGAAGTTAGCGTCAGAAAGGCCAAACATATGCCCTTCCCAAAAAGCTGTGATTTTGGAAGCCATGTTTCAGCAAGAAATGTCCCAAATAACAGCAACAAGTGTATACAAAGCTAATCCCCATGAATAGTGGACGAGTCATGCAAATCACATTCCGTCAAGGTCATACGCGGCGTTTAAAGTCGTCTCATTTTATCTGAATCAACCCTCTTATTTTGCGTCAATTATTGCTAATTTTTGACGTGTGAATTGAAATAAATTTTTGATATGAAGGCGAACTTTCGAGAAAATAATATTTTCATAAAACTGACAAAAAAAAACTTTAGGAAGTAACGTAATTAGGAACGTAATAAAGGAAGCGTTCTTATTTTAGTATGTTTCTTTAAGTCAAATGCATATCTAATTTATTTTTTCAGAAAAAACGCCATTTTTAAATAATAAATCGAACCCAATATTTCTTTAATTTTACATTAATGAAGTAAAATAAAAATCTACTAAATAAAACATACTGAAAAAAGTGTTTTTACTGACAACGTGCATAAATATTGATCTTCTAGTCTTGTTTTTTTTCTTAATAAAAGAGAACGATTAATAGGCCTTCACAATTTTATTTTCAGCTATAAAATTTTTATGAAGCAAATAAATTATGCAGCTAATATTTATTGATCGATCAAGGGAACTTAGTGAAACGGGTTCTAATAAACAACAAGGCTTTTAATAGGATTTGTTAGAATCTCAAGTTAATCAACGGAACGGAGAAGCGGCTCTGAAAAATTCGCAAGTATCATTTCACAGATTTTTTCGCGAAAACTTCTTAGAAAACAGCATAAATTATTTTCATGTTCCAGAAACTGATCAAAATTTCTCGAATATGACTTAGTGAAAAGCCTAACATATTCTTTACTGAATTTGAGAATCGCACAAGAGATTGTAGGAAAATATATATGAAATCGTGGTAAAAAAATTTAGGGAACGGTTCTCCTGTTCGTATACTTTACTTAATATTAAAAAATGCAATTCCCATATATGCCAAAAAAATCTTGAATATTGATGATCCCTTTCTTGATCTTTCCTGGTTCAGTAGAAATGTACATCCTTGACTCAATATACAGGGTGTTTACTTTGAAGTGATCCACCCAAATATCTACAAATATATTAAAATTTTTTCAGCATCTGTTAATACAATGCTATTTGAAACTGAGAATGCGCAATCTAATGCTCACGTCAAATTTGACCTTTGACGTCTTTAAGGGGGTCAAATTATAACGTAACTTTTTTAACCATGTAAGATACAACAAAATTGGCAATGGGAAACTTATAGAATACATCATGTTTACCATTTAGATTGTTCGTTACCGTCTTTCCCTTAATCTTTTAGTAAATTTAGAGAGTGACCCAAAAGGCCCTGTATAGAATTTTCCTTCTAAAGCGACACAAAAATTAAACACCGATTTGAGATGGATCTGCGGACCTACAATTTGGGGAACATGACGAACATGGCTGCTATCTTGAAATTCGTCATATTAGACAGAGGTATTTTTATTTCAAATGAAAAAAGATATATCAAATCATACGAGAATTTTCTCAGAGACTCATTCCACTTGTTAGATTTGACCTATCTCTCACGACTTAAAAGCTATCCTCACTAAAACATAACATTGCTACGTGATGTGTTCAATATGCTTCCCCCCTCTTGCATGCATGAAGAGCTCCTGACTAGTTCAGTCACGAGGCACTCGCACAATTTATGAAGATTTCTTGCAGCACTCGATGACCGTCTGTTTTTGATGGTTCTTATCATGAGTTTTCTCTGTGTAAGAGAGTTGCATTAAATATCACCAGACCAACCAATCTGGCGACGTGGAAACTGGATACATGAAACCACTGACGAACAGATTGGAGTTTGCTTTATATGATTCCTCACTATACGCTAATCAAAGAAAAATTCTTTGTTTCCAATTAAATTTTCAATTTCAATTTTTGGATATTATGACGAAAATTACTAATGAAAATTGGACACTCCCAGTTTTTCAATTCATCATTGAATAAATCCAACTCTCTAGAGATGACTTCCCATATAATTTACTGCCCACTCTCTCAAAATCAGAGATCAGAATTAACAGTTCCCTTCACTCACGGGAATGCCAATTTCAGTTTAGAAAACGTCGTATTATCTTCAGTCTCCAAGTTCTAAAAAAATGAATTCTACAGAGGATTGAGGCAGATAATATTGAACGATTTTGACGTTCAGCTTCTCTTCGAGATATAGTTCCTCCAGCCTCTGTTGAGTTCAATTTGATATCTCCTGTTATGACAGTGGCCCGATATCGCAGTTTCCATTGTAACAAACTTCCGTGAAACATTGCAAAGGAGACGATTCTCCACACTTCTTTGAACACTTTTCCTGAGTTTCTTCTTTTGAAGAGCCCAAAACCACAGAAACCCAAGCGTGAGACGTCTGGGGATATACCTTGGATGGATGAAAATGGAATCACCATGATTCCGGTCCCTGTATTTTTTTTATGCATAGTGAAGAACCTGATATGTACAGGGTGTTGCAGATAACTACAGGGCAGTATAACGAGAACCTACCCGCTCAATTGCAGGGGCCGGCTCGACATCGAATGATAATTGGGTAATTTTATCAAAAACATGACAGTTTTGACGTTCACCCCCTCCCCATGAAATTGCTGGCTGCTGCAGGCCACCTTCATCTCTCTCCATTCTGGCAATCGACCGAGTCGGCCCCTGCAATCGAGCGGGTAGGCTTCCCATTATACTGCCCTGTAGTTATCTGCAACACCCTGTACTGGCCCGACGCCTTATCCATATTATGTACTCGATGAGCATCTGTACCGTGGAGACGGGAATTTCTTGATAGTATATTGTGCCCATTACCTATTGTGCCCATAGTATATTGTGCCCATTACCTATTGTGCCCATAGTATATTGTGCCCATTACCTACTGGTGGAAGTAGGCCGAGTTGGCTTTAACTTTAGTAGCCAGCTTATGCAACCTGAGCTTACCATAACCACAATATGCAGATACGACCAAAAAATCTGTGGAAAATTTCTTCTTGCATTGATAGATCTTTACCCGTCCTTTAAATCCGTCCTTTACCCTCTTTGTGACGATAATGAATAGATCGCAGCTTAATTTTGCCATCGAATGTTCATATAGAGTGGCCACTAATTGCCATTTGTCATGCGGAAGGTACCGTTCGTAAATTTTCTGGCATTGGTGTATCGTCAGACGATCCTTGTGCCGACATTGCATGTTCAGCTTTCCTAAAATGATGCCTATGTCTTATCACGGGGAATTTGTCAGCGTTTTGGCCATACGGTGGCGTATAGATAGGTTTTCTAATGACGCTATAGCTCGAACTCTCTTCACGTTTGCTGTGTTAGGGGAAGACTGGGTTCTGTTTCTGTTTTTTTTTTCACCTCAGGTGAAAGCTATTTATTCCTTTTGGTAAGATTAATGATGGTAACTTTACTTATGACGAGACCTGCTCCTTTCAGTTTCCAATTATGGGGAATAATTGAAGCCTGCGCCTAGAAGTGTTAAATTTCAGGCTTAACACTGATGTGGATATCCATGCGTACATGCTTTAAACCGCGTGCAATCGTCATGCGTGATGTACTCGTAGTCACGAGAAAACATACAAAGAATAAGTCAAAATTGTTCGTTGTTACCTTCTGTAATCTTCAGATACGAGGGTGAATCAAAAAGTAAGTTACACTCAGCACCATCTGCGGTCGAAGAGCGCCGACATCATTCGCCGTTTTTAAGGATGTTGCCTGTATGTCTATAATTGCAACGTAGCATGATCCCACGTGTTTGCGCGTTTACTGCGTACGCAAGAGTATTGTTGTCATGGCGCAGCAACTGGTTGTACACTCCAGGTTGGAGATTCGCGGAACAAACCGTTTTTTATGTGGGCGAAAGTTTAAATTGCACTGAAATCCATAAGGAAATTTGCAGTGTCTACGAGAATAATGTGATTTCTCGTCCTGTAATTGTGAAGTGTTGCCAGCAGTTTGAAAATGGGCGCTCAGATCTGACGGACGAATACGGCGCAGGAAGACCATCCACGTCCAACATTTCCCGAGCACATTGCCTGCGTTAATGAGATGACTCTAGACAATCGACGAATCATAATTAAAGAAATCGCCAGAACGCTTAGCGTTTCTTATAGGAGTGTGCACATGATTATTCATATGATTGAGAAACGCTGGAGCGGGTTTTTATCGCAGCGGCATGGAAAAGTTAATTTCACGTTCAGCCAAGTGTTTACAATTGTTGGGTGATTATGTAGAAAAGTGAAATAAATAGTGCGCGTTTCCTCAGAATGTGTATATCAGATCTTAACTTATATCTGTGTTTGCTGTTTCAGAGTGTAACTTACTTTTTGATTCACCCTCGTAAGAGTGAAATAACCCTATATAATGTTAATGATAGATTTCACAATAGAGTGTCAAAGGATGCCCTAGTTATTGTACTAGTACACATAAAAAACATAAGTGAAAATACAAGATGACATGACCGTCGGAATTCCATTAAACAGCTTCGTGTAGAATATCACCAAATTTGAGCATGAACTGGCCTGATATAATGCTAAAGTTCACCAATAGGAGAAGAATTCAGGCAATCGAAATGCCCTGGAACGATAGGATTTTAAGGCATTCAAGGGCTGTTAGGGTTAGATGAGGTTGCTAAGGAAGCCACTGATTGCTACGGCAAGACGTACTTCTAACAGAAATGTGAAATTCAAAATGAAAAAATTACCTGAAAAGTTAAAAGGAGAGAGTAGCAATTCTCTATACAGGGTGTAAATTTTAAGTTGACAAAGCAGAATAACTCGAAAAATAAGCTTCACACGAAAAAATGCGTAGAATCCAAAGTTGATTATTTTCGAGGGGGCATCTGCTGGTGCTAAAATTAGCCCACCCCCCCCCGGCCCCTGGGGGTGGGGCGGGGGGCAACTTTAAAATTTCAAATGGGAACCCCTATTTTTTATTGCAGATTCAGGTCCTACATAAAAAACTACGTACATTTTGTCTGAAACATTTTTTTTTATTTTTGGTAGATGGCGCTGTAATTCAAGAAAATCCATTTTCTCATTTTTGCGTGGAAATGGTTACGGAGAAATAAAAAATACTTATTTACTTCGTAAATTTGGCCGCAAAGTTATTATTTTATTATTTTTTGCCGCGGATTAGGATAATTTTGTTTTGTTTCGTGGTCATGAGGCCACACAACTTTATAATTATCAAACAAATCAACTGATTAGCTAACTAACTAACCGAACATCCTACGTACTAACGAGTGAACTCATTAACTAACAGAGTAAAAAAGTAAAAGACTGTGTAAAGATGAAGTTATTCCCGTTTAAGATTTGGTGGTCCTTAAAAGGACCGATTGTTTTCGTTTTATTTTTTCTTATTTGCAAATACTTGCAAGTAAATGAATTTCGGGGTGCTTGTATTTCCAGTGAGTCCCCTCGCCTCTCACTTTCGGCCTGCTTGTTGTCCTTAAATCCCTTGCATCTCGCCGTTTTATGAAATTAAATGTTCAAATTGATGACCTCCAACTTCGATGCATTTATTGACTCGTTTTGTAAATTCCTGAACACATCTTGATAACATGTCTGGTGTAATTGCAGCGCAAGCATCTCTTATTCTTTGAATCATGTTTTCGCGAGTGGTTGGCGTTTCCTTATAAACGATATCTTTGAGGTAACCCCATAAGAAAAAATCTGGCGATGTAAGGTCAGGCGATCTGGCTGGCCAATTCACAGGACCTTCCCTGCCGATCCAGCGACCATGGTAAAGTCGATGTAGTACTTCGCGCGCTACTAATGAATAATGCGCTGGACAACCATCATGTTGAAACCACATGTGTTGTCGAAGTTCAATACTCAGGTCTTCAAGTAGATCTGGTAGTTCATTTTCAAGTAGGTTACGATATTTGTTGCCATTCAAATTACCGTCTATAAAATATGGACCGATAAGTTTATCGCCAATTATCCCACACCAAACATTAATTGACCAAGGTCGCTGATGGTTGACTTCTCGAATCCAGTGTGGGTTCTGTTCACTCCAGTAATGCATGTTATGTCGATTAACTTCCCCGTGGTTTGTGAATGTTGACTCATCGGAGAAAAGAACTCGTGCAAAAAAATGTTGGTTTGTTTGCATCTGCTGAAGTGCCCAGTGACAAAACGTTAGACGGTTTTGGTGGTCATTGCCATGTAGTTCCTGATGCATAGATACATGATATGGATGAAATTTGTGGAGCTTCAGCATTTTCCAAACACTCATATGTGAAATTCCTGATTGCCTTGATATTTCTCTTGTGCTCGCATGTGGATTATGAGCCACAGCAGCTAGGACTGACACTTGATTGTTTTCTCCACAAACAGTAGCTGCACGGGTTCTTTTTTTCTGGTTCACACTACCTTCCGCAGTAAATTGTTTAATAACTCGAACAAAAGAAGACCGTGATCGCGTTTGGCCAGGAAAACGCTGAGCATAAAGCGCGACTGCATTATCAAAATTTCTCCCACTTTCTCCATAAATGTACACCATCTCAATTTTTTCTTCCACAGAAAGATAATTCATAATGTAAATTCAAAAGCAATACGGCGTTGTACACTCACAAAAACAGTTGAAAAATTACAATCTTTTCTTCTAAAGATCAGAATTTAAAATGTAAACATTCTGAAAAAAATGCCAATGTTTACGTTATTTGTTTGTTG
Source organism: Rhysida immarginata (assembly GCA_023313115.1). Taxonomy (NCBI): domain Eukaryota; kingdom Metazoa; phylum Arthropoda; class Chilopoda; order Scolopendromorpha; family Scolopendridae; genus Rhysida; species Rhysida immarginata. Next base: position 150,797 of record JAHWFO010117659.1, on the reverse strand, counting down.
ACGAAATGTCTTCAAATTACATTGTAGTTAAAACAATGTAGGAATCGAAATGAATAATAAATTAGTTATTTCCACGCAAAAATGAGAAAATGGATTTTCTTGAATTACAGCGCCATCTACCAAAAATAAAAAAAATGTTTCAGACAAAATGTACGTAGTTTTTTATGTAGGACCTGAATCTGCAATAAAAAATAGGGGTTCCCATTTGAAATTTTAAAGTTGCCCCCCGCCCCACCCCCAGGGGCCGGGGGGGGGTGGGCTAATTTTAGCACCAGCAGATGCCCCCTCGAAAATAATCAACTTTGGATTCTACGCATTTTTTCGTGTGAAGCTTATTTTTCGAGTTATTCTGCTTTGTCAACTTAAAATTTACACCCTGTATATTCGAACATATAAGAGTCCTTTAATTTGTCAGCATTCCTGTATAATGAAATGAGCGTCAATTGTTAAAGGGTTCTGTGCAAGGGTCTATTATTTCATCGTCATTATTTCATGGTAATCTATTGCTAAACCGTTTCAATGTAAGCATGTATTGTTGAAGCGAGCGATTAGCTACTATCTTTTGATAACAATATGACTAACAGAAATTAACTAGTGATAATGTAAGGCAAAGGTAATTATAAGCGATATCTTAGCATTAAAAGTTTCTAATAGTATCATAATGGTATAATTAAAATACTTACTTAACCAATTTCGGCTGTCATTAATTTCTCATCATATTCATTCATGACACGTCATTCCAAGCTATTTGATATATTACATGCCATAGCCTAGCATTGAAAGTTCCAAGATACCATAATGGTTTCACTAAACTATGTGCCTTTGATCCAATTTTGACTGATTTTGACCATCAAGGAAGACCATGAGGTGTCTTCACTTAATTCACAAGCCTTTTCTCTGTCTTAGCTACGGATTGCCAAAGACAGAGAACAGCATTGATCAATGCACAGGCCATTTATACTTGGAATTGTATAGTGAAAAACATGGTCCCCTCTGTTATTTGTGACCTTTTGAACCGGAAGTAGTTTACTGATTTTTTTCAACCAACGAATTCAGTCTTTCGTTTTACCTAAGTTGTCGAATGGCAAAAACGGAAGTCGAAAATTAGGAAGCGCTCGACCGCTAGAGCACCAACAGAGAGACAGACGGACGGACAGACGGACGCACATTGTGAAAATATAAGTACCTATCGGTCCTAATAATGGCATGGGAGAAGATAATTTGCATAAAACAATCTTTATAAACGCATTCTCTTTGAAAATCCAAGTGAATCCGTTTCTTCTTCTCGGACGTCCATTGGTTTTCTTTGGCGTTGAACTTCGTTGCACAATGTAGAATGCGAATTGGAATTTTGTTCAATATCTCCAGGCACATTTTTAAGATTCCCATAAAAAGGTTCTGCCGCTTTTAAGGCTTTGTTTTAAATATGCTTCAGCAAAACATCAATTGGTTTTACGAGAATATCTGGGAATGGCATGGCAAGAATTCTGGAAAACTCTTGTTTCCTATTTAGTGGAGAGGTTGATTGTTTCGTTAAAATGAAAACATTATATTCAATCGATCGTCAATTTTTCAGAATAACATTAAACACTCTGTCATTTATAGTGTTTACAATTTTTGATTACTTCTGGATTCAAGTCATACCAAGCATGTTTACAGGGAATATACGGTGTCATACTGCTGGCCATCTTCATAGACTTTTCATACAAAATTCCCTACAGGTTGTCAATTGGATTTAAATCCGGACTCCTTGGTGATCATATCTGTTTCACTTTTTGGATGCTAGCCACTGTTTAGTTGCAGTGGCACAATGACAGGGTGCATTATCCTGCTGTAGAATTCAAGAATCACCCCAGATTTCAGGTTCATAGGGCAAGACAGGGTTTTCGAATATTTCCTGATACATTTTCGAGTTCATTTTGGACGTGATGAAAGCGAGAGTTGTTGTTCCATTATACCCAAAGTTTCCTTACATCATAACAAAACCACCATTGTGAACTTTAGTTGAATAACACTTTCATGTCTTTACGAATATCTTGCCAGTAATATTGTAACCCCTCGGGTCCATCCAGATTGTAATTTATTTTCGCCTGTAAACATCACCTCCATTCTTTCATCATCCCACGTTATGTGATCTTTGGCCCACTGTCCCTCAATGCAAAGCTGTTAAAGGTGGTATATTTTTCGACATTTTTTGGTATATTTCATGTTCTCGGAAGAATGCTAACACTTTCCAAACAGCTTTAGGTTTCACCGGACGATCCAGAAGCGTGGCAATTTTGAATGTAGAGCGTCTTGTTCGATTTTCCTCCTAGATGATCAGTCTTTTGCCACGGAGTGTCAAGTTAGGATTATATCCGTGCTTCTTTGCTGCTGATCTTGACTTACCTGCTTTCATAAACATGCCATTAGTGCTTTCTGGTCTGTTGAGAACAACAGCAATTTCACGAATGGACTTATCACATTTTCTTAATGGTAGAATTTTTACCTTTTTCTTCGGCAAGCAGCTTGCGTCTTGTTTCCATTTTGTAGTATTGTAGCCTTCTATTAAACAATATTAGTATTGTACTTTCTTTCTCACATCAAAATAGAACCACCTTGGACTTCATTTGCAATTTCTGATAGTTTTTTGTTCACGTTGAAGTAACTGTCCACTAAATAGGAAGCGAGTGTCCTCTCCCCCCCCAAAAAAAAACGTTTTTTTTTCCATTAATATCTGAAATTATACGTTCGTTTGTTATAAAGTACAACGTGAACATGATATAACATAATAATAAACATGCGTGTGAATTTTTATTGGAAAATTCTAACTCTAAATTTGTGTTCACCTGGCCGCTAAAATAGGAAACGGACTGTAAAATGCAAATCATTTTCTTTATAAAGAGAATTATAAAAAAAGACATGTTTTCATTTAGTGACATAAAATAATAAAGATTTAGTGCTTCTTTATCACATTATTAAACTGAAATGAATCGTTAACGGATGCTTAATCATTTCGTAGATTTTCAATTTTGTATTGACCCAAATTTAGTACATACTTCAAAAATTACTTCCTTTTAAAATGGCACGAAAAAAAAGCAAAAGTCGGTTTATAAAAAAAAAGTGTGGCATTAAAAAAATCAGTTCTCTTGGATTTAAGAAAATGGATTTCCTTGGCGTAGAGATGAAATGGTAAATTAGATGGCTTCGGGTGGTCGGAAGGGTTGTCGTCGGTAATAGGAAAAGGAGAGCCCCGGTCACGCAAGATTACATACGGGGATAAAGTACAGCGAGAGAGAAAGAGCAATGAAAATGGAAAGTTAGTAAAGGGAAAAAATGCTTTCAAAAGTGAAGGAAAAAGAAACTCAATTTCAGATACAATTACTGTCATGGTACAGGGTTCATGATAAGGGAAGAATTTTTCACCAGAATAAAAGTATCAGAAGTTTTAGAGGCCAGTCAATAAGAAACGGGGCAAGTTCAATTATTTACTTATATTCAAAATAAAAACGCTTAAATATTAAAGTAACAGTTTTCCATAACAGATTAAAGTAGATAAGATAATTCTGATATGTCTTTATTTGCATGAAGCTATAAAGGCATGTCATAGCGTATTCTAAGTTAAATTAATAAATATTTCATATACAAGTTATTTTATTTGTTTTACTGCTACTGATGTTCTGTCTAATTTTCAAAATCAGTTAAAATCCGAAACGATATAATTTTATGTGAACTCTGATACGGTATTTCCAGCAGAGCTGTATTTATTACCGCCTTAAGCTTTGATATAGTAATAATATAGAAGAAACTTTTGTCCACATAAATTTATTGCCTAATCTAATACATTGTAGATTTCGGCCACCTTGTGGGTCATCAGTCAGCAGAAATACAATAAGTAGACAGTGTTGCCAGATGCCGCTAATAGTCCTCCCCCAACATTGCTTCAAATTTTCACGGATTTGAAGATTCCTGAAGAAACACCCCTAAATAATTGATCAACTTCGTTTTTAAAAATTTTAATTTATATTATTTTTTTAATTTTTTATTTGTATCACGATTACATTCAAAACACAAATTGATTATTTACATTTAGTTTATCATAAATAATAAACCAATAATAAAAAAAAGTTTTACCATTTTATTGTCATCAGCATTTTATTTAATCAAAGCAAGAATTTATCATTTGAATCATGTTTTCTGACTTAAAGTTTTGACATAACATTTGATGATAGAAATGTTTGCAATGGCCTTTCAAGTTGTACCGAACACGCAAAATTGTATCTAAGATCTCAGTTGCCATCTTATTTCTCAGTTTGTCTTTCACAATATTTACAATGGAAAATGCTCTCTCCACGACAGCGTTAGACACAGAAACACACAAAAAGGCTTTAACTAATTTTGTGATGTTTCTGTAAACTTCTTCCCCTTCAGCACCTGTCACACGCCCAACTTCGCTCCAAAAGGCATCTAAGTTGTTCAGTTCCTTCCAATGCTGAAAAGCAATGTTCTTCCACTCCTTCAATAGATCATCCATGTTGCCATCAACTACTTTTTTATCGGTAGAAGGGGTGGATCATAATACTGTTCCTATTGATAAAACAGGTGGTGGCCTTACAGTATAACAGAGGAGCATCAGGAGTTCCAACTAGTTTCGCCATTTATTCCCGGCTTCGGCGTAGGATAACCCTTATCGAACATTCTTGAGATATTCTTAAATATTTATTGTTTTGTTTTTATTAAGTGCGTTAAATATTTCATCTGTAAAGTCTATCTTACTGACATAAAAAGCAGCGATTAATCTTTTTAGTTAAAAGCACTGTAAATTGCCCACACCAGTCATAACCTCATCCCTATTTCCACTCTGGACGGCCAATCCATTTTAAACTTCTATGATGTCCGTTCAAAATACTAGACTCTATAATCAATCAACGTCGGTTAGCTCAATTCCTGCCAAGCAAGTGAAAACGATTTTGGAATAGACAGTACAAGTACTGGATTGGTCGGCTCAAAACCGCGTCCTTAACCAGTAGAACGCCTCTAGGATGAATTAGAATGTCGAGTGCAAGTACGTCGGAGGCAACCATAGACACATTAAGAAGAATTTCAAGAATGAGTGTGCACCCTGCTGTCGAGTAAGCCACGATGGTTGTAAACTGTAATTACAGTAAAAAAAAAATTACGATAAGGGTAGCACTACTAGATCATTAGACACTGGAATTAGAGTTTGCGTTCACAAATACGGGTCTCTGGTTTCAAATAACACTATATTTATGGGACAAAAATAAATCCCGTTGCAATAAAAAAAATCTTAAAAATAATTTTTTCTGATATACATAAATATGCGATAACACACATTCTTGAATAATAAACATTACGCTTATACATTATTTAAAAGTTTAGTGAATAAAGATCCTCCTTGTTTTATAATCTGTTTTCTAGATTATTTTTTTTATAGAATAAGTCCTTCGGATAAAATCTAATACAAATAAAGAAGCAAATAAGTTGAAAGCAAATACGAAGCTATTGAACTAATAACATACAGACATTCATGTTTTTCATATTTAAAATATACAGCCAAAAGCAGTATTTTGAATCAATATGCCTTGGACATATAAGATGTCCTCGAAAATTTTATTCATTTATTTTCAAGCTAATAAAATGGAAGAGCATATTTTTAGTAGCGTAAGAGCACTAACTCCTTCTTGGAGGCGCTCTTTCTTCTCGCTCTCTTTCGCTCTCTCTTGTTCACTTCTTCTACCTTCATTGTGTGCTTTAATATAGATTTCTGTAAGGAACGTGATCCACCGTTATTTTTTATCCTAAAATTTCCTAGATTCAAAGTTTCAGAGATATTGCCATTTCATATCTATGGTTTGAAAGTCACTTTTTCAGCTTCCCTGTCCTATTTGGCGCTGAGTCAAAGGTGAATGAGTCAGACAATGCGTTCTCTGTTTCAATTTCGTTGCAGGAGGCCACCTTTTATGGATCAAGTTTATTTGACATATTTATTGAAAAGTGGGCGAGACTGGCAGCACCAAGCTACCCCCCCCCCTCCCCTCTGTCTGACATTGAACCTCGTCGATGTGTAAAGCAACACTGGAGAGAGACCAGGGTCCCAATATACCTTCCACGCACATTACAGAGCCTCGTTGCACCCAACGCAGTCAGTGGTTATTGACCGCATTTGGATTTCAAAGTGAAAGTTATTGGAATTTTGCATTGCAGAGGCAGTTATTAGACCGCCGTCTTTTGACTTCAATTGTCTTTAATATTTGCTATTTTTTTTCTTCCAAAATCATATTTTATTCAGCATTTAGTTTCACCGAGACGAGATAAAATTTGAGCATGTTGGCTATAAAAATAAAATTCAGAATTTTTCTTGTTTGAAAAAAAAAATAGTTCTCACTCTTTAGAAAAGAAATTTTTGTTATTTTGTAAGCTAGAAATGCTTCATAAAAATGACTGGTAATCATGACAATAAAGTTGGGCGAACAAGTTATACAAGAATGAATCATAGCGCTTGATTCATATGCATACTATAAATTTTTATGATGTTCTTGAAGTTCTACACCGATAAACTGTAAATGGCACTAGTAATTCGTTTTCTCCAAAGGCTGCGGTGATTGCAGCGAGATACTCTTTATACCACATTCGAGAATACTTGAAGTAAAACTGCAAAACAAGATTTATCACATTTAAGAAGAAAATTACTCGTCAAGAGGGATATAAAGAATATTATAAATGCGGCTGAGGATAGAGAATCACTATAAAGAACCGGGTCCCTTAAACCGGGCTATTTCATTTAGTGAAATTTGGTATTGAAAAGAGAAAATAAATACTTAATGAAAGAGAACCATTCATTTACTATAAAAACAATCATAAATATCAAATTCTTAATTTTTCTTAAAAACTTTTTGTAATGTAAACCTTGGATCTTACAACAGATTTCCAAGAAATTGAGAATACGTAATCGTAAAAATATGTGGGATCTCTTTAGGGATAGCTTGGGGGCCCCGAGTTAAAACCATCTCATGTATTTTTTTGAATTAATATTTTTCGATGATTATGCATATTTACTACTTCAAACTTACACTAATACAAAGCTATTATAATAAGGAATAAGTTGGTATAACAATTAAATCACTTATATGCAAAATCCTGGCACAAAACACGTGAAACTGAGGAACATGAAAAATTTCGACATTCAAAAAAACAATATGCCGCCGTTGAAAAAACAGATTGATTAAACAGGTGGGGCGTTGGTCCTCCAACAGGCAGTTGCATAAACTACTACCTCAACTTTTTACGGATAACTGCAGCGTCGTACACAGCAGAAATTGAGGGGACCACACATGGTTTTGCTCACTTTTCCTCTAATAGTAAGTTCAATGGACCAGTATCTGAGGAAACATTTCTACATGTTTGGATGAGCTGCAGCATTCTCATTAGTACCACCATTGCAGATGTCACCTGTGTAAAATATGGAAAACTGGATAGACATGTGGCATGATTTGCATGTAGAAATAGGAGTAGTCCAAACATGTATAGGAATAGTTTTTGGAATGATAACTTGGTGTCTGATGAAACTACAGATTATGGATAATGTTATGTTTTACTGGGACCAGTTAAAAACACTGATACAAGAGATGATAATCCAAAATGAATCTTGAACTGCACGTAGCCTTGTTTCATTGAATTCTAACTGATCTTTCAAATCAACACCTTATAAATGATGTTATACAAAAAAAGAGTACAAAAATAGTGGGTCATTGGTACTTTTCCCGGTAGTTGGATTGGTCGTCTGTTGCCAAAACTTTAAACCCCTCCCCCTCCAGTCAGCAGACATGAACCTCTTAGACTCTTTGACTGGCAGTTTATAAAGTTTAAAATTTACCAGTAGAAGATTCACTCTATTGAACAATTTACATAACGCATTTTCTGAATTGCAGCTTCTGAATTACCGTTTGTCTGAGAAAAAATTGTGCACTATAATTTTAATACTGTTTATTTCTGGAAAATGAGAAGACAATCCCCAGATAGAACAGTGTATGTACAGAAGCGCTTGCATATTAATGACCAATCGCCCTCATTCTTAATTCCGACTGGACATCTCCGAGGCATGCTTTCTACTAAGCTGGCCACAAATTCTAGAAATAAAACCTTTTAAATCCCTCGAATTTGTCGAGTCATCTAGTTCAAACTCTAGATGCGTTTCCTTCGAAGCTTATGGGTTGTAAGCCCATACATTTTCCATGGGTTGGCATCAGGTGGCTGAAATGGCCAATCTAATTGAGCAGTGTCATATTCTGCTTTCCATTGCGTGCACATCTTACTACGATATTTCTGGTCATTGTCCTCTTGAAAACCCCAGTTTATATTTGTCCTTCCATACAACCTTCGAACAGATGATAACAGACTCTTTTTGTAGATTTTGATCATTATTTTAGCGTTTATGTTTCCAGTACAGATGCGGAAATTCCCAAATCCATTTTTAAGAAGCATTTCCAGACGTGGACCTTTACAGGGTAAAGTTCTGTTTGTGCGGGATAGCCATGGTCGACGTGGGGAATGACATTACCTAAAACATTACCAATGTTTTCCTGTACCCATTGAAGACGCTTCTTCATATGGTCTTCATATAAGAGAGGTTTCTTCACCATACTCTGCCATTTTATGTACACTGAGTGGCCAGATTATTATGACCACCAAATCAGTACTTCGTTGGGCTACCTTTTGCCTTCAGTACTGGGGCGATTCTTCTTGGCATTTACTCCACGAGATGTTGAAAGGTTATGCGAGGAATCTGACACCATGCCTGATAAATAGCACTATCCAGTTGTGTGAGACTTGATGGTTGTGGAACCAGCTGGCCGATGGCTCCTTCAACTTCGTCCCAACAAATGCTCAAATTGATTGAGATCTGGTGACTGTGGAGGCCACCTAAGCAAGGTAAAATCTCCCTCATGTTCTTGAAACCACTCCTGCACAAGATGCGCACCGTTCCATGTCTAATACGATGCAGTGTACGGCGAACGATGCGTAAAGGTATCAGTTGAGAAGTTCACTAATTAAGATCATTTGAGAGGATCCTTTCTGCTGTCTTGTACCAGTCTTGCCTCTCTGCTTTCTGCCCGAACATTGACTAGTCGCTGACGGCCACAACTCACACGCTCAGACCAGTTTTCCGGCTGACAATCCAGTCTTTAAACGCTTTAACAACAGCTGCTCTTGACCATTTCACGAATGCAGCTGTTTTGCTGATACTCGCTTCATGCCTCCGACTGCCAACAATCATCCCATGTTCAAAGGCTGTTAAATCGCTTCGTGTACCCGTATCTTCAGAAACAAGTCACTTCTACTGTCGTGTTAAACAACCTGCTTCCAGTTACAATGGTCTGGCCCAGTTACAATGGACCATCAAAAACATGAGATTTAAAGAAAGAAAAATGCTGCCTAATATGAACACATATGTCGTAAAGGTATCTCACGGTTATATAGCCCTAGGGCGAAGGGCGTGTACATCCACCAAGAGAGCGCATCCAGCCACACTGCTAAATCGACTGTCCAATACTGTGCTCGCTTGGTTAAGTAAACTGGGATTAAGTTTATCCCGATTTCAGATATCCCTGTCAAGTCAGCCGATGCCTCTCCCATGGATTTTTGTGGATTCGGTCTCCTTAAAAGAGCTCTTCACGTATAACGTCGAGAGGAGTGGAACAGAATGGACCTCGCGGTTCTCCATAGAAGTTTATCACAAACAGCACTTTGGGTAATGGAGAAGTGGGTTTCAGTACACCTACAGTAAATGTATTCTCTTCACCAGAAACATGAAACAACCCTTCGTATTTATGGAACAGATAACGGAAAATATGTTTGCAGTACTTTAGACTCGCCATGTGTACTTTAGCTGTCTATTTAGTTTTTCTATACAGGAAACTAAATCCCTGATATTAGGGATTTCAAAAAAATTTCATATTTGGTTTTTGGTGCATTCAGTTGTCGGCAGTTTCTTTTTGAAATTTAATTAACTTCAAACTACATGATGTCTTGCCAGCATGCAGCAATTTATTGACGCTTAAGTTATTGCTTTCTTTTCTGTCCGTTATATCTGAACGGCTCTTTTGGCGATTGGAATGTGAACAAGCAGCGATAATAGCTGCAAATAGAGCGGTTCTCAAGAGCCTTTCTTTAGAGCACACAAGAAGCCTTTCTTTAGAGCACACAATAGATTCCACTACTATTGTAATATCATTGATGTACCGAAGCCTCGGAAAAACTTTGAAAATTAGAAAAAAGCAGTGGATAAAATGCCTTTAATTTAATTAGCTTGGAAAAGGGCACTTCAAGAAAGCAGAATCTACAGAATTTTCAGTGCTTCTTTCATTTTGTGTCACAGTAAAGTGAAAGTCTGTTGGGTTTGGACCGCCTATAAATATAAAAGGGAAAGTTTTTATATTTGTTCATTTGTTCGCTTTATGAGAAACTAAACGAAAAAATTTATGAACTTATAACTATTTAATGCTGCCGTCTATTATTTTAGACACTGTTTATCTTTTAGACGCGCGCACGTTACGGTCGCTTTGTGGAGGAACGATTACTAAACTACTAGTGTTACACTAATGATTGTACCGCGTCTGTACGGTTGCGTGCGAAGCCAACGAGAAAGACAGGCCTGGAAGCGGAAAAGTATTCTGACCATCGGGATGGTAGCAAAAATCCAACCTTCAATGTCTCCATCTTGGATGTTAAGAATCAGTGTTTTTCCGTTTGTTGAAAACAATGAAGGTTGGATTGCTGCTAGCATCCCGATGGTCAGATGACTTTCCCGCTTTCAGGCCTGTCTCTCTCGTTGGCCTCGGGTTATCAGGTTGCTATAAAGCAATTCGAATTACTTGGTATATTGGAATTGCATAATGTTTTAACGTCTATGTTAAGAAATAAAACAGACGTAATTTTGAAAGGAATTTAAATGAATTTCCCTTATTTATTAGGAACCTTAGCTAAAATTTAAATTATCGCATTTAAAATTACTTCTGCGACACAGCTAAAACTCCTTCTTGGAATGTTTACAAGATTTTATTTTATTTTAAATAGTAAGTAGACAATGACTTTCTCGTCAATGACATTATACTTTTGGCGTCGTTCTGGGTGTTCCGTATTGCCGCAAAACATTATCCCGGCACCACTTCCGGACTGCCGCCTGAAGCTCGTCGTTGGAGAACTTTTTACACATACCGCGTATTTCTTTGCTTTTGAATACAGCGTTTTGTGTCCTCCGCTTCAACAAATGAGAGTCAGCGTTAACTGTCCAGCGAAATTCTTATGAGATTCGGAACGAAAACCCCTAATGCTAAGAGTAAAGTATTAAAAAAATGGCAACAAGCGGACTGTTTGAGAAGGGAACGCAAAGGTCGGCCTCGAAGAACTGATAAAATCATCGACAGAGCTTCCTTCGCAGTGCAAGAAAGTCCGCAGGGGCCCATTTGAAGGCCTGTATACTAAATCATCTTCTCGAAACTTAATATGACTAATACACTGTATATTATCGTACCTCTTTTGAATTTGGATACGGATTTTTGAATCATGATAACAGCTTCTTTAATATTACAATATTAATGCACATAATTTTTGTGAACCTCGAAAAAGCATATGACAAAGTTCCTCTGGAGAAGCTCTGGCGGGTGTCGCAAGACTACGAAGTGGATGGGCAATTACTGGTTGCTATTCTGTCTCTGTACGAAAGCTCCGAGATTTGCGTCCGGATAAATGGCATTAAAGGTAAACTCCACGGAAAAAAATCGATTTTAGTTTTTTTGCATCATAACATTAATCCAGGTTAATAGAGTATTTATCATTCAAAATTTTTCGATTTTTCCTAATAATTTATTAAGAAAAATGCCTCGGAAAATTGAAAATTTGCGTGGGATCTTCCATTCCTTCTCCACAGAACACGACGGAATAAGCTGTCATTTCCTGCCGCGAGAACCTCGGGGAATTTCGTCGCCGAGATTCTAGTCGCTTAGAACGATTCTACATATCGTAAGATTTTGCTAACCTGTTTTATGTCGGAATGCCTTCAATTTCTTCTCTATTTGGATGTGTAAATAGACAGTCGGATAGAAATTTCACGTTTCATAGATTTCCAGAATCAGAATGATTAAAAAACAGTGGATTAGTTTTTGACAGCGAGGGAACTGGTATCCAACTCCACACAGCATCGTGTGCTCATTTTGAAGCTTCTTGCTTTGTCTACGCATCCACCGTTTTAAATTCAGTATCAATTCAAACAAGAAATTTGCTGAAACTACAGGGTGGCCCAGATTAATATATATATGTATACAATTTTTAACAAGGCCGTATGCCTTAAGTATTTTAACACCTGCATGTAACTATGATGGAATACATTGTCAAAGGATCGAAGAAGACAGTCACACTCTGTTTTCCATGGAGTGGTCCACCATGCGGCCCTCCATGGCGATGCAAGCTTCCAGTCGCAACTTCACGTTGTCACAGGCCTTCTTGCACATGTCTAGGGGAATTTTGCGAAATTCCTCCGTAATTGCTTCCCGAAGCTCTGGAATGTTATGTATCCTATGGCGGTAGACCTTGTCCTTGAGATATCCCCATAACCAAAAATCGAGTGGGGTCAAATCGGGTGATCTGGGGGGCCACTCAACTAGACCGCGTCTGCCGATCCACCGACTCCGCACAGTGAGAGCATAATGCGGTGGTGCCCCATCCTGCTGGCATCATCGCGTTGCGTCAATAGGGGATACACAGTGTTCATCAGAAGATCACGGTAGCTGTCTCCTGTGACTGTGTCCTCAAAGAAAAACGGGCCGAGCAGTACATCGTAACTTACGCCGGCCCACACCATGACACGAGGGCTCTGGTTGTCTACCTCCAATTCAATGTGTGGATTGGTTGCACGCCAATACACGCAGTTGTGGCGGTTCACATATCCTGAGCCGTGAAATTTTGCCTCATCGCTCCATTCCACATGGCGTGCTAACTCAGGATCGTCCTCCAGCATTGCAAGCCAAGTTTTGGCAAACTCCAATCGCCTGTCGGAATCATCTTCGAGCAAGTGATTTGTTAAGCGAGGATGATATGGCCTCAGTTTCAGATCCTTCAGGATTCTTTTAATACTCGTACGAGAAATGTCTAACCGAGCAGATAGCCGCCTTTGCGACTTGTCCTTTTCTTGAGAACTGGCCAACTCATTTTGCAGGCGCACTTTGTTGGCGTTAGTAACAATGGTCTTGGGTCTACTGCGTTTACGCTCTTCAACGCTGCCAGTTTCATCAAACTTCTTGTTTATGTTCTTGATCGTTATCAACGAAGGTCCGGGTGTCCCAAACTTAGGTGCCATATGACGTTTCACTTCTGAGTAATTGTTGGTCGCTGAGTACAACCTCACACAATCTACCTTCTCTTCCAGACTCATGATATGGACGCCACCTTGATATGGACGATCCTCATGATTCGCGCCTTTTTCGCATCCCCTTGCTCAAATAACGCTTTCAAAGATTAATATATACAATCTGGGCCACCCTGTAGATCACGTTTAAGGTGGAACTAGATGCTCTTCCCACTCTAAACGGGACAGGCGTTCTTCAAGAACAACGACCGCAACAGCACTCGTTAAACGCCGAAGGAATGAGAAGGTAAGCCTATCTGCTGTGTAAGGCACACGCCGCCCTAACGTGCACACGCCGACGGCGGCAAGCAGAAGATCCCGTTTCACGGTTTAATGCATAGGGCCGTATATCGCAGAAATTGCAGTAGCATTTAATTCTGTAACGGCCCTTATATATCCCTGTCACTGTTATCAAAATCGCGGTCGTCACTTCCGGTCTTGTTTCATATTCGTAGTCCTTTGCGATGCCCAACTGACAACTAACCGATAGCGTCCAACGTGTGCCGTCACGAATTCGAAACTCCTTCGCACTTCTCGGCAACTTGTGACGTAACAGTTGCCGAACCATGGCGCCAGTGTCGATCGCAGGGGGAGGGAAAAAATGAAAATTTTTTTTATATATTTTATCAATTTTGAGTACGAATTGAAAATTTTTATACATGCTACGTTGTTATTGAGACTTTCATCTTTCATTTTAAACAAAGTTGTTTCGGGTGTGGAGTTTACCTTTAAGTCAAGACCGTTCACCATGGGTGTAGGACTCCGCCAAGGGTGCGTAGTGTTACAAGAGGCTCATTACATTTTTGGACTTGACAGACCGGAGCAACCGAGGCGATGAGCGTAATTGTGCGAGCGACTGCTTGGTGGAGAGGTTGCTCTTTGCTGACCCTCCTTGGCTCTTCTCGCACCAACCTTCAGCATGCAATAGATCAGTTTGCAGCCAAGCGTGAAGGGGCTGGAAGGGAATCAGTATGGCTAAGACTGAGGTTCTAGTCCTATTAAGATGGCCTGCTCTGTACGCTCTCCATGTTAGGAGCCCATTGAGACAGGTGGAGAAGTTCAAGTATCTAGGGGCTGCATTCACGAATGATGGGCGACAGGACAGAATGAGATTTTCGGACCGGTGCAACAAGCTGTGTCAGGCATGAATTGTGGCGATCCGAGGTAACGAAATGCGAGCTGGGAAACAAAGCCAAGCTCTCTGTTTTCAAATCTATCTTTGTCCCCATTCTCATCTATGGTCACGAATCTTGGGTAATAACGGAAAGATTGCGATCGCGGGTAATAGCGACCGAATTGAGATTTCTGAGAGGTGTGGCAGATGTTTTACTACTAGATAGAGTGCACAGCAGCACAATAAGGGAGACTTTATGCGTTGAGCCGCTGCTTCTCCGCATTGAGAGATCTAAGTTGTATTGGTATGGCCAGGTGATACGGATGCCGTAAACTGGTCTTCTAGGCATTTGCTGTTTTCCAAGCCGGTGGGTAAGAGGCTAAAGAGGCTAAAGAGGCTTAGAGCCAAGTGGCTAGACTACATGGAGAATGTAGTTCGAGTCGCTTGGGTGTTAATATTGAGGACGTGCCTGATAGCGGAAGATCGCGAGCGCTAAAGATCTTCCATAGGGCTGCTGCCCCCACGACACTAAAGGATAAGCGCGATTGAAAAGTAAGTAACTATACTTATAACCCTCATTACATATATTTACTGAAAAGTAAAATGTTATCGAAAGCAATCCACTGGCATTCATACAAAGCATCAACGTTAATCCCCAAACGGAAGGATTAAAGACAGGGCAAATTTCTCAAAAATTAAAAGAAAGACTTTATTTGCATAAAATTCATCAGAATAAAAAAAAATTTCTTCGCCTCTTTAATACAAAAAAAAGGATACGAGGTTGATTAAATTTCGTGGCAAAATAAGCTTTGAGCAAATTGAACCCGATCTTGCGTGAGGCTCGTGACGGTCTGAATATATCCTAGAGCCCATTTCCGCTGGCAGGCTTTGATGTTGCCAAGGCTCCCGTTCATGTCATAAGCAACAATACTCAGGAGACTTTTCTTTTTTAAAGTATACAATTTAAAAGACTAGAGTTGTGGAGCTTTTTTATGACCCTATACTTCACTGTCATCATTGAATATTCTTTAAAGAGAAATTTTAACATTATACAACCTTAAAATAATTATTCGTTTGAACATCCCCACATTTTTTACGCAGGTAAATTTTATATTTATTTTAAAAAAGTTAAGAATTGATATTCACAAAAATGTACTCCTAACTGCGCTCATTTTTTTAACGGATTTTTTTAAAGCCGCAATGAATTCGAATTCACTATTATTACGTTTACTTATAGACAGGCGTGATTTTATGACTAGACTATGAAGGAGCCAATGACTATCTGTCCTGAGATATTAGCCCGATTATCAGATGATGGGAATTATCATGCTTAACGATTCCATCTCAGAGTCAGGTGAAATCTACAAATTCAGATATTTACTTTATTGAATGATGGAAGGTTCCAGACTCGAAGAATTAGCTTACAAACAGGGAGAGGATATAGGCTGGACATTCGACTTTAACTCTATTTAGCCAATGTCAAGTTGCAATGAAGGAAGCAGTATAGTGGAGAGATCACTGGTTGGTTGGTTTGGTTTAGTTAGTATTAACGTCCCTTTCAACTACTATGGTGATATCAGGACGGCGATATAGGGGCCGCAAATTTTGCCTCGCAAGGGTTCTTTAGCGTGCAGCCGGCAAACGACTATACGGGATCAACGGCTTTACTTTCCCTTCCGAAGGAAGTGCATGATCTCAGGATTTCCCCCTGAAAAATCCTCGTCGTCCTCGGTCGTGATCGAACCCGCGTCCTCGGGCATCAGTGGCGATCACGCAACTACTGAGCCACCGAAGGCGATAGAGATTATTGTATGTACGCGTATGAGTCATTATGAAATGAACCAACTTGTAGAAATGGACTGGACAATTGATGCATTTATTTACACTGTGTGGCCAATTTATTATGACCACCTCCTCAGTTCTTCGTTTGGCCATCTTTTGCGTTTAATATTGCGTCAATTCCTCTTGGCAGATGTTGATAGGTGGTTTCTGTCGTAATTTGCTTCACTGTGCCCTTTTGTAGTCTTCTATAGGGTGGGCCATAAGTCCCTTACCAACCCTTGTACAATTCGCGTTTGTGGAAATTGACGGACAACCACCATGTGGGGACATATTGGCCTAGGGGGAAGTCATATGTTGCAGGTGACTCGGACGGCGGCCATTTTGAAAGACGCCATCTTGGGTGTACCGTAGGGTTTTAAATGGAAAGGGGGACATTATTTCGGGCTAGAATTAATTTCCCAAGGTAAACAATGGTGCAGTCCGTTTGTTCATATCTTAATTCGTTCAACAGTTGCAGGCATTCCAAATGGCGAGTCTCACTATTATTTACCCTTTCTTGCAGATGCTAAAGCATGCCAATAACCACAGAAGAAAGGACAGAGTTGATAAGGGCATGGGGAGGGAAGAATGCAAGGTTGTAGCAGCGGAATTCAATAAACGGCACTCTGATCGACAACCTGTGTCCCATGTTAGTGTTGCCCGGCTCTTCAAGAAGTTCATGGATACCGGGTCCATAGCAGACAAACCCAGGCGTGGAAGACCCAAAACTGAAACGGATGAAAACAACCGTAGCAGTACTGGCATCTCTTGGACCTCACCACACCGCAGTACCCGTCGCCTGTGATTGGCATGCGTTGTAAACCGTACGTCCATCAGACGCATCTTAAAGAAAAACAATTGGCATCCGTACAAATTGCAACTGTAGCATCATCTGTCGGAAGATGACCCTGATCGTCGTCTGGAATTTTGTGAATGGGAACTGGCACAGCTTGAGACGGGTCCCACATTCGCCACACAAATCCTCTTTTCCGACGAAGCCAATTTTATGCTCATCTTTTGTCGGTCTTGACCTTCGTCAGATATGTGTCCTCTCTCTCTCTGTGTTGGAAGGGTTGAATCTGATGGGCGCAAAATTCAGGAAATGGCAGCGAGGTTCAAGGGGAAGTAAACATACAGAACTGTCGTTATTGTCCCTTACCAATCCTCCACGGGTTGACCCTTGCAAACTGGTCGGGGGTGAGAAACTTATCGTGTGGTGGGATGCATGTTGCGAGATCTCATCCCGCCATCCGTGTTGTCCGAGGACGGTATATTTCCACTATTCTTTCAACAGGATGGTGCGCCTCCCCATTATGGAGTACACGTCCGTGCGTATCTGGATGAACAATTTCCTGGACGATGGCTCGGGCGTCGCGGTCCCCGAGAATGGCCAGCACGTTCGCCCGATTTGAATCCCTTAGATTTTTATCTTTAGGGTCATTTCAAGACCAAGGTCTGCGCCGAGATGATCCGGAATCATTGACACTTGGAACTACGAATTTTTGCAGCCTGTGCGGAAATCTCACCGGACACTCTGCTAAGGGTTCTGGACAATTAAGTGTAACGAATGCACACGAGCGTTGCACAGGAGAGTGGACAGGTAGAGCACGTGGAGCACCATATGTAACAATGAGAATCGCCATTTGTTGTGCCTGTAACTGTTGAACGAATTAAGATATGAACAAACGGACTCCACCATTGTTTTCCTTGGGAAATTCTTCCCCGAAATCATGTGCCCCATGGCCCCCTTCCCATTTAAAACCCCACAGTGCATCCAAGATGGCGGCTTTTAAGATGGCCGCTGTCCCGGTCACCTGCACCATATGACTTCCCCTAGGCCTAATATGTCCGCACATGGTGGTTGTCCGTCATTTTCCACAAACACGTATTGTACAAGGGGTGGTAAGGGACTTATGGCCCACCCTGTATAATTCTAAGCACTCTGTTCTGCCCGAGCATTCACTAATCGATGTCGACCACAAGTTGCACGTTGAGACCCAGTTTTTTGGCTGACAGTCCAGTCTGTAATCACTTTAACAGCATGCTTCTCTTGAAAATTTCACAAATGTTTCCGTGATACTCGCTTCATGGCTCCAAGCTCCTGGAATCATCCCACGTTCAAAGTTTGTGAAATCCCTATATTCACAAAGAAATCACTTCTATTACCGACATAAGCACTAGATTTTCCTTTTTTATATCAGTCTGGTCCTCTAGTGACAAAGTCGTGACGGTATAGCTTTAAACTAGCCATCGAAAAAAGTATCCACAATAACTAACCATCGTTAAAAATGTCTGCAATAGCAAGCCATTGGCAAAAGTATCTACTACAACGAGTATAGTTGGCTGAGATGATTTGGGCACACATCGAATGGGCACAAACTAGATTATCATGTTGCCTTTTCTGGAGACAACTAACCATCCAATGGAGAATACAATGGAATGTCTAAAAAAACTTGGATTAAACAGGTGGGATAAGATCTGAAGAACCATCGACACGATCAAAATCTAGAGCACCAATCGCGTGAGATTCATACGTCAAGGAAGAGCATCACAGTGGCAGTTCAAATCTTGCGGTTCTTATCGGGGACCTTTGACTTAACCATAGCGTAGAGATAAATTTCTCAAGGTGTGCTGGTTAGGGGATACTTAAAAAACATACTACACTGCTTGACAATTGCTAAGGAGCATGCGCATTCCGCTATCTAGGGACGCTGGAAAATAATGCAGGACGCGTCAAAACATTGATTGTTACTCTGTTGTTCGATTTGCATAATTCGAATAAAAGTCACGTGTCCGATGAGCTGTGGTTCAGTGAAAATCCTCCTCCCAGAACGCTGCAGGAACTGACACCTGCGTTACATAAAGAATGGGATAAGATCCCGACTGCTCTTCTCAACAGTCTGGTGGGTTGCATGCCAAACAGATGCAACACATGCATTGCGGTTCGAGGAGGCAATACACCCTACTAAGGATCTCACATTTCATTTCAAACCGGTGACAAACAACCAGCATTTTTCTTTAGTCACATTGATGCTTCATGATACCTATTCTGCTTTTGCCATTATATTCATTTCCTTAGTTCAAATTTCATGCTATTTTGTGTTCATAAAGTCACTGTAATACGTCTATTGAAGTTTTGATAACGTTTATTTCTTGGGACAGTATTTATTGATAAAAATATTGCTGTTCCTTTGCAATTGTCAAGTAGTGTATAAGAGTAGACAACGTTTCTCAATCTTTTTTCAGCTTGCAACTCTAGGAAAGCTTTAGATAATATTTCGCACTCCCTACATAATTTGGTCTACCAAAGTCACTTATGCACTGACACTCTACTACTGAGTTACTAAACCTTTCTAGTTTGCAATCTTTAATTTTATAAACGAGGTGGTACCCAAAATATCCGAGAATTTGAATATTCCGCCCAAACCAAAAACAGTACGAGGTTCTGCCGCTAGATGCCTTTTGGTACACCTTTCAGTTGCTGCTCTGCCCGTTATTGCGAGTTATTGCTTCTGCGTGTTCTTGTGCTTCTGCGAATTTGCGAATTATTCGACCTGGAGAGACTGTCAACAGGAAGTTTTACTACGAGGTTTTGAAGAGACTGAGGGAAGAGACTGAACGGCCCGAGTTGTGGAAGAACAAAGACTGGTTGATCCTCCCTGAAGGAATTCCTGGCAAAAAAGAACTTGGTGACAGCGGAAATTAGGGTGTAAGGTACCTTTTTGTAAATTTTGGGTAGCACCTCATACATAAAGAGGTCTGGCTTAGAGAAATCCTCTAAAGATATTTACGTTAATTTGATTTCATATGCAGAAGAATTTAGCAAGACTGATTTTGTTTTTATCTGATTTTAATGAAACTTGCACTTTAATAAATAAATTTACATGCAAGACTTGTACATCGAAATTTAAAACAATCGATTCAGAAATAGTCCTGTTGTTTCAGGCGTACGACAGTTAAAATGTTTTCTTGTGTCTTACGACAGCAAGGAATTGTCATTGCATCTACACTGTATTTCCTTAGTAAAAAATATTAAAAATATTCGATTGTTGTTAAAAAAAATCATTTCCTGGAGATGCCATGTCTAAATTTATTGGCAGTTGCTTGGATATTGGAAAGTCCTCAAAATAGAAAGTTAATGTAAGTGTCATCTTTGACTCCTTTCATGGCGTATAAAATCTTTAGTTATTTCTCAAAAAAAAAGCTCAATAAGGAATATCTTTGTTTCGATATTTTCCCGTTTTTATCAAAAGCATTTTTATATCTTTTTGTTATTTCACATAAAAGGGGAAAGGTAGAGAACGAAGAAAAAGTCGGAATTTATTTTATGTTTGGGGTTATTATGAGGTCGGCTAAAGACTTTCTTATTACGGTCGTTGCATCAGTCAGATTAGTTTTCGACAGCGGTAACAAAAGGACTCGAGGAATGAGAGGGTGGTAGTCGTGGTGGTGGTGGCTTTGGTAGTGATGATGATGGGGTGAAACGCGGAATGAGAACCCGGAGGGACATGAAATGGGAGTCGTTTCATACGGGGCGAGATTACCTGTTAGGATGTGACAACATAATCATCTTCTACTGTTCTCGCAGATCAATTGGAAACAAAAAAAAAGGAAGAAAAAATCCAAATATGTGTGCGTGTTAGTGCGTGTGGAGGAATTTATACTTTAACCTTTTGGGTTTTTGAAAAAAAATATTCTTTTCTCAAATGCCCATTCTAACAGGTAGCAAAAAGTCGTTACTTTTATTGTTGCTGCTGTTCTTGAAAAAGCATAAATAGGCCGAAACCAGCGGAAAGATGATTTGCGACGTTCCGGAAAATTTGCATAAATAAATTGAATGGTTCGTGTCTTCTTTGACGTTTTTCTCATTTCTTTTGAGAAATCGAACGTTTTTGAATACACGGTCAAAGACGAGGAGGAAGGGGAAGAAAGTGGAAGACGATTGGAAAGAAGGAGAAGGGGGAGGGGGTTACAAGAAAGGAATTGCATTTCGCATTAATGTCACAAGAAGTTATTTTTAGTTCTTACTTTTTCGACGGTAAAAAGCGGGTTCCTAGAATCTCCCACGAAATGCGCAACGGGGCATTGAATTGTACCCTCCCTTCCCTTCTTCTGCAACTACGGTCTCGTCCAATGGCCTCACCTTCACCTACAGCTCCGTGCCTTCACAACCCGACCGTCTTAAGTTCTTATAAATCATCTCAATAAATTTGGATTTAAAACGAAATGGATTTTTTCATCCGATGTTTTTTATATATATAAATGCACTTTCCTGGATATTTATTTTCAAAATAACCTGGAGGTAAACACGGGCAAAGAAGAGCTCTCTTCTTGGTACGATTTTAACACAATTTAAGTAATTTTTTCACTTTCCATCGACTGTTATGTAATCTGGTTTTCTTTTTACTTTTTTCTTTTGTCGCTGTTTTCAATTTTTCCCTGTAATTGGTCTCCGTTGTCATTATTGCTACTGTAATATTTCACTCGGCAAAAGAGATTCTGGTTCTTGTCTTTGCAGAAAATGTTTTACCCTTGCGGGGAAAACATTTTCGAAAAAGGTAGAAATGAAAATTGTTTCCTAAACTATCAAAAGAATTTCTTATTCTTTTAAATTTGCTTAAACTTTACTTAAAAATTATTTTAATGTATATTTTATTATAAATTTAAATGTGGTCATTCTCCTTTAAATGGGGAAAATCGTAAAATTAATAAAAACAAAAAAATAAATAATAAATAAAGTCACCAGTCTTGAAAAACGATGAAGAAACTTGTGAGATGGAAGAAAACTCAAAGGATGTAGTCTATTGAAGATGTTGTTGATAGCAGAAATAAACCCAGTCTATTGAGGATGTAGATGAAGTCTTGTGAAGATAATGTTGATAGTGGAAAACGATAATCTTGAAGGAAGTGTTGGCATTGAAATACAGATGCAGTTTTGAAGAGGGTAATCCAAATATTTGGGATAAAATTTATATAAAACGTTTTCGAGAATATTTCTCATCATTTTTCAAGATTGGTGACTTTATTTATTATTTATTTTTTTGTTTTTATTAATTTTACGATTTTCCCCATTAAAAGGAGAATGACCACATTTAAATTTAAAATTAATCATTTAAACTCCTTAGATCAATATATTTTATTATCTTCATTATTTCTAATTTTGTTTTTATATTCTAACTTATATTCTTATTAATGTTTAAAATTTTATTTCAAGTACATTTTCTAGACAGGTATATTCATTTTGTAAGTAACAGAAAATAAACATATAGAAATCAAGGGAAATCAATTTATTATGACCACCTCCTCAGTACTTCGTTGGACCACCTTTTGCCTTTAATACTATGTCGATTCTTCTTGACATGGGCTCCACGAAATGTTGATAGGTTGTTTCTATACTCTGAGACCATGCTACGAACAAATCGACGAGCAAAAACTATCATAGAACTTGTCAAATTATTTTTCTAAAAGAATGCCTGGTCAGTGGTGTGCTGCAAAATTCTGTGCCCAACGTCTTGGTGTAAAGCACCTTTCATTCTTTATATTTCCAATGGATATTGAGAGGTACGTTTATTTACAGTAAATATCTTATTTATGAAATGCTAACTTCCACATTGCCTAACAACAGTCCAATCTTCAGTTTTTTCCAACTGAGTAGTCGAAACCACCATTATGTACTAACCGTGCTGACAGAAATTAGATTATTTCAAGTAAATTACTATTAAAAGAAAGTATTATTGAAATTTTAGGATGTATGAAAAGCAGAAAAATAAATATGCCTCAATTGACCAAACGACCAAGCCATTATAAAAAGAAATGCATTAGTATGATTAGCATAAAATGGTGCTAGTGGTTAGTTGTCGTATCTCTAATATATACAGGATCTCTAGATTGCTATATGTATTGTTAAAATCCAAAAATATATTGTCTTCATACCTTTTACTATAGCAACTTCTATTATTATTTTCAAAAACACGCTAAAATAATTTTAAAAAATTAAATTAAATCTATCTATATAAAGAAGGATGTTTGTGGGTCTGTGGGTCTGTGGATCTGTCTGTGGGTCTGTTTTTTATACAAATCTACAGTTTTATTCCGATCTTGATAAAATTTCGCATACATGACCTTCAAAGCATGAGGAAGGTCACTGTCTACCTCAGATTTCGGAAAAATAATAAATATCGATAAAAAAATCGATATTCATGGTTATGGCAAGGCATATTAATGAGAAATA
>JAHWFO010117659.1:1798-127222 GCA_023313115.1 Rhysida immarginata | reverse complement strand
CAACAATCAATATCTCATGACTAACAATGAAAGGAAAAGTTTGTGCAGTGTAATTATCCCGGGCAACGCCGGGTTCCTCTTCTAGTCTTCTATATACAAGGTGATTATAATTAAAGTCCCTTTGTAAAAATGCTATAAAAAAACAACCATGAGTCCGAATGACTTCAAATTTGGACTGAGCATTCTTGAAGAAGGGGCATTTGATATGGGATAAGAAAAAAATAGTTCCAAAATTTATCACTAGATGGCGCTGTAAGCGGCATAACGGAAGCGGATTCAGCTAGAAGTGACATTTTGAATTGAAATACGACGGCTTTGGCATGAGTTGTTTATGGCATGATGTTTTTACATTAAAGTTGGTCAAGGAATGCAATTGACACTAAAACAAGTTAAACATGATTTTTTTTTTTTATTATACAGTACAGTACACAGCGCCATCTAGTGATAAATTTTGGAACTATTTTTTTTCTTATCCATATCAAATGCCCCTTCTTCAAGAATGCTCAGTCCAAATTTGAAGTCATTCGGACTCATGGTTGTTTTTTTATAGCATTTTTACAAAGGGACTTTAATTATAATCACCTTGTATATAAAGAAGGATGTTTGTGGGTTTGTTTGTTTGTTTTTTATACAAATCTACAGTTTTATTCCGATCTTGATGAAATTTTGCATACTTGACCTTCAAAGCTTGAAAAAGGTCACTGTCTACTTCAGATTTCGAAAAAATAATAAATATCGATAAAAAATCGATATTCATGGTTATGGCAAGGCATATTAATGAGAAATATCTCATGACCAACAATGCAAGGCAAAGTTTGTACAACAATAGGTATCAACAATGGTATCAGCAAGCAATCCACAAATACACTGGATAGACGACAGAGGAAGCACTCTTTTAGCTCCGTGCTGTACTGAGCAAATGGTAAGCAAGTAAATAGAAGAAGTGGCGACTGGTAGACTACACAAATGGCCAAGTTTTGCTTCAAGACTCGAGAGAAGAGTGGGAATTGCATCAATATCTGAAGTAAGATTACACGAGCAAGAAATTATTTAGAGTGTCAGTGGCATCCTTGGAGAGATCCATCCATTATAAGCCTTTAAAAAATTTTTTTTCGAATTTTCATTAAGAATTTTTACCGTATTAATTCTAAGCGTTTTCATGTGTTTATTTTTAAGATATTGCAAAATTTAATGCAAAAAAAAGTCCGAGCCATGCCGGGGTTATCACCTAGCTTTTTTGGTAGCACATAAGATCCAAACGTTTCATAAAAATACACTTTGACTATATTCTGTGGGAATGTGTATATTTTGGAAACTGAGATCCTGATAATGCGATGATTGAACGTTCGTTTCCAGGAATTATTAATAATGAGCATAAAATGATGATGCAGTGATAGAACTTTAATAAAGCAGCGTCTATTGATAAGGCAAAGGAGCCGCGTTTGTCTCCCTTGAGCTCCCTATCAAACGTCCAGACGACTGGCAAAAATTTATGTGTCTGGAAAGGAAAGAGGAAGAACGAGTATTGGTCAGAAAAACTCAGCAACTGAAACAGAAAAAACTATACGAGCATTAGAAACATATGAACAACGGGAGTTTCGAATAGAGCAAGACGGTATAAGAGCTTCTACGTCAAGGGCAAGAAAAACTGGTGAGGCAAGTAAAGAAAAGTTTAGATAAAGTCCTGATATATCACCTAGACTTCCTGTTTTTCGTATTTTTCGTAGAATGGATAGTCCCTTTGCTCTGTGTTGTATTAATTGAGTTATTATTTAATCAATTGGGAGTTATAATTTAATTTTTTGAGATTATTCTCTTTACTTACATAATTATCCCGGGCAACGCCGGGTACCTCTGCTAGTCTATCTTTCTATATATATAAAGAAGGATGTTTGTTTGTTTGTGGGTTTTTTTGTGGGTTTGTTTGTCTATCTATACATATAAAGAAGGATGTTTGTGGGTCTGTTTGTTTGTTTGTTTGTGGGTTTGTTTGTTTCTTATGCAAAACTACAGTTTTATTCCTATCTTGTTGAAATTTTGCATACTTTGACCTTCAGAGCATGAAGAAGGTCACTATCTACCTCAGATTTCGGAAAAATAACAATTATTGATAAAAAATCGATATTCATGGTTATGCCAGGGCATATTAAAGAGAAATATCTCATGACGAACAATGCAAAGCAAAGTTTGTGCAACAATACTTATCAACAATGGTATGAACACGCAATGCACCAATACTATGCAAGGGTCAACAATATATATCTCTTGATTAATAATGCAAGGTAAAGTTTGTGCAACAATAGGTATCAACAATGGTATCAACACGCAATTTACCAATAACAATGAGCACAAAATGATGATGCAATGATAAAAAGTTCATTTTAAAGAATTATAAAAATGAACATAAAATGATGATGCAATGACAGAACATTCGTTTCCAAGAATTAGTAACAATGAACAGGAAATGGATATAATAGACGATATTGATAGGGCAGCCTCTCTCGATGAGGCAAAGGAGATATACGTGTCTTCCTTCAGCTCCCTAACAAGCATTCAGACAATTGGGAAAAGTGTGTATATGTTTCTTTGTGTGTGTGTGCGTGTGTGTGTGTGTGTGTGTGTGTGTTTGGCACGTTTTAGCAGTGTATAACCTATTACAGTTTATTTACAAAATACACATCAGTTTATTTAACTTCTTGAGATTGTTCTGTTTACCTATTGTGTAATTATCCCGGGAAACGCCGGGTCCTCTGCTAGTTTTTTATACAAATCTACAGTTTTATTCCGATCTTGATAAAATTTCGCATACATGACCTTCAAAGCATGAGTAAAGAGCAGGTTACACCTCAGATTTCGAGAAAATAGTAATTATTTATAAAAAATCGATATTCATGGTTATGGAGGGCATATTAATGAGACATATCTCATGACCAACAATGCAATACAAAGTTTTTGCAATAATGGATGTCAACAATGGTGTCAACACGCAATGCATCAACACTATGCAAGGATCAACGATATATGTCTCATGACCAACAATGCAAGGCAAAGTATGTGCAATAAAGAATTCAATGCTTAGAATTCCTGTTATTCAGACTTTTCTTAGAAAAGAGAATTCTTAGTACTTAACAATTTCTTGAAAATCTTTAAAAATGATCAGTAACTGGAGATAATGGAGAGTTAGCAGACTATTGAGAAAGAGTGGAAAGACGACAGAGGAAGCATTCCTTTAGCTCCGTTCTGTATTGAGCAAATGGTAAGCAAGTAAATAGAAGAATCGGCGACCGCTAGACTACACAAAGTAATGAATGGCCAAGTTTTGCTTCAAGACATCGCGATAATAGTGGGAATTGCAACAACATCAAGTGTACATCTAAAGTAAGATTACGTGAGTAAAAAAATTATTTTGACTAGCAGTGGCGTCCTTGGAGAGGTCCATCCATTGTGAGCCTTTAAAAAAATGTTTTTTCGTATTTTCATTAAGAATTTTTAAGGTATTAATTCTAAGCGTTTTTATGTGTTTATTTTTAAGATATTACAAAATTTAATCCAAAAACAAAAAAGTCCGAGCAACGCCGGGGTTATCGCCTAGCTTATTTGGTAGCACATCAGATCCAAACATTTCATAAAAATACATTTTGATTATATTCTGTGAGAATGTGTATATTTTGGAAACTGAGATCCTGATAATGGATGATTGAACGTTCGTTTCCAATAATTATTAATAATGAGCATAAAATGATGATGCAGTGACAGAACATTAATAAGGCAGCGTCTATTGATGAGGCAAGGGAGTCACGCATGTCTCCCTTGAGCTCCCTATCAAACGTCCAGACGATTGGCAAAAATTTATGTGTCTGGAAAGGAGAGAGAAAGAACGAGTATTGGTCAGAGTAACTCTGCAACTAAAACAGAGAAAGCTATACGGGCATCTCGAATAGAGCAAGACGGTATAGATGCTTCTACGTCAAGGGCAAGAAAAACTGGTGAGGCAAGTCACGAAAAGTTTAGATAAAGTCCTGATATATCACCTAGACTTCCTGTTTTTCGTATTTTTCATAGTCTCTTTGCTCTGTGTTGTATTAATTGAGTTATTATTTAACCAGTTGGGAGTTAGTTTAATTTTTTGAGATTTTTCCATTTTCCTACAAGTGTAATTATCCCGAGCAACGCCGGGTACCTCTGCTAGTCCTAAATAAGTTATTTAGCTATTCTAAATTATGAAATTCATTACGTCATGTCTATGTGATACTTATTTTTTATTTATTTTTCAATTTAACTTAATATATAAAATCCAAATGCCATTCACTGACTCACTCGTCAAGAAATCTCCAGAACTATGAAGCCTACAAACTTGAAATCTGTCAAGTATATTTCTTTTGGCTTCTAGGTGCTCGCTAAGAAAGGATTTTATTTATTCTTTCTTCCTTTCCATTGTAGATTATTTTTAAAATTCAATTTACCTGGAACTGAATGGGATTTTTGCTAGCTTTAAAATATTGTGACGTTTGCTTTGTTTAATGAAGAATTTTGCGATTGTTCCGTGAAGCAGCATCAACATGACTGCAAGTCTGTCGCGCCGGAATGCAGTGGATCTTTTATTTTTTATCTGAATGGCATTTTTTCTAGCGTTAGAACGAGGCCGACGAAAGACAGGCCAGGGCACTCAAGAGTCACATGATCATCGGGGTCCGGGCAACAATCCATCCTTCATTGTTTCCAACAAAGGAAAAATTACTGATTGTTAAAATTACTGGCCTGTCTCTCGTTGGTCTCGGCGTTAGAAATTGTGACGTCCTTGTTTGCTTTGTTTAATGAAGACTTTTGCGATTATTCCGTGAAACAGCATCAACAGTAACTGGAAGTCTTTCGCGTAGGAATACAATGTATCTTATTTTCTAAAAGGGCTTTTCGTGGCGACCAATACAGTATATAAAGAAGCTGGTTGACTGACTCATCAACACACAGCAAAATCTACTGAAGCCACCAACTCGAAACTCGGTGAGGTCATAGGAGGGATAGTGTAAGGCGTGCTAAGGACCGGGTTTCTCGAAATTCTGACTCCCTGCCCACCCAGGGGGGCAGAAAGGAATTGCACCTTCGATCACTTGGCTCCGCCCCCAATAAACGCAGATCTTCGAAATTTTGCAGGAAGGTATCTAGCTATCGTTTCAAAAAAGTAGTTTCCCCGATTTTCGATATTCGAATTTTAAGGGTGCGAAAACTGATAGAAATCGATTTTCGGGGGTGTTTCACAAGATTTTCTGATATTTTGATGCAACTTCGCGGAGAATAAAGATACAGTAACGAAATTCGGAGGGAAGGTTCTCGGGGATATTTCCGCTTTGTGAGGGGCACCAAGAAAGTCCAAAGATTGGCCCCCTGTTTTGTATTTTGCCGCCTAACTCCAATGCAGTATTTCGCAATTAAAAAGAGGTCTAGAATAATGAGATTTGGTACGGTGATGGCAATTTTTGGTTCATTTTTTAATTATCTGGATCCAGTTTTCCGAAGTTTTGTTTTCCGGTTTTTTCCGGAATATTTTTATGGTTTTCATAAATTAACATACAAACTGTCATGTTGAAAGCTTAGTTTTTACATTGGTCATAAAATATCGATTTTTTTTATTTTATTTAAAATTTATTTAATGTATCCAGGACTATTTTTCGATTTATTATGAAGTAGCTGATATACCCGGCGTTGCTCGGATTCTTTTTTGGTGAATTTTTGCAAATTCTGAATGTGAATATACAGAAAAAGTGAACATTATTTTCCACCTTTTCTCACCGGCCCTGCGTCAAATTCACTCAGCTAAAGGGCCGGTGATTGGAGAGAAGTGAAACAGAATACAATAAGAACATTTTTAAAAACTTTATCTGTCTGTCTGTTTGAACATGCTAATCTCCAAAACTACTTGACGAATTTTCATGGGGTTTTCACTGGTAAGTTGAGCGTAGCTTGCGGCTTACGAAAACAAAAAAAGATATCTTAATTTAAAGTTTTTAGAGTATGCTCAGCTTAGTACAGTTCGTAGAAAAGTCAAAAGATGGCGCTTCATTAGTTGATTTCATATATAACAATAGCGAAGCATTGCCGGGTCTGCTAGTAAAGATAATAAAATCCAAATAAAAAATTTTGAAATTGATTAAAGAAATTTTTTCAAAAATAAATCAATTCAAGTTGTTTCATTTTATAATATTCATTACATATGCATAATTATACCTTTTCAGTTTATTGCAGTCGTTGACTTACAGTTTATATATTTTTGACATTGTTAGCTGCAAAATTTGGTTAACACCATGTGGAAGAAGCGATTCCCTTACTGTAAGTTTTGAAAAAATCAGTAAAAATTACGTAGTGTCTGCAAACACATTTCAAAAATGAACAGTTTTATACCGCCAGTAAGCGAAGCGATTTATTTAAAATCAGCAATTCCCACCATTTTCCAAGAACATGGAAAACACCACGACTCATAGTGCACCGTCTAATATATTACAGCACCTAGAACCTTCTTTAGATTTTGATATGGGAGTTATAAAATACATAATAAGAATTATGTGGACATTTTTGCATGATAAAATTCACATAAAATACATATTTATAAAATTAAATTAGCAATTTAAGTTTTACCAAGAATAGATGAGGGGGGGGGGGATAGAATTTAAGGCGTCGACTACTTAGGTTATTTTGCGCCTTTTATACAAGTTATATCTGTACGC
Organism: Rhysida immarginata; assembly: GCA_023313115.1. NCBI lineage: Eukaryota > Metazoa > Arthropoda > Chilopoda > Scolopendromorpha > Scolopendridae > Rhysida > Rhysida immarginata. The sequence continues at coordinate 120,503 of JAHWFO010117659.1, read as the reverse complement.
AGCCCGGGACAAACACAAACATCCATGCCCACGGCACGATTCGAACCCACATCAGGCGGACTCGAGAACTAGAAAGCCTACGCCCTAGCCCTCTCGGCCATCTGGCCGGCCAAGAACTGATGAGATTGTACTTCTGTGAAAATAAAATTGCTTAAAATGTTTTTTTGCGGTTTTTATTTAAATATAAAATTTCCAGAAAATAATTTTAAAATTAAAAAATTATACTCTGTATGACGAAAGTTTAAAAATGTTTAAAAAAGTTTAAAAAATGTTAAACTTAAAACAAACTTATACTCTGTATGACGAAAGTTTGACTGAGCGTGTCCAGTTAAATTTCTAATTTCAATTTTCAGACTTTCCAACAATGTCTAACATTTGAAATCGGAAATTTAATTGGAAACGCCCAGTCAAAATTTTGTAGAACACTTTTTACTGTGACATCAATTGCCTTGCCTCGTTGTTAGTACTTGCGTCATTCATGCACGGCCCTGAGTGTTTCATTAGTCACGGAAGGAAAACGCCTATTAACAACATATTATATTTTATCGATGGGAAAAGTATGAAATGACATGTCTCTCTATTGAAAGCCTCTGATGAATATGACAGGTTGAACTTGGTTCCAACGAGATTTAGAGATAGTGTGCGTTCAGAGATCATTTGAAAAGATCATTGATTAAGATGTGCTTTAATTTGCTGCACTTTTTCCCTATTACAATTTTGGACACTCTCCGTTCCGCCCGAGCATTCGCTAGTCGATGACGACCAGACGTTTCACGTTGAGACCAGTTTTTTTGGCTAACATTTAAGTTTTAAAAAGAGCCGTTCTTGAACATTTGACGAATGTGGCAGTTTCGCTGATACTCGCTCCACGGCCCCGCGCTGCTACAATCAACCCACATTCAAAATCTGTCAAATCGCGTTGATTACCTATATCTTCACAAATGACGGATGTAGGAAACACAAGAACCCTGGAATACAATAAAAAAAGGATATTAAATAAAAAATCAAATAAGTCAAAAATAAATAGCTGACGCTACGGATAGAGGCTATCCTTATCAAAGCAGGGAGAATAATTCTCTAAGCAAGAAGAATATTAGAGGCTATCTTTTTCAGAATAATTCTTTAATATTCTCCTTGGTTTATAGAATTATCCAAAGATTAGCTTCTATCCGAAACATCAGCTTTGTATTTTTGGCTTATTTTAATTTATTTTTAATTTAATATCCATTATTATATCTTCGCAAACGAATCACTTCTACTACTAAGTTCTCCTTTTGTATACAGAGCAAATATGGCCTGCTTTAAAGCACTCTATAAAGAAAGTATGGACAATCCATTGTTGCAGGCAGCCATTTTGTATCCTATTTCATAGATGATTGCTTCTTGTTTTGCAGCAATTCAAATTTCAAAAGCACATTCCCCTCCAAGTTTTGTCAAAAAGAAAGTGTTCAATCTAGAAAGTTTGAATTTACTGCAAAACAAGAAGCAATCATCTTATGGAAAAGGAATGAAATATGAAACAAAAACCGCATAACTCACGTTTTTCTCAAACTTACTTTTTTTGCTGCAAACGCCTCCTTAAAGTTAGACGCATATTCTGGGTAAAAACCACGTAAGTCGGTTGATACCTTCCGCATCAAATAATACCGCTTAATAACAAAATAGAACATTTGCTCTTTCGACATACAGGGTGTTTTTGAATTGAGTACAGATTTTTTGGGAGATGATAGAAGAGGTCCTTAGAAGTATTTTTTTTGTCATATGAACATGGGGTCCCCGCAGCTCCGTTTACTTACAATACTGCATTGAACAATCAAATGACACCGGGACGCAGTGTGCGTTGGTAGGCCTAGATTATTTTATTTTTAACAATTAACACAAGCAATCTACTGTAATAACTTTTACAGTAATTGTTCGAAATGACCGCCATTTGCTTCATAGCACAATTCGCAACGCCTTATGATGGATTGATGTACGCGTGGAAACAGTTGATTTGCACGGTCGCTGATGTCACCTGCTGCCGCGACAAGCACGTGCACCTTGAAATTTCTTTGCAAACAATTACTTTAAAAGATCTTACAGTAGATTGCTTGTGTTAATTGTTAAAAATAAAATAATCTAGGCCTAACAACGCACACTGCGTCCCGGTGTCATTTGATTGTTCAATGGAGTATTTTAAGTAAACGGAGCTACGGGGACCCCATGTTCATATGACAAAAAATACTTCTAAAGACCTCTTCTGTCATCTCCCAAAAAATCTGTACTCAATTCAAAAATACCCTGTATATGAGTTTTTATTATGATTCAGATAATAAAGGTATTATCATAGCCGAGGAATTTATTAATGGATTCATTAAACATTCATTCATATTAATGAAAAAAAAATCTCAACTCCTGTCTCACTTCCATCAGCTAAAGCTTATGTTTTGAGAGTGCCAATTAATAGTAAAAAAAATCAAATGATTTAAAGCGAGTTCAGGAAAGCATTCTGGAAGAGCATATGCCATTTTATCAAAACATATTTAGCTGGTCAACTGTTGAAGATAATCAAGATGAGAGTGATGGAGGATATGATTACGTATACTATAATGATAGTAAAACATGAAAATGTAATGTTGATAAGATAATAATATTTAAGCGTAATTTTCAATAATATTGATTAAAAATATGATTAATATGATTGCTAGGTTCAAATTATATACCATCTAACCCTGTTTCTTGCTAAAACATCATAACTCAAAAAGAGTTTTCACGTTTTTTATATTATTATTATTCATAAATTATAAAAATTATTCGATATTTCAATTTTTTAAAGTTCAACCACTATATTCAGCCCAAAAGAGTCCTTCAAAGTCCTTCTTTTACAGAGTTTTTATTGATTCCTGAAAAATTCTAATTGTGTCACTTATGCGGTTTTTGAAATGACCGATTCAATTATAAGTCGTGGGAATTCAGGTACGAGTTCAAACCCCATCCTCGATGATTTTTTTCCTGTCAGAATTCCTTTTAAGTTGTATAAGCTAGGTGCAAGCGCAAAGTGTGCGGATCCTGGTGAGCGTTTCTTGCGTTGGCTTCGAGTGAGCTCCTTTGTTTACAGTTGTGCACAAGGTAAAACATAAGGCAAAAATAAACTAGTTTATTACTTTTGTGCTAAATTGTAGGTATATAAATTAACTTTAAACATGTCAAATAACAAATGTAGTGCAATAGGATGTGATAATAGGTATAAAACTGCCAAAAAAGCAGGAAAAACCAATTCATTTCTACATGTTCCCGTCCAGGCCATGACAAACTGAACGGATGCAGAAATGGGTCCAATTTGTGAAGAGGAAAACGTAAAATTTGTTTTTAATCAAATAAAATATTAATTCAGTATCATAATTTAATTATGATTGAACAATATGCTCAACAGAATTACAGGTGAGGAATGGATGCCACCTCAAATTCGTATGTATGCAGTGATCATTTCATTGGTAGAACAAAAAAATGATCATCCCAGTCATCCTGATTACATTCCAACAGTTCGATGTTTGACATCCAACGTGGCTTTCAAAAAAGTTCAACGCTTTCAGGGGTAATTCACGGTCAACAGAAGTAGTCTCTTTCTAGTGGATGTTTAATATTTCCCGAATTTCGCTGTTTAAGTCACAATGAAATTTTCTTAGCACTCCCTTTAATATGATTTTATAAGCTGGTTTATTTATGCTTGTCTGAGGCAGGCATTATCCGGTGACTGCTATAAATTTCTTCGTTCACAGAATCCGTATGCTTTGAATCAACTAATTACTTCTATGGTACTATTATGGTACTAGCTCGAAAAGATGAGGTGTAAATTGTTTCACAAAAAAAAATTAATTATAATTTAAGCACATTTTTCATGCTGAGTGTCAATTTGAAATTCTTAAATACCAGCTAACTCAATGTAAGCATTGCGTTTCTCTCCCGAATCTAGTTGATTTAGCTTCCACCAGGTGCACATTCACTAGCGCTTCTAGCGGCATGCACCTAGTTTAGTGGAGTTTGTAATGCATGTTGTGAATATAATCCAAAGTATCCAATGTGCCACGACATATTATTCGTTGCATTCCATAGACAGAGCCACAGATTAAGGATACACAATGGGGACTAAACATTGAAGCCGTCAACAACGGGGGCTTGCGCGAACAATATAGCAACTGCGTGCTCCATTTTTCTCAAAACGAAACAATGGAGTTGGATGACCATTATATATATATATATATATATATATATATTTCTATAGACCATGGTATTATTATTCTGGCAACAGACAGCGACAACAATACTTTTACACGGAAGCAGAAAGGCAATTTACTTATCATTGCGCAGATAATATGCGTAAGAATAGATTCAGACATCCGACGTTATCGAACATGTTGATCCCTGTATGTTTATAAATTAATAACTTTTCTGCAAAGGAAAATTGTCAAGAAATTTAAAAAATTCGTCCATCAACCATCGACATTAGGACTTTATCTGTGCCTGTTCTTTGCACGGGCTCAACTGTTTAGATTATTTCAAAGAGAGCAAGGAATTTTTAATTACAAAATTCAATGCACACCAAAAGATAGCAAAAATGAAGCCAGGATATTATTCATCTGAAATCGTACAGGAATTAGTTTCTCTTTTATAGAACATGAGAATGAGCAGCAGCTTCGTGATTGAATCGACGTTGCTAGGAGATCTTAGAAATAAAAATCTTAGAAATCTTTCATCGTTATTTGATTCTGTGGCACGACTGCTTTAAGGGATTGTAAAAGTCGATGCAAAATGCATGAAACGCCCAGCTATTAATAGCCCCGTGGTCTAAAGCAATTTTTAATGAGACCGCCGAAAGACTCTCACAAAGACTGGTACTTTATTCAAGGATCAGCAGCTAAAATTTTTAAATTAATCTTCTTTCTATTTTAAGCATTCGAAGAAAGTCATTGGTAGATTGAAAATAGTGTTTGGATTCCATGGAAACTCGAGCACAACCGTTCCTTCATGATCGACGTTTAAATGGCGCCAATCACCAACGCGAATTAGCGTTTGTCAGTTCAAATTTTCACGATGATGATATCGGTAACGGATCCATAATCCAGCTAGTCTCGCTTTCTGAGGAATATCATAAAATGGAGACTTAAATAATAGGGGATAGATTTTTGCAAGGACTTAAATTTATTTGGGATCAAGGAATCTGAAGGAATAGGAAATATTCAGCCCACTCACAAGCATAGGAAAAAATGACAGTCCTGTGATAAATGTCTTCATTAAGTATTTCAGTGTTGTTATTGTTTTAGATTGTTTAAATAAATTTTAACGCATTCAAATTTTACTATCTGAAGAACATTGTAGAGATAATTATTTACATAAGAGATATTCGAGCAAGGATTCTTGAAGGACGTTTATTAAAGAGAAACACAGGTCATTGGAATATTAATGTTCATCACTGGCAACATAATCCCCTTATAATATGTTGAAAAGCATATATCGGTTTCGCTCTGTTTATGTGTCTGTCCATCTGTCTGTCCGTCTGTCTGTCCGACGATTTCCCGAGAATGTTTTACTTTTTCAAATTCTGTTTTCGCTATTCGTTAGAGACCCTTCCTGAGCTCACCTGATTGTAGGTCAATTAATCTTAGACCAATTTCTTAAACAAGCTAATAAAGAGTTAGGCCTATTTTAAAAAGTTAATAAAGAGTTAGGCCTATTTTAAAAAGTTAATAAAGAGTTAGGCCTATTTTAAAAAGTTAATAAAGAGTTAGGCATATTTTTGTCATTAGCTAATTAATGTTGGGCCAATTTTTAACAATAGCTAATTGCTATTAAGCCTAATGTTAAAAGCAGCTAATCAATATTCGGGCTAATATTTTTAGTAATTAAGCGAAGTTAGGCCCATTGTTGTCAATAGGTAATTGCATTTCGTCATTCTCGCTCATTCTTGCTGTTAAGCCTATAGTTATCGATAACCAGTTGATGTTAAGCCTATTTTGGCCACTAAGTAATTAATGTTAGGCTTATTGATAATAGTATTAGATTTGTTTTAAAAAAGCTAATTAATGTTAGATCTATAGTAAACATTAGCTAATTTAGAAATGTTAGAAATGGTATGTGACAGGCTGATGAAGAAGACATAATGTACATCCATGGGTCCAGATTAAAAAAACTCATTTCTGGAATAGTTGTTTCTGTCTTTATTTTGTTTGATACAATTGTTTACCACTTGTATTGTCCTAACTAAATTTGAATTGCACAATCAATAATTCTCCTTTGAAAAGTTATCACGATGATAAGTTTGTAAAGTAGAGAATATTGCAGCAAATTATTGATTTTACAATGTCCATCTGTCTGCCCCTTTCATATGTTCAACATCCTTTGATAGAAAGTTGAAATTTGTTATGTAAATTTGCTATGGTCATTTAGGTTGGTTTAGATTAATTCATTGGGGTCGCAGTTAAAAGGGTCGGAATTAGAGGAATCCATCTGGTTACTATTGGATATATAGGGGGTGGACAGAATAACAGGAACACCTTTCGATTTAGACGTTTTGTCGAATATCTAGAAAAGTACTTAAGAAATTATCCTGAAACCTCAAGGGTGTAAAGGTTTTGGATAATTTCAGCGAAGGTTTTGTCCCAAAGGCAAATAGAGGACCAGCAACAAATTGAACAAAAAATTATGATTTGGATCATCCTGTAAAAAAAAATAATGTTTGAAATGCGTTGTAGCTGTAGCCTAAAGGGACTATCAAAAATTTCCCGGAATTGTAGTCTGGCCGGTGACTGGAAGCAGTATGCACATCGCGGCCTTAATCCCCTTCAAATTACTTTCCTTGGGCACACACACGTATTCCAACGAGACTGCCACTCCTGGAAAGCCCGTGCGAACTCTTCGTTTGGAATGGACTTGAGACCGCTGTCGCACTTACTTCGATCTCTTCTTTTGACACAACCTGGTCCATGAATCGTGAATCCGCAGATGATCGTTCAAACAGATCACCAGCAATTGACATCCGACATTCCATCTGATCTGCATTCAACTGATGCAGAACGAAGTTCGCGCAGACCCGTCGCATCCCCACGGGTTCCTCAACCAAGATCGCCTGAGCGGACCCGAAAGAAATGTTCATTTCTGAAGCCACTTCGTTGATGATTATCCTCCGATCAGTACGCACCAAATCCAGCACTTGCGACGTTATCAGGTTGCCTGGAGGTTATTGGTCTTCTCGACCGCGGCCTATCTTCGAGACTGTCCTGGCCCGCCTTAAACCGGTTGAACCAATCAAACACAGCTGTCCTGTTTCAGTGTTTGTAGTGTCTCCGTAGCACTTTCTCCAAGCTTGAACATGAACTTGATGTTTGCTTTGTGCTCAAACTGTGATATCACGCCAACATGTATTACACCCTCTTACAAGCACACGCTACATCTCCCGAATGACACGTCCGAACACACGTGCGCGGCTTGGGGTGTAGAGCGCGCTGATTACAGTGCGGCGTTTTCCAGACATACGGCGCTCACAATCAGTGCAATTCAGTGAACTTTTTGATAGTCCCTTGTATGATTAGGAGGCTTTTTTTTTTACTTATCTTTGTTTTTTGTATGAGAATAGCACGTATATTCATGGAGATATAAAGGTTTCTTTATAAAAAGAAAAAAAATTTTGTAAGTTTTTTTGTTTATACCATGTAGGATTTTCAACCCAATGCAATCCATTGTCAGGAAACTTGACAAACTACAGTAGAGACAACACCCTGCAATCAGAATATTAAAATATTAAATATTTGATGAAATATGAGCATATTTACTAAATAATGTTTAACTACGCATGTGCAAGCGTTACCAAAATGTGTTTTGAATAATTTATTAGCCAAATGTATAGAGCTACGTTTGTAAAAAGCGCAAGCAAATATCGTGAAAATTCGGAAAGATATCGCCGATAGAATGAGTTGAATTTCAGTTACTCTCAAAAATAAACAAAACGATAAGAAGCATTCTCCAAATCTTTATTTTTGGACCGGACACCGGTATCAGCTTCTCCTTAAGTTGATATGAAGGCATATTGATCTCATAATGAGTTCATTTGAGCTCATATTCAGGGAACCGTTTTAAAATAAAGCTATTTAACGCACATTGTTTTAATTGGTCCATTAGAAAGAGCACAATAATTCCTAGGTCTATTTTGCTTGTTTTCTCATTTCAATAATAATTGCAATTACAATCGCAATTTTATTTTTGTACTCTACGCTAAAGAATACGGAGTGTATTTGCTTTATGCAGAGAAGCAAACTTTACTAAAAGTTTAGTACGTTTCTTTTCATTTTGCGGAGGAAAGTACTATTTATAGTTTGAGCTACTGTTTGGAGAGTGTAGACCTTTGTGAATAAAAGTATCGGTGGTTTCTCACAAGACTCCAAACATTATCTTTCTTTGAACATTACTACAAAAGAAGGAATTGTAAACACGGCTCAAGCGCTCTAATTGTCTCTGCAAATTTACTTTTCTGAAATAACACTAATAATTGCATGATAGTTTTTTATTTCTAATTTTATTTTGATTTTATTTTACCGAAAGGTGCTTTATGCTACCAGTGTGGGGAAACGTGTCTGCCTGTCTGTCCGTCTGTCTGTCTGTCTGTAACTCAAACTCCTCCGAGGCTAGGAAAGATTTTCAAAATCTGTCTTCGTCAGTCGATGAATATGGTTCATGGCACGAACCAATTACAAATATTATCTAAATCGGTTCTTTGGCACGTCAACAAATGGTACCTCTATTTTCCCTCCTAGCAATTTTCAATGGGAAGATATATTGAGTTATATATTAAACAAATCGTAATGACGAGATAGAAGCGGTTATTCATTATTATTTTCGTCAGTCGATGAAGATGGTACATGGCACGAATCAATCACAAATATTATCTAAATCTGTTCAATAGCACGTGCACAAATGGTACCTTTACGACTCCATCTAGCAATTTTCAATGGAGAGATATATTAAGTAATATATCAAACAAATCGTAATGACGAGATAGAAGCGGATATAAATTACTATTTTCGCCAATTAATAAATAAGGTTCCGGGAATGAACCATTTTGAAAATGGTTGAAATCGAAACAATGACACGTGCTCTAATAGTACCCTTATGACACCCTCAAAAATTTTCAGTGCTAAAATATGGCATGTAATATATCAAACGACTTGGAATGATGTGTCAAGAATGAATATGAAGTAAAATTAATGGTAGTCGAAATTGTTTTCAAGGAACCTGGTTTAATGGAACCATTATGTTTTATTGGAACTTTCAATGCTAAAATATGGCATGGAATATATCAAACAACTTGGAATGATGTGTCATGAGTGAATATAACGTAATATTAATGACAGTTAAAATTATTTCAAAGGTACGTAGTTTAATGGTATCATTATGGTCCATTAGAAACTTCCTATTTTAACATAGGGCGGTTTAAAAATATAGTTCCGCTAATGGTTTAGTTTAACCTTTCGGTACTTGGTTATGTCATTCCTTAATGGTTTTTTTATTATTTATTAATTATTTTGTCAATTACTGTTTATTTTTTATTTTTATTTAATAACTATTATTTATTGTATTCCATGGTTTTTGTGTCTCTTCCTTTTCTCCGTTATAAATATCCGTTCATGATAGTTACACTAATAATAAAAAGACGTAAATTTGGAAGAAATTCAATGATCTCTGGTGTTTATTAGAAATTTTAGCTAAACTTTGAATTATCGCAAGCTACGTCAGAGTTAAAGCTATTTCTTGGAATGTGTACTGGATTGTGTATGCCGGAACTATATAATATCTCTCGGAATGCAAGAATAATAAAAAGTAGAGCATGTTGCTGTTTCTACCGTACAATCCAATACTCCCCAAAGCTGAACAACGCGCAAACGTCAAATTTTGGCAAAACTGTTACTGAAACACTACAGATATTGAAACAAGTTTATGGAGAAGGAAACTCGAGTTTAGGGTAATGTTTACAAGTCAGGAACCTTCCCAGACAAATAGCAAGAATATTAAGTAGGTTCATAATGCGGTCTATAGCACCATTTACAAAGTAGGCCTATCGACGATAGCGCTGCTCCGTGGGGGATCTACCATGACTTATCAGGAAATTCTCTCTGAGGTCCTGAATATGTTCCATGTACATAATCATTGCTCCTAGAATTACCATTTGCGGTAAATTCATTGACCATGCTGATAAAGATATCACATTTCTGGAATGCCTCATAACGGGATTTGAACCCTAGTACTTTGTTAATGACCCGGAATTAAAGCGCCAATTAGCCACGTGGAAACCTAATATCATGGCGCCAGAACAGGATAAAAGCAAGGTTATGTTGGAGATATTAATAAGGAGCCAACTAGAAAACTGTAAGTACTTACAATATTGACAGCAATGAAAGCGGGATGCCGTGGTGGAAGTGCTGGTTGCTTATTCCCTGACTGTGTTAAGATATTTCGGCATTATGCGCCATTTTAATAATTGCATTCGCGGAAACGTCCCTTCTTGTGGCGGAATAAAAATTGGATTGTTTTGCATGACACTGTCCGTTTCATCATCATCCTCTCATTCAGTTTATTCTACCGACATCGCACCTTGCGATTTCTTCCTTCCCTTTTCTACTTATAATAGTGTTCGAAAAATTCCTTCAGTTTGATTATTATCTTCTCTTTGAATTAAGGTCAGAATTTTAGGTAGTACTTGACATAAGCGTTGAATAAGTATTTTTTGTGTCTAATATTTATCATTTGGTCTGTTTTAAAAATCTATTTTTTTACATTAACGTGTGAAATCTCTCTGTAAAAACCATATCTTGCGAGAATAAGTGAAGACAAACAGTTCGACAGTATGAATTTGTAACTCAATTACGAGGGCTGTTCAATAAATAATGCAACACATTTTATTTCTCAGAACCTTACACCACCTTGTTCCCAAATTTTTTGCTATAAAAACCTATTTTTCAACATAATATCCATTCAAGTTCGTGGCGTAAGGCCTATCCAACATATTTACCTATCCCAAGGCTTGGGATGTATTCTTTGTTATTTTTATTTTATTTCGTTTTGTTTTTTCAAATAACCAAACAGTCCGACAATCGATTGCCATTTAAGAATAGAACTAATTTTTTCTCATTCTTATTTATTTCTACTTTTGCTTGACAAGCAGCTTTTTCTGCCATTTATCATTAGATACAATTTATTTTCGAGTAAAAATTTGAAATTGCTTTCACAGCTTGAAGAAAATTGAAAAAATTGCGTAATTTTTAGAAGACTTTTATAAAATCAATTATTTTATGTCATTTGACATATTTTGAGATAAACATTAAACTGGAATATCTTGTTGACTCTTATTAATCCTACAGTAAAATAGTTGTCATAGAGTAAGAAGTTCACCAGAATTTATGAAAAGTTTGACCAATCATATGAAATGACAACCAGATATTCTTTAGTCATCATCAGTATATTTGCATTCTCTTTTAGGGTTTTGCAGTCTTTACTGTTAAAAAGGAGACTCCACGTACTCTCACTCACCGATTTTGATAAAAATAAAATTCTACGAGCAGCTTTCACCTAATTTATACAGGGTAATTTTGAACTCGGTGCACAAACTTCACAAGGTGATAAACTGCAGAACATTTGTTACCAAAGAATGAATGGTCCAAAGTACACCATTAAATAGCTACGAGGAAAAATGTTGGAAATACTTAACCTATTACCAGTTGAATTATGCACGCAAACAGCAGAAATATCATTTGTGTAAATTATTCGTAAATTGAGGAAATAAACGTGAGGAAATTGTAGGCACGCTTCAACCTCTTTCTGATGCTTAATAAAATGCATGCTTTACGATGAGGAAATGTTTTTACCTGTTGTTAGAGTTATATACGTATTTCCAAACAAGTTAAAATCATTTAATTCCGAATTTTAATGTTGGAAATACTCAACCCATTACCAGTTGAATTATGCATGCAAGTAGCAATCAAATTAAACCTTGATAGTTAACTGTTGACTCCTGGAACATTTGGAGTAGTTGTTTTACTCCTGGAAACTCTTGTACACCTCATTCCAAAAGCGTATTCACTTAGGTGAATGATATTCGGCGTCCTTGCAATACATTAAACCAGTGAAATTAATTAGTCCAGGCAAGAAGCCGAGTCCGAATTAATCATTCACCTAATGAAAACGCTTTTGGAATAGGGTGTACGTGGCATGCCAGGCATTTTTGAAACTGTTCGCCAATCAATGTCTCGACGATGTCATGCATGTGTTACTGTTCGTGGTAGCTCTTTTAAACAGTTACTGTAATCAGTTGTCAACAAAATTACTAACTAATTTTTGTTATTTTTTCCATTGTAGCGATTTAATGGTGAACTTTGAACCATCGATTCTTTGGTAAAAATGTTCAGTGTCAAAGAGAATATAATAATATACTGAAGATATACTTCAACCAAATCGTGTGTCACGGAATTCGGATGCCATCAACAATTCGAGTGACGTGAGCACTCGTCGTACCTTCTCGACTCGAGTGTTCTACAACTCAAGAGACAAGAAGGTACGTCACAAGCTTCTCAGACAGCATCATGAAGCAGGGACCAATCAGGAGTCAGATGGCGGAGTGGCGACGAGAAGGAGATCTTCGCCAAATTCAAACGACAACAAGAGGAGAATGAATGCAGGAGCCAAGCAGAACGACAGGAGATTTCGAGGGAGACGGAGATTTCGAGCCCGAGATGTATGTTGCATCGGTAAAGGAGGCGGCGAGAGGTTTCCCCGACGAGTGTGGCGGCGCGTGGTGCAGAGCACGTGACGATACGGCCCCATGTTTATTGAATGTGATCTTTGAGTGTTATTAGGATTTTGCCCTAATAGTGTCGTCGTTTTAGAGAAAAAAAAAAAAGTAAAGTGCTTTTACTGTGTTTTTTTTGTGTGTGTGTGTGTGCGACGGCGGGTGCTGGTGCTTCTTTGTTCAGCAGTTTGTACGATAAAATTAATGTAGCCACTGTTAATAATTATTTGTTTCTCCATTTGGTGTCTAGTGATTCGACGGAGCATTTGCTTGTGTTCCTTTTCAGTTACAATAGTTTCACCAGGGCGTCTCGGCGAGTTAACCTCGGCCTCGCCATTCGTCTGGTGCACCATTTTTCCTATAACAGCTTTAGTGGAAGGTTTATCTTTCGCCTTTACTCCATTTTCAACAATAGTTCACTGGCGTCTCGGCGAGTTAACTTCCGCCTCGTCATTCGCCAGTATTGTTCTTCAAGCGTTCTCTTCAGTGTGGTCTCCGCTATTTGTGTAGTGTATGGTGTTCTACTACAGATTCTGAGTGTTGGTGTGTGTCGTGCTGTGTCGGCGCGATATTAGTTTATCTTTCATCAGTGCCTTATTTTGTTTTCGTCATGGCAAAAGCAGGGAAAACGGAACAACAGAAACTGGAAAAGCAAGTTTTGGACGGGCTAAATAAAACCCGTTTTAGAGGTAATATAAGATTGTTCAATCAATGCTTTAGCACATTATCCAATCAGGTGCGGAGGTTTCCAGAGGAAAACTAGGTGCAAACCTATTTGGCAGCATTCCCAGATGAAATTCAGCGGTCCCTGCGGCAGGGGGAAATAAACTGTGTTTCTATAATCAGGGATAGAGCAGTGCAAATCCTCGATGAGACAAGGAAAAAAAAGGAAGTCTCCAGTTCGAGTCACCCGATGCAAAAGCTATCGTCCAACAAGGAAATAAACGAGCCTCATGTAGCCGGGTTCAACACTAGTGCTGCCATTAACCCCTTCCCCAGGAGAGAAGACACACAGGCCAACGGGAAAGCAGAAAAAGAGACCATAAGTAACCAAAGTAGCGGGAAACAAAACATAAAAGAGGAGAAGCCTTTGTTGGTCAACAACCCCATCAGCGCTGCGGACCCTGATTTTGGTAAGGTGATTAAAAATCACTATCCAAAATGTGGCTTTACTAAAAGTCTATTGGCCAGACTTAAGCCTTCTTATTCTATAGAAGAGGGTTTAATTTACAGAAGGTCAAAAACTAATTCTCAATTAGTCGTGCCACGAATTAAATGCATCAGTGAGGCAATATTTAAAGCATTGCATGCCGCACCTACATCAGGACATCCAGGCGTAAACAAATCCATCCAGAAAATTCGTGCCGTATATTTTTGGCCAGGTCTGGAAAAAGATATACGGAAGATGGTCAACGAGTGTCAGGAATGCCAAAACAACAAAGTCCCAAGACAACATCCGTTTGGGGAGCTTCAGCCGTTGGCCATCCCCCCTCACCGTTGGCATACGATCTGTCTGGATTACGTGATGCCGCTACCAGCCACGCCCCAGGGCCACGATGCAATCTTAACCGTAACGGACAAGTTATCCAAGTGGGTTAGATTATTTCCCAATTCCACCATCACTGCAGAGGGGACGGCCCAGTTACTAATCGACCAGGTCTTCAAAATCCATGGATTTCCGGCCATCATAGTTTCAGATCGAGATGCCCGATTCACATCGGAGATGTGGAAGCAAATTTTTCGTCTGCTAGGAGTCACGCTTAAGATGGCGTCCGCCTACCATCCTCAGACGGACGGGCAATCTGAACGCTCGAACCAAAATATGATACAGGTGTTGCGGCATTACTTGAACCCAGACAAGACCGACTGGGAGGATTATTTAACATCCACAGAGATCGCTATCAACAGTGCGGTATAAGAGGCTACCGGATTTGCACCATTTTACCTAGACTTGGGGCGTAACATCATGATTCCGCCTTCAATCAACAAATTTCAAGTGTCAGAGGAGGCTACGCCGAAATTTGTTAAGCATCTAAAAGGCTTGTTGAGAGCGGCTCAAGGCAAAATCAAGAGGGCTAATGCTCGCTATTCCAAACATTTTAATCGAAAACATGTCCCATTTAAAATGAAAGAGGGAGATTTGGTTTTGGTACGGGCATCAAGGCTGCTTCATAAAAGGCAAGCGGAACATAAGTTGTATCCCAAATACGTGGGGCCTTTTAGGATTCGGCGCATAATTAACAAAGTTTCAGCGAAGTTAAGATTACCGCCACGATGGAACTGTAAGAACCAAGTAGTGCATTGTTCGTTTTTGAAGCGCTACATTAAACAACGAAGTGCTACAAGGAAACCAGGCCCCATAAGAGACCCTCAATTCGAAGATGTCTACCGAGTCGAAGCCATAAGGGATGTTAGAGGCAAGAAACCAAGGCGAAAATTCCTGGTCAAATGGGTCGGCTACAGTAAGCCTACTTGGGAGCCAGAGTCCAATTTACATCGCTGCCAAGGACTGGTTCAGGCCTTCTTTAGAAACCAAAGGAAGGCGCCAGCTGCATCCCAAACGGGCCGCAGGGCATCAACCAGGGATAGTGGGGCCTCAGCATCAAAGGCGGGGGATGAGTCCAGACCTATCAACCAGGGATAGTGGGGCCTCAGCATCAAAGGCGGGGGATGAGTCCAGCATCATTACGCAGGAAGATCTGCGTTGGAGGCAGGCGAGTGTGTCACGGAATTCGGATGCCATCAACAATTCGAGTGACGTGAGCACTCGTCGTACCTTCTCGACTCGAGTGTTCTACAACTCAAGAGACAAGAAGGTACGTCACAAGCTTCTCAGACAGCATCATGAAGCAGGGACCAATCAGGAGTCAGATGGCGGAGTGGCGACGAGAGGGAGATCTTCGCCAAATTCAAACGACAACAAGAGGAGAGTGAATGCAGGAGCCAAGCAGAACGACAGGGAGAGAGTTTCGAGTCGAGGGAGACGGAGATTTCGAGCCCGAGATGTATGTTGCATCGGTAAAGGAGGCGGCGAGAGGTCGAGCAGGTTTCCCCGACGAGAGAACGTCTTGAATTTCCCAAACGCGACGCCTGTGCGGATAAGGCTTTGCAGCGAAGCCTCGCTGGCGGTGGTTTCCGTGGCTGACGACGATGAGCGTCTACAGAGCGACTCCGAGAAAATTCTACAGTGCCTGAATGTTCCTGTCATATGGAGATGTCTGTCATGCGTTCCATTTCAAACAACCGTGAGTTTATCCTTCTTTGTGGGTTGGGCGGCTAATAGAATAAAAACGACGTTTCCTGAATTGCGAAGTAGAGCTCATATATTTAGTACTGAAATAATTGCTCTCTGGCCCAGGGGAATGGCTGCATACTACGAGGAGTCCTTGGGCTTTGTGATAATTCGCCCGCCAAAAATTGTGAATTCAGCATAAGCTGTAGTTTCCAGTTTAGTCCACTCCTGTTTTTTTTAGTGTTTACTAATTTTTACGTCGTTGATTGCGTTCTTAACGCCATTTGTAATTTTCTTAATTTATTTTAGGCATGTGTAAATGGGCTAGTTTGCCGGCCGATACTTAATTGGCACTAAGACTGAACTTGGACTTTATTATATTGTGTTACCTTTGTAAAGGGGCTAATTATTTTACAAGAATACTATTATCTGTGCAATTCGTTTTGTTTGTAATTACCTTCAGTGCTATTATAGCTTGAAATTTCTGGTTTTCTATGTGCGCTGTGTGCGGTTTATTTCACGCGCAAGAATAGCCTGTTAATTACATTTAGATTTAAGTTAGTGTTCTTTACATTTAGCTGTAGCTTTATATTTGTGCTATAGCGGGACCTTCATATGTTTAAGCCAGGTATTATGATTTATACCGATATTGTCCATTCTTTGATGTTTGATATTTTGTGTGATATTAATATTAATTAACGTCAGTTATTAAATTACACGTTAAAATTTTCGTATCAAGAGACTTTAGACCTCGGTCAATGAACTTTGGAACTTTGAACTTTGTTAATTCAATGCTTCATTTATTTATGAAGGTGAAATTCTTACAAAAACGTAAGGTGCTGTGGATTAGTGATGTGCGATACCAATGAAGTATCGATACTTCCGGTATCGAGTACTTTAATAAAATACTCGATACCAATATCTAGTATTCAATGAGAAAGTATCGATAGTATCGAGTAAAAATGAGTATTTATTTATATGGTAAAATGCATTTCTGAGAGGACGTCGAACCTATACTGGAGCACGTGGAGGCTAACATCACTCATTACAATTAGACCTCATTACTATTACTAGGAGGCTATCATCACGTGTCCGAGTCATTAGCTTTTTTTTTTTATTTCCCGTGCGCCCATAGAGCGAGGCGTGAGCTCGACCTCGTTAGGAGAAATAAAAACAAACGCTTCGAAAGATACTTCCCTAATCAGTAGGCAGCCACTGGAATAAAAGCGTTAAAATATTCAACAGATTCTGAATTAACGCTGAAAATCGAACATCTTCATTAGGTGACTCATAGGTTTTTTCAGTATCTAGTATCGATGTGCAAAGTATCGATACTTGAGCAATATTACAATGTACGATACTTGAGTACTCGATACCGGCAAGTATCGATACTTTTTGGTATTGGTATCGGTATCGGCACAACACTACTGTGGATTATGATTTTGCTTTATTGCTTTGTGATTTAAATTGTTAATTCTGCCTTTAGCTAAAATTATAAGCTTTTGTGTTATTGAATTGTGGTTAAAACCTTATTTTTATGTTTACTCATGTGTGGTTTATTCAACCTGGTTTAAGGTAACTTGCAATTCTTGTTATATAAGAGACATCTCGTTTACTATTTATCATTTTTATGATTTACTCGTTAGCAACTAAGAGTATGATCATTTTTGTTTTCCCGATTTTTGTCAACATTTATTGTTTATCTTGTTAATTAAGTATTTTATTTTTCATTCATTTTGTTCGTTGCACTGTTACTGATACATCTTCCACTGCGTATTACTCTACATTGTTTTATCCGTGACATCGTGAATACAGAGAAAAGGGAAGGAAAAATTCCGCGACCTGGACTCAAACCAGGGACCTTAACTATCGCCTATGTTCAGTATGTTATCACCTATTACCCTGACCGATTTCAAATACACTCTGCATAGCCATACAAAGCCTTTAGATGCACTTATGTGGATCTTATTTTCAGGTACAAGTTCAAATTCTCGACAAATTATTTTTTTTTCTCCCTAAATTCATTTTAACATGTATTGGAATGTGTAATCCATTTACTAAATTTATTTCCGATTTTCCAATTTGCTACCATTATTTTTTTCATAAAATGCATATACAAAATATTATAGTTAATGGCCCATAGTGATAAAGAGCATTTAAACACAGTTTTTGTTTATCCATAATTAATTATTTTTATAGATTTTGCAACTTCTGGAATGATAATTAACTCACAAAGAGATTAGTAATGATTGCACTCTGCACCTACTACAGAATAAAATGCATTATATTGGCATCTATGAAGAAGAGCACTATTCATTAATATTTTTAACTGTTGGTCACATATTACAATTTACTATTATCTAAGATTAGAACCAAAGGTTGCATTCTGTCCTATATTGCTGACTTGATTAAATAAAAAGAGAAGGTCCAGGAATATTGGTAGCGTCTTTATTGACTGTTCAACGCGTTTCGAGTAATAAGTCATCATCAGGAACTATGGACGAGTACAGAGTTACAATGGTAATAACACCTGGTATATATGGGAGGGGTCCGACCAATCAGAGAAAAGTAATTAACTCCAATTGGTGGACTTAAAAGCAATGGGTTAAATTATTATAGGAAAAAAACACATAGTTGTGTGAATACATGACTGGATACGTAATAGTAATAAAAATTACAGAATTAAAAATAATCAACTTTATAAAAACACTATATGTATAAGAGCAATACTGGATATAAGAGCAAACTGGATATAAGAGAAAAAACTGGAAAAAGATCCTTAGGCAGATATAAGAGCCAACAAAGCAAAACATTAGCTAAGAGTTTCTGTGGATTATATTCATTTCCGGGTTTATTATTCTGTTGACTGCATCGAGTATTGGGTTTTTCTCAAAACTGAGCTGGTTGTTTAGAATCTTTTTTCTATCAGACATGAGGTGTTTCCTAATTATCAGGGCTTCGTACGTGAGTATTCTCTGTGGATCTTTGATGAATTTGACAATGGACATAATTTCTTGGATATCACCAAAGCTGTGTTTGTTGTCGATAACGTGGTCTGCAAAGACCGACTTGTGGTCCCTGTTGACCCAAGATCTCCTGTGATCATTGAATCTTATACGGAATGATCCTCTTGTGGATCCCACGTAGAAGCAAACACAAGTTTGGCATGTGAGTTTGTAGACCTCGCAGGCATTGTAGACATCATTATGTTGAATCCTCTCCTTCGGGTTTAATAGATATCGGCATTTGTTTGCGATTCTATACGCAATTCTTAGCCCGTGATTCTTGAAGATGTTAGTAAACCTAGTTATCTCTGGGCCCGTATATGTAAAGTGGTATATTTAGTAGATTCCGTTGTACCGTCAACTATATTGTGGCGTGACTCAAGTGCTCGTCTCGTCTTTCGGTAAATAGTTTTTGTGATCTGGTCTGGGAAAGCAATTTTTCTTGCCACATCGTAAGTAAGTCTTAGTTCCTCGTTTCTGTCTTTAGCAGTGATAGGATATGATAGCGCACGATGGAAAAGGTAGTTAAGGGCCGCTGCCTTATGTTGTGGCGGATGGTTAGATTCGAAATTGATTATATTAGAGGTGGCTGTAGGTTTCCTGTATATGGAGAATTCCAGTTTTCTGGTGTTATAGTTTTTGTTCAGTGTTAAATCCAGGAAATTAACTGAGTTGTCTTTTTCTTCTTCCATCGTGTAGGAGATACTGTCATGGAAACCGTTAAAATGATTTAGAATCGGTATTGCGTTTGTCTTCTTCCGGTTGAAGGCAATGAGCGTATCATCAACGTATCTCTTGTAATAAACAATTGTTCCGTTTTTGAGGAGTGGGGTGGCATGCTTTTCTTCCAGGGTTTGCAAGAAGTATTCTGATATGACTGCACTGGTGGGCGAGCCCATCAATACACCCTTGGGGATGTTGTAAAAATTATCGTTGAATGGAGTTAAGGGCGTTGACTATGTCGGAACTAATGTTATCGTCCACTTTGTTGGAGGTCAATTTTTCTTTGATTATACTAATGGTTTCCGTAAAAGGTATATTCGTGTAATGATTTACGATGTCGAGGGAAATAAGGGTCAAATTTTCGTCAATGGTTAAGTTAGCTAGGGTATCCGCTATTCTCCAGTGCGTGGAGATTATTCAATGGGCAAATGTTCCTGATAATATCCGAAACTTTTTTCGCTAAGTAGTAGAAGGTGGACGACATGCAGTTGACTACAGGGCGGATCGGTTGTGTGACTTTATGTATCTTATAGAGTGCTCGGATGCGAGGGGAGTAGGTTTAGCACAAATAACTCTAAGGTTCTTAAATAATTGTGATTTAAAGTTTTTGGTCACTGACTTGATATCTTTTTGGAAATCGGTAGTGGGATCCTTTATGAGCTGGGTGAAGCCATTTTCTGTTATGAAATCCTCTTTCTTTCTGTGGTAATCGTCTTTGTAAATGATCACGGTATGCCTTGTTGTCCTCTAGCGTCATCTTGATTTTGGATGCAGTTTTGTAATCCTGTGACGGGGCGCTACGGGCGGTGATCCTATTGATTTTTTCTATCTCCTGTGCTGCTAATGTACGGGCACTGACACGTTCTCCGGGGGGGAAGTTTTAGTAAAGATAAATTTTAAATTTAAATGTGGGTAGTCTCCTTTTAATGGGGAAAATCGTAAAATTAAAATTTAATAAAAAACAAAAAAATAAAGTCACCAATCTTGAAAAACGATGAAGAAACTTGTGAGATGGAAGAAAACTTAAACGATGTAGTCTATTGAAGATGTTGTTGATAGTAGAAATAAACTTAGTCTATTGAGGATGTAGATGAAATCTTGTGAAGATAGTAGAAAACGATATCTTGATAGACTAAGTTTATTTCTACTATCAACAACATCTTCAATAGACTACATCGTTTAAGTTTTCTTCCATCTCACAAGTTTCTTCATCATTTTTCAAGATTGGTGACTTTATTTTATTTATTTTTTTTTGTTTTTATTAAATTTTAATTTTACGATTTTCCCCATTAAAAGGAGACTACCCACATTTAAATTTAAAATTAATCATTTAAACTCCTTAGATCAATAATATTTAGTAAAGATAGTTCCACTTCAGTGGCAAGGTTTACAAAGTCGTTAGCGTTGGGTTTTCTCCTAATGTTGTGTTTAAGTCCTTTATCTAATAAGTTGTTTTCGTCTACTGTGAAGTTGATTGATGTAAGGTTGACTACATTATTATGGAACGAAAATTTACTGGCCTTTTGTTGGTTCTTGGCTTCGGTTAAGCGGTCCAATTTGTTCGTCACTGTCGTGAATTTCTCCAGTTTTTCTTTTTCCCGGCTTTCTTTGATGTTCTCCAAAGTATTGAATAAGATAATGGGATTCATGCATTCGGCCATTTCTATGTGTAGATTCATCACAACTTGGTTGAGGCGTATCTTCTTCTGGTGTACGGAACGAAGTTCTTCAATGATTCGTCTCCTCTCAGCAAACTTCTTGGTGCGGATCGCAAGGGCAGAGCGATCGCGGATCCGAATAGTAGCATATTTGGGAGTTACCTTTACACGTAACCTTTTACGGAAACCATTGTATAATCAAAGAAAAATTGACCTCCAACAAAGTGAACGATAACATAAGTTCTGACATAGTCAACGCCCTTAATACCATCCATAATCAGAGTTATTTTACATTCAACGATAATTTTTGCAACATCCCCAAGAGTGTATTGATGGGCTCGCCCATCAGTGCAGTCATATCAGAATACTTTTTGCAAACCCTGGAAGAAAAGCATGTCACCCCACTCCTCAAAAACGAAACAATTTTTAATTACGTTGATGATACGCTCATTGCCCTCAACCGGAAGAAGACAATCGCAATACCGATTCTAAATCATTTTAACGGTTTCCGTGACAATATCTCCTACACGATGGAAGAAGAAAAAGACAACTCAGTTACTTTTCTGGATTTAACACTAAACAAAAACTATAACACCAAAAAACTGGAATTCTCCATATACAGGAAACCTACAGCCACCTCTAATATAATCAATTTCGAATCTAACCATCCGCCACAACATAAGGCAGCGGCCCTTAACTACCTTTTCCATCGTACGCTATCATATCCTATCACTGCTAAAGACAGAAACAAGGAAGTAAGACTTACTTACGATGTGGCAAGAAAAAATGCTTTCCCAGACCAAATCACAAAAACTATTTTCCGAAAGACGAGACGAGCACTTGAGTCACGCAACCATATTGTTGACGGTACAACGGAATCTCCTAAATATACCACTTTTACATATACTGTCCCAGAGATAACTAGGATTACTAACATCTTCAAGAATCACGGGCTAAGAATTGCGTATAGAACCGCAAACAAATGCCGATATCTATTAAACCCGAAGGAGAGGATTCAACATAATGATGTCTACAATGCCTGCGGGGTCTACAAACTCACATGCCCAACTTGTGGTTGCTTCTACGTGGGATCCACCAGAGGATCATTCCGTATAAGATTCAATGATCACAGGAGATCTTGGGTCAACAGGGACCACAAGTCGGCCTTTGCAGACCACGTTTTCGACAACAAACACAGCTTTGGTGAAATACAAGAAATTATGTCCATTGTCAAATTCGTCAAAGATCCACAGGGAATACTCACGTACGAAGCCCTGATAATTAGGAAACACCTCATGACTGATAGAAAACGATTCTAAACAACCAGCTCAGTTTTCAGAAAAACCCAATACTGCAGGCAACAGAATAATAAACCCGGAAATGAACATAATCCACAGTCGCCCGGACGGAAACTCTTAGCTACTGTTCTGCTTTGTTGGCTCTTATATCTGCCTATGGAATTTTTTCCAGTTTTTGCTCATATATCCAGTTTGCTCTTATATCCAGTTTTGCTCTTATATCCAGTTCTGCTCTTATTTCCAGTTTGCTCTTAAATCTAGTTTTGCTCTTATATCCTGTATTGCTCTTATACATATAGTGTTTTTATAAGTTGATTATTTTTAATTTTGTAATTTTTATTACTATTACGTATCCAGTCATGTATTCACACAACTATGTGTTTTTTTCTATAATAATTTAACCCATTGCTTGTAAGTCCACCAATCGGAGTTAATTACTTTTCTCTGATTGGTGGACCCCTCCCATATATATCAGGTGTTGTAACTGGCGATGGTAGATCCCATAAAGTATCGCGATACCGATACCACGTACGATACCCAAAAGTCCGATATCGATACCGGAAGTGGTGGACGCTGACGCTAAGGTGATCTTGAATACCGATACAATGAATTCACACAAGATTGAATTTTTTTTTAAATTTATTTCGAATTTTTGCTTTTAATCAAGTCCCCACTCGTCCTTTGTTAAATATTTTAGAAACAACAATTCTGATAAGCGATTTCCCTCCAGCTTATTTCTTCTATTAGTCATAATTAGATCTGCCCGTGAAAATAGACGTTCACAGGGCACTGATGTTGCACAAACAGTCAAGTACTTTAATGCTAACCTTGACACATTAGGATAAATGTCCTGATGCCGTTTCCAGTACTCAAGGGGATCTGAGAGCATCTCGGCATGTCTTGAGCTTAAATACTGGCGAAATTCAATCGGGATGCCATTTTCGTCATATGCAGTGTCAGTCGTTTCTTTTAATTTCTGCAATCGTAAGTTCCAAAATGAGTTTACATCTTCAACTTGCTGAAGTGGAACATCCTTTTATGAAGAAGGATTGTTGTCTTAATCCTTCAACTCCCTTAACAGCCTGCAAATTGTCTGATTGACTGCCAAATTATTGTTGAAGTCAGCTTTCTTAAAGCGTCCATCCAGCAATGTCGCATTAGCGAAGAAAATATTGCAAATATGTTTAAAAAAAAGTGTCACAATTGCAAATATAATATAATATAATATAATATAATATAATATAATATAATATAATATAATATAATATATAATAACCTCTTCAATCTTTCCAAAGCGTTTCTGAACTTCCTTCTGAATGTTTGTAAGAAAACTTCGTACAGTTTCACTAGCTCCATTTTCAGCTGTTGTTGTATAGTTATCTAGGTGCAATTTTAGGGTATTGCCCATTGGTATCACCTTGCGACAGGTGACATATTTTTCACCAGATATGGGATTGTCATCGATGGCCTGCTGTACTCGCTGAATAAATTCAGGTGTTCTGATGATGTCAGAGCGTGAGGCATGCTTTTTACGCTTTGCTACTGGTGCAACAGTGCCATCTTCGGTCTCCAACTCCTTCCGCACTTTGTGAATGAAGATCTTGCGACCTTAAAATTGTGATATCTCTAAATCGCTCTCCTCTGCCTTTATTGCCACGATTACTGCATGTCTCTTCATGGTTTGTGTTACTTGATGGTCCGCCATTTTGTTTTCCGGAAACGGAAAGGTCATACAATTTACTACAGTGCAGCAGTAGCCAAACGAAGGTGTGTCCTCAAATACATTACGCACCCTGTAATAATCTTAATATTTATGCATTATCATCTCATCTGTATATCAATTCAATGTACTTTCGCCTACCAAATCGGAAAAAACTGTTCACGAAAATTCTCAAGAACATTTTAATTTATATTCTAACAGACACAGACTAATTAAAAACGACCAGTATAATTTATTTAACCAAAGTAATCTACATAATTTACTTTATATTTATTGTTTTTGAAATAAAATATTGATGAAGTGTTTCTTTTGACTTCACTGCTTGCTTTATTTTCAGTGTTTAATAAGAACCATCGAGTGTGTCCATAAGCTTAATTCGCGCAACAAGTGCATGAATATAAAATGAGCTTGCTCATTTTTATAACAAAGTGATAACACTTTCCACAAAGGAATATATTAGGTTACTGCCTTAAAGAGAATGAAACACTAGGGAATAGGTATGAGGAAGGAGGGGAGGAGAAATAAAAGTGACTTTCCTTATGTTTGTAGGGAACCTTGGTGACCTCCGTTGTAGTCTCCGAAGGCGGTTTCAAGAGTTAAGCGCGCTTTATTTAATAAAGACGGCCAAGCCTGCTCACTTTGAAATGCATAGAGGGAAAAAGTATGGATTTTTTTTACCACCTAACAAGTGGAATTTTATTATAAAATCTGCAAAGAGATGAAAATAAACGCGAGAAACCGCATTGACCTTAAGTTTTTAATGAGCTAGAAAATAATTATTCTCCACATATTTGAATTATAGTTCTTGCTCGCTGTGCTATTTATTTGCTTTTACATATCGAAGAATTAAATAGCGATACTTTTAGAAATTAATAAGTGTTCAAATATACAATAGAAGAATATTAAGATGGTAAATTTAATAAATAGCATTAACGTTCCAAATATTGTGAAACATCATTAACTTGCCAAGATTCAGAAACATTAGAAATAAAAAAAGTAGTTACAGAGCTAAGTTTTTGTAAAAGGTTTTCATATCTCAGATGAAAAATGATAAAAAAAAATTGTTTGGCTTTTTCGACGAGAAATTTTGCAACGTCATCGTTCAGATATACTCTGACATCAGGTATCATTTGTTTCCCAACCAAATTCCTTTTTTAATCCGTTTTAGCAATATTGGTTTCTGGTGTCAAAAAAGAATTTTCCTCTAGCATTAATCTCGAATTTTCAATTTACATTTCAACCCGAGTAATATAAAGTTATTTTTTATTTAATTTTTTTCACGTCTATTCGATTTCTTGTTGGGTGGAAAGTAAATAGCTTAAAGAAAGATTTTTAATAAACACCAACGGTGTTTTAAAGGAAAAATCGTCTCTCTTTTAAAGAAAATTCTTCAGCAATTTTACTTTTTTCAATGATATAACCAAAATGGAAAGCACCCTTCTAAGCCATCAACAATTAGTTCCATTTTAGTTAAGAATTTTAGAAATTTTAGAATTTTAATAGTAGAAAATTAGATACGACAAATGATTTTTTATTCAAAGATTGCATACCTAAGAACGTAAGTTTAGGGACTCAAGCATTTCTGTGTCGCAGGCTTCGGATAACAGGAATTAGTAAGCGGTGGCACCCCCTTTTTGCTCTAACGACAGCCTCCACCCTCTCAGGAAGACTTTCCACCAGTAGTTTTTAGTATTAGCAAGCTGGAATTTTCTTCCATTCCTGCCTCAGAGCACTGGTTAATTCAGCCACGGATGAAGAACAGCGTGGTCTGGCTCGTAGTCGACGTTCTAATTCATCCCACAGGTGTTCAATGGGATTGAGATCGGGGCTCTGGGTAGGCCAATCTTTTTTTTCAACCCCGTTGTCTTGAAAACAATCGTTTAGAGATCTTGGTTATGGCAAAGAGCATTGTCATGTTTATACAGAAAAGGCCCATCCCCGAACTGTTCCCACAGTGTTGGCAGTGCACAGTTGTCCAAGATAACTCAAGAAGCAACAACATGTATCGTTCCTTTAAAAAAACAACTTAGCCCAGTCCGCACCATAAAAATGAGCCCCATAAGATGATGCCACCTCCTCCAAACTTCATTGGGCACCACACCCAGGTAGGAAACGTTCTCCAGGCATCCGCCAAACCCAACTTCGTCCATCTGATTTCCAGAGTGTGTACCGTGATTCATCAGTCCATAGGAATATGTTTTCACCGTTCAATGATCCAGTTTTTGCGAGTTTTTCAATACTCCAAGCGTCGCCTGGAATTGTTATCAGTGATGAAGGACTTGTAAGCAGCACCATGACCTTGAATAATCCAGGGAATGGAGTTCCCGACAAATGGTGATTGTGCTAGCAACACTGGAAGCAGAATTTCTGAGCTCTGTAGAATTCATTTTGGCAGAAGACCTTCGATTGCTCCGGATCACACGATCTAATCTGTCAATTTATTTTGCCTGCCAGTTCATGCTTGCACTTTTGTTGCTCTTTGGGTCTTCCATTTCGCATTCACATTGCCTATACCGGGTTTTGCAAAAGTTCTGTTACACATGTGAGGACCTCCGCAGAAATGACAACTACTTGTGTGATGCAGTTAGACACCGTTTTTATTATCAGAATTGATTTCGGTGTATACACAATGCATATTAATCGATGTAACCCCCATTGGCGTCAAGTACACGCTTTAGGCGAGGTCTAAAGGCCCGACAAACGTTATGGATGTAGTCTTTCTTCATAGCGTTCCATGCCCGGTTCACGGATGCTTTCAGCTGGTCGACGTTGCTGTGACGGATCTTTAAAGCCTTGCTTTCGATATGCGCCCACAAGCTGTAGTCAAGAGGGTGAGGTCGGGGGACTGAGGAGGTGTTCTTAGACCAGAAGTTCATGTTAGACCCCAACCACTCTTAAACGGTCTTAGCACTGTGGGCCGGGACACCGTCCTGTTGAAAGACGTAGTCCGCATTCCTCGTCACCTTTTTCACCCTGGGCAGTACGTTCTTGGTCAACATGTCCTTGTAGTCGGCCGCGGTAAGCCTGTAACCGGTCGGAAACCAGATTGGCGGCATTTTCATGCCATTTGACGCCACGACGCCGAGCATCATCACTGAGGCCGGGTGCTTGGTTGTAGTCACGTAGCTGACCACGCAATCGCTCTGCTTGTTGACGACCAGGTCGACCGTGAAGGTTTTTTCCATCAGAAAAGATGACAATGCGATTGCCATGGCTCTTCAAGTGGTTGAGATGGCTTTTTATCTCGCATGCCATCCGTCAGCAAAGGTCTTGAAACGCGCCTCAAACTCTTTTACCCTCTTCCTTGATGGCTCTGGACAGCGTGGCCACAGAAATCTTTTTCTTTACGAACTATGTTATTTTGAGAGTCGGGTCACGTTCGAAGACTTTTCTGACACCCACACGATTGATAACGCGAGGTCTGCCTGCACGTGGACGATCTTTGAGATCTTCCCCTTTCTTCAGCCTATCTGCAACTCTGTGGACAGTCATCCGGCTGACGTTGAACTGCTTAGTGAGGTCAGACTTGTTGTGGCCCGCGCGAAGGAGCGTAGAGATCTCGATTCTTTTACGTTCCATCGCAATATCCTTGCATCCGAATTGCCTTCATTCCACCTATATATGTTTATATTATGGTATCGTCCACGTCTTCAATAGCACCTGCTCTGTGGATGCTTCCACCCCCGCTATCGACGCATCCGCAAGTGTAACAGAACTTTTGCAGAACCTGATAATTATACGGGGTAAAATTGTGTAAATTTCACGGAAATTTCACAAGTGGCATCCTATGATGGAAGTCGCTGAGCTCTTTTGAACGACTCATATCTTAATAATACGAAGCAGATATATGTCTGAGGATGTGTGATGCTATTTAAATAATTTACATGTCATTGACATGCGACATTTAGCACATTCCATGAAATATGTCGGTGTCCCTAAACTTTTGATCACATAGAGTATACTGCAATCATAATTATCACCTTGGAGCGTAGGTTAATTAGTAAAAATTATAATCAAATTTTGAGTAACTATACAAAGTTTTCTTTAAAAGATAGCATTTTGCAGAATAACGGTGCTCCCATCACCTATGCAAACTGAGGTTAACGCAAGTTTGAAGATCGTTGACGCAAATCCTCATGTAAAGCGGTTAACGCAAATATTTAATGAATCTTCATTTAAAACCTATTTTCCTAGACAGTCCAGTCATCTCAACATTATAGAGACGCCGTGGGCTGCTTTGGAAATATTAGAAAAGATACACGTTCCTATGCCTCTGAAGGAACTTGAACAGCTTCTGCATAAAACATTAAGTAACTTCCAGGAATTGAATCCATCTTTTCCAGTGCGGGAAGGACAGGAAAACTGAGATGTAAAGTTATTACGTTTTCTCTACAGAAAATAAAAAATCGTTTGCATGAAAAAGACATAAAATGGCGGAGTCCGGTGAAGAAACCTCTCATATATGGAAACCATGTGAAGAAACTTCTCCAATAGGTACAGGAAAATATGGATCGTGGTTGGGGCAATATCGTATTCTCGGATGAATCCTCGTTTTAGTCACGTGATTCCCCGCGTCGAACATCGTAACATTAAGCACCCGGTATAGTCCATGTTTGGGGCTTGCTTATCAGAAAATGGATTTGGGAATTTGCGCATATTTATTGGAAATTTGAACCTAAATCACAAAAAGAGTCTAGTACCATCAGTTCGAAGGTTGTACGGATGTACACAAACAAACTGGGTTCTTCAAGAGGTTAAAGATCCGAAAATCGTAATCGGCTGTGAACGCAATACAAGGCACAGCATGATAATGCACAGTTAGACTGGGCGTCTTAGTCACCTAAGGCCAAATCCCATAGAAAATGTATGGGCTTATATGAAGCAGAAGCTTCGCAGGAAACGCACCTGAAGTTTGAACTAGCTACCTCGACAAATTTGACAGTTTTGAAAGTCTTACCTCTAGAGTTTACTGTCAAACATACCCCTCTATCTCCTAACGGTTGGATCAATTGAAAAAACACCAAGAATAAAACATTTCTCGAATGTTGCGTACAAGTATTCCATAATCCGAAAATACCATTAAAAAAAGGGTGTCCATTGCACATTTCAAAGTTGACTTCCATATTCGAAAATGGCTTCGGTGTTTTTGGAAATGGAATATACAGGGTTACTACAAGTGATTGACCCGATTTCATAAATTTACTATAGCTTTATTTTTTGACATATTATTTCACCAAATTTTGCAGACACATGGAAAAACTCAAAAAGTTTTTTTTGGCATATTACAAGTGCCTCTATATGTGCCCCTCTAGTGATTCTGCAGACATCAAGTCTATAATTAAGTTCATCCCATTCTTTGCGAAGCATGTCCTGTCAATCTTTTGAAAAGCACTGTTGATATGAGCTTTCAGTTCTGGTAGGTTTGTTGGTAGAGGAGGCGTAAGCACTCATTCATCTTTCACATAATCCCATACAAAAAAAATCGCAAGGGGTTAGAGACTGATATGAATGAAAGCAAGCACAACAAAATAGCTCACTGCTGTGCTCTCGTGGCATCAATCAGAAGCAAATCTGCAACAAAAAACACTTTTTGAGTTTTTCCATACGTCCGCAAAGTTTTGTGACAATATGTCAAAAAAAATTGACGGAGGCTCTGGTGACTGCCAAAGCCGCGGGATTTTAAGGCGTAGAAATACTACTGTATGTTATTATTGGTTACCGTTGGTGTGTATTTTTTGGCGAAAAAAGAACAAAATTAAAAAAAATTAGTATATGAAGTAAACTAAATTAAATGACAACAAAAGGTGAGGGCGGTGGGGGGGGGGGGCCAATAAAAAAATGGAGATGGAATTAAGGGGGGGAAACTGTGTAAGTAGTCCACATTCTAGCCGGATTTCAATAGAATGTCGTTAGTTGTTTGTAGGGTTCTTATCCATTCGTGCTACCTCATGCCTGTCAACATGTTCATGTAAAATGCCAGAGCATGTGGTTGTATATTTATATCTCATTCTTCCATTTATTTATTAATTTATTTATTTATTTATCCAGATATCTGATTGTTGTTTTATATTTTATTTATCTGTATGTATTTTTGCTTATAAGTTTTATTTTGTTGTTCATTAATAAGCGTGGGTGACAAGGACCATTACACGATGTTTGAACCAATTTGAGTATTTTCCTACGGCTCCCCCCTACCCCGCCATTCCTCTAAAGGGATCTGTTTCCAAATGTGAGCTGGTTTCTCCCCCTACTTGCTGGCAAATGTGTTACTTTTAAAACTCCCACTATCTCCAAGTTTCAATCGGAGTTGAGTAATTAACTCCGTCCTAGTCTTGAAGTCCCCACTTTTGTTACCCTAATGAATAATGATAATCTACCATTGAGTTATTCTAGATACAGTCTTGAAAACATATATTATTTTAGTCAGATTAATTGTTTTGTTTTAAGAAATTAAGAAAACTTCAAAGTTCATTTCTTAAAATCATTAATCTGCTTAAAATAATATATATTTTATTATTTTACAACATATTTTTAAAAGAAAACTAGAAGCGTACCCGCCCATTTGTATGATCGGGAAATAACCCATTGTTAGATTTTTTTCTTTGTTGTGACAACGTCCGCCGCCGCTGATTTTATATAAATGATGATGTACTGATTTCGCCGGCAGATGACAGGATTTTATGATATTATCTTAAAACGCTCGTGTTTCCATGTTTTTATACCTAATGCACAGGCCTTCTTTATATTAAATACACAGGTATTTTCTCGTAGGCCATGGTTAGCTCCAATTAGTTCCAATACACGCCGCACACGTATAAGCTGCAGCAGCGCCACTCCGTTATTAAGATGGTGAGCATAATATTCACTTAACTTTAACTTGCTGTAACTTTTGCCCCAAAGGCTCATTTGGTGAAATTTTTGCTTATTATTCAAGACTCAATCTTCCTCTTTCCAATGAGATAATGACCATAGTTTTAGGATATAGTGATAGAAAGATATAGACTGATATATGTACATCACTTTTTGAACGAAAAATCGCGTCTGAATTTTTCCTCGGCTGCACCCCTAATAGACGTAGTTCTACGTCAAAATAAAGCTACAGTGAATTTCTGAAATCGGGTCAATCATTTGTAATAACCCTGTATATAAAAACCCCATCACAAAAAGTACATTAATTCTTCCATTGAAAGTGCTTGTCATATTTGTATTTTAGAAGTTGTCTATTTATTCATTTTAGGTGAGACAGCATATGTAGTTCTCTCTGGATTGTCGTCTCATTTTCCAGAAATACGCATTTTTAAAGTTATAGCGCACGTTCTTTTCTTCGACTGACACTATCTAAAGTAATTTTTGTTGATAGACATTTATGAAAAATTATAAAAACCTATTAAATCTTCATGCTTGATTTTTATATTCTAATTAACTTCCACATGTATATTAAATGTTATCAACGTTTTATTAAAAGCAATTTCCTGAAGTAAAAATAAGTTTACTATCCGCGCGCCACGAGAAGACCGCTGCGTTGCTTAATGTGCTCGTATGGTGTCGCTGGTTGTTGCAGATCAGTCTATAGTTATGAAGGGAGGAAAAGCCCTAAAATCAAGTAACGCAATAACATGGAAGAAGTAGAATTCTACTTCTTCCATGGCAATAATGAGTTCTGGCCGTGTTTCCAAACAAATGAAAACGTTTGCATGGAGAGATAGATACCTGAGAAATAGGAAAAAAATAAAATCTTGTAAACATTCCAAGGAGGAGCTTTAGTAGTGAAGCAGAAATACATTTATACGTTTATCAAAAATAAATTAATCCTCCCCCCCCCTCCCCGCCTCCCGAGTAGGATAAGGCAAGTCATCTATTTTTACCCCTTCATCTACACTTTTTACCTCTCTCCAAGTTTTTTTAATCAATAAATTGATTTTCTCGAACGTAATACTGTATGTAAAAAATGTAAAAAAACCTTGTATCTTCTTTCCTTTCTCATCATTTCCGAACGTATGATATATAAGATGCCATATGTTGCCATAGTTTTAAGGACCAAATGACTGGCACCCCCGCAAATCCGATCCCACTGGAACAATTGGGCCTAAACTTCATAGTAACCGTAGATCTTGCCTAGAGGAATCTGGATACTGGATTTTACGCCTTTACGTACCTAAGTAGTACCTAATATGTTGCACTCTCTGAATCCCATCCCCGTAATTCCGATCCCCCTATACCAATCAAAACCAAACTTCAACCCATGGTAAGCAACATTCCGAATTTGAATCTTCTACCTCAAAAAAAGTAGAAATATGAAGGGGGGACTGACATTATAAAACCAATAAGTAGCTCCATTCTTATTCTACTTACGAGGGTCAGTCAAATGAAGACCGGAAATATTTTTTTACAGCTCCTTTATTACAGACAGAGTTAGTACACTATTTTTCAATGTAGTCCCCACCGAATCGGGAAGGCCTGAATACCTCGGGGAAAAAAAAATCTTCATATAATGGAGATCTTGCTTATAGGAATCTGCATACCGAATTTCACTCCTTTATATGCATAAATACACTTAGATCTTTTGGTCCCCTCTAATTTTCTCTCCCAAAACTCCGACCTTTGTGGGCTAATCAAAACCAAACTAAATAGTGAAGGTGCACATGCCCATAGTAAGCTACATTCCGAATTTCAACCTTCTATCTCAAAAAATGTACAAAATGATGAAGGGTGATTCAAATCGTGTGTAGAATAAAACCAATAAGTAGCTCCATTTTTCCGCTACTTAACAAGCTTAAAGATTATGAGCACATGAGCAATCGTGCGTCGACAAAACGATTTCACGTGCGCGCGCCGATGTCAGTAATGCTTAAAAGATGAACAGAAAGTAACAATGTATTCCTTCTTGACAAATCGATTGTTATATGACATGCCAGCATCTTTGAATTCTTTACACTCACTGTTTTAGCACGTGAATTCGACTTGAAGGGGTCCACGAAAAATTCTGAAAAGTTGATACGCCCGAGCTAAGACTTTGGTGATCATATTTCTGAAAACAGATTTTAAAAAAGTTAATCCGTTTTCAAGTTATCGTGCAAACGGCCGGATAAACTTACAGACCAAGGGCGCATTCTTATAAGTAGCTTTTATGCTAAAGCTCCTAATAAAAGAAGAAAATCGTCCTATTGTTTACATCGATGAAACATGGATCGACTCAAATTTGGCTGTTTGTCTCCCAACAATGAATAGATTTATCTGCAACTGCAGCGACTCCATACGAGCACATTAAGCAACTCAGCAGTCTTCTCGTGGCGCGCGGACAATATGACTTTAAGTTTTTGGATTAAAATGTCCATCCCCTTCAATAAACTGGATGAGGAGAATCTTAGTCAAAAAATGCTTGTGTGATTTAATTAAAAGATGAAAATACTTCAGCTGAAACGAGAGGTGAACAGAAAAAAGACAATTTTAATGAAATTAAAATTTTTAATGATTATCTACATTTATGTTTACTAACAAAAAATATTTTCGGAAAAAATGTTTTTTATATCTTAAAAATAGTAATTTTGTTTTTGGAGAACTTACTCCGGTAAAATCTCTAACAGGTCCACAATTTCTTACCTTTAATGTTGATCAACTTCCACACGTAATGAAAGAGAATATCATACAAAATGTCACAGAGTGCCAGATATTTTATGATATGGATTTTAAAAATACTCGACGTTCTTCGGCATTAACAGTCTTTCAAAGTGTAGGATGCCGTATGAACAACTGTTCTCTTTGAGGATTCCTATGTCAACTGTTAGCGATGCCATATTGAAATGGAAGAACTGACTCGATGGAAAAACATGGCCCAAAACCAAACCATCAAAACTGACAGGTCGACTCAAGAGAGTTCTGCAAAAACAATTTTGCGGGCAAATCATACTTTCAGTGACTCAAGTCAAACAAATTTTGACATAAAATACGTCCTATTTTTCGAAACTAGGATGCCACGATTCATTCGTGAATGTCAGGAAAAACGTTAATCTTGGAAAATTTAATATCAAGTAATATGAAAACTATTTGTGATAGAGTCTTGAACGATAATACATTCGATAGAGCATTAAACAAAGCATGATTTAGACATTTAGTTCTGACGTCATCTCCTGATGCAATCGCAGTGCAAAATTGAGTGATGAAATTGTGCGCAGCGGGGACATCAATTTGCTCCAGGCTTTAGATTCCGTTGTGCGAGCACGATGTTTTAAGCGCCATTTGTTTTCACTTTTTTTATAAAATAGCTTAAAAATAAAATCTCAATATTTAAAGCTTGTCTCAATTCGGCCGTCGAAGTGCGGAAATTTCGCAAAAATTATCGAATGTTCTAATTGGTGCATAATAAACACCATAAGAATTACGAAAATCATCAACAGGAAAAGAGATCGACAAATGGGAAATCTGAAAAGATCCGGATGTTCGATCTTGAGCATCAATGTGCTCGGCGAGATCACCTCAAAGCTGAGGTGTTGCGCTGCATGGTGCACAATGCCCGATACAATTGCATGTATTTCCACCTGTCACACAGTAAATTAAGGAGAACTGGGAAACCACTAATCCACATAACGATATTATTAGTGTCACACAGTGGTCCCGAAAAGGTCGCCAGAATTCAAAAAATCAATTTCGAATTTTCTAAAATATTATTAGTGTTTTGGAAAGAGAACTAAATTCCTCATAGAATGTTACCAATCTCACAAGGAGACTCCACGTACTCTGACTCACCGATTTTGATAAAAAAAAAACAAAAAACATTCTACGAGTAGCTTTCACCAAATTAAAGACCCGTGCAAAGCCATTCGACGCACTTCTCAAAATTTTCCGAGAAAAAAATTCATAACCTTTGTTATAATTGCCTACACTTTATAAATGCTCGAATTATAGCTTAGATTTTCATCGTGTTCAGGTGGACTAGTGGTAAAATGCTTGAGTTCTAATTTGTAGATGTGGTTTCAAATTCCATCTTCGATATTTTCTTTTCTCTTTGTAAATTTTTTAACATGTATGGGAATGTGTATTTCATTTACTAAATATATTTCCGATTTTCCAATTTGCTACCATCATTTTTTCTTATAAAATGCATATACGAATTCTTATGATTAATGATCCGCAGTGATACTTACTTACTTCCTTACTTACAGATCCGCAGTGATAAATATAGTTCATCAATCACCCTTCATTAACGTTCTTAAATAGCAAATTAGCCACCAAATTACAATTTCTTATTTCTATTATATTAACCGCTCTGTCTTTACCTACACGTGAATTGTAACTTCTTTTGTGTTTTTTTTTTAAAAAAAAGGTAATAAATATAATTTGTAACAATCTTTCAATTAA
Organism: Rhysida immarginata; assembly: GCA_023313115.1. Taxonomy (NCBI): domain Eukaryota; kingdom Metazoa; phylum Arthropoda; class Chilopoda; order Scolopendromorpha; family Scolopendridae; genus Rhysida; species Rhysida immarginata. Next base: position 84,704 of record JAHWFO010117659.1, on the reverse strand, counting down.
TGCAAAAATAACCTTAGCAAATCAGAAATATTAGATTATGTTTAATTATAATAATTCTTATATGCAAATCTATGATAAAAATCTATGCTAAAAATCTATGTTATAATTCGAGCTTGTATAAAGTGTAGGCAATTATTACAAATTTTATGAATTTTTTTTCTCGGAAAATTTTGAGAGGTGCGTCGAATGTCTTTGCATGGGTCTTTAATTTGGTGAAAGCTATTCGTAGACTTTTTTTTTTTTTATCAAAATCGGTGAGTCCGAGTACGTGGAGTCTCCATGTCAGATTTAAATTTTTTACTAGCAAAGGTACCCGGAGTTGCCCGGGATAATTACACTTGCAGGTAAACAGAATAATCTCAAAAAATTAAATTAAATTTTGCAATATCTTAAAAATAAACACATGAAAATGCTTAGAATTAATAACGTAAAAATTCTTAATGAAAATTCGAAAAAAATTTTTTTAAAGGCTCACAATGATGCGTAAGAACTCTCTTTTCTAAGAAAAGCCTGAATATCAGGAATTCTATGCATTGTTATAAATTGAAACTTATCCATATTGCATCATCATTTTATGTTCATTGTTATAATTCTTGGAAAGATTTCTTTAACACTGCATCATCATTCACGATGGGCCTATTATTGCACAAACTTTGCCTTGCATTGTTGGTCATGAGATATTTCTCATTAATATACCTTGCCATAACCATGAATATCGATTTTTTTATCGATAATTATTATTTTTCCGAAATCTGAGGTAGACAGTGACCTTCCTCATGCTTTGAAGGTCAAGTATGCAAAATTTCATCAAGATCGGAATAAAACTGTAGATTTGTATAAAAAACAAACAAACAAACCCACAAACAAACAAACAAACATCCTTCTTTATATATATAGAAGACTAGCAGAGGACCCGGCGTTGCCCGGGATAATTGCGCTTGTAGGTAAACAGAACAACCTCAAAAAGCTAAATTAAACCTTCAAAAATAAATCTATTATTGGGTAAAATAATAACTCAATCACTACAATATAGAGCGAAGGGACTATCCATTCTAAGAAAAATCCGAAAGACAGGAATTTATCTCTTCACTGAAAAAATCCATTCTAGGTGATATACCGGGACTTGATTTACCGAAAAAAAATTTTTTAAAGGCTCACAATGGATGGACTTCTCCAAGGATGCCTTCTAGTCTAAATAATTTTTTACTCACGTAATCTTACTTTAGATGTACACTTGATGTTGTTGCAATTTCCTTTCTTCTTTCGATGTCTTGAAGCAAAAATTGGCCATTCATCACTTTGTGTAGTCTAGCGGTCGCCGATTCTTCTATTTACTTGCTTACCATTTGCTCAATACAGCACGGAGCTAAAGGAGTGCTTCCTCTATCGTCTTTCACTCTTTCTCAATAGTCTGCTAACTCATTATCTCCAGTTACTGATCATTTTTAAAGATTTTCAAAAAATTGTTAAGTACTAAGAATTCTCTTTTCTAAGAAAAGCCTGAAGAACAGGAATTCTATGCATTGAATTCTATATTGCACAAACTTTGCCCTGCATTGTTGGTCATGAGACATATACTGTTGATCCTTGCATAGTGTTGGTGCATTGCGTGTTGACACCATTGTTGATACTTATTGTTGCAAAAAATTTGTCTTGCATTGTTGGTCGTCAGATATTTCTCATTAATATGCCCTGTCATAACCATGAATATCGATTTTTTTTCGATATTTATTATTTTTCCGACATCTGAGGTAGACAGTGACCTTCCTCATGCTTTGAAGGTTATGTATGCGAAATTTTATCGAGATCGGAATAAAACTGTAGATTTGTATAAAAAACAAACAAACAAACCCACAAACACACCCACAAACAAAAACATCCTTTTTTATATATATAAAACTAGAAGAAGTACCCGGCGTTGCCCGGGATTATTACACTTGGGATGTAAACAGAACAATCTCAAAAATTAAAATAAATTTTGCAATATCTTAAAAATAAACACATGAAAATGCTTAGAATTAATACAGTAAAAATTCTTAATGAAAATTCGAAAAAAATCTTTTTAAAGGCTCAAAATGGATGGACTGCTCCAATAATTTCTTACTTAGATAATCTTACTTCAGATCTACACTTGATGTTGTTGCAATTTCCACTCTTCTCTCGCTGTGTTGAAGCAAAATTTGGCCTTTCATCACTTTGGGTAGTCTAGCGGTCGCCAATTCTTCTATTTACTTGCTTCCCATTTGCTCAATACAGCACGGAGCTAAAGGTTTGCTTTCTCTGTCGTCTTTCCACTCTTTCTCAATAGTCTGCTAACTCTTCATTATCTCCAGCTAGTGATCATTTTTAAAGATTTTCAAGAAATTGTTAAGTACTAAGAACTCTCTTTTCTAAGAAAAACCTGAATAACAGGAATTCTATGCATTGTTACTAATTGAAACTTATCCATATTGCATCATCATTTTATGTTCATTGTTATAATTCTTGGAAAAGATTGCTTTATCATTGCATCATCATTTTGAGCTCATTGTTATTGGTGAATTGCGTGTTGAAACCATTGTTGATACCTATTGTTGCACAAACTTTTATTTGTATTGTTGGTCATGAGATATATATTGTTGGTCCGTGCAGAGTGTTTGTGAATTGCGTGTTGATACCACTGTTGCAAAAACTTTGTCTTGCATTGTTGGTCATGCGATATTTCTCATTAATATGCCCTGCCATAACCATGAATATCGATTTTTTATCAATAATTATTATTTTTTCGAAATCTGAAGTAGACAGTGACCTTCCTCATGCTTTGAAGGTCATGTATGCGAAATTTCATCAAGATCGGAATAAAACTGTACATTTGTATAAAAAACGTACACACAGACCCACCCACAGACCCACAGACGCACAGACCCACAAACATCCTTCTTTATATATATAGATAGACTAGCAGAGGACCCGGCGTTGCCCGGGATAATTACGCTTGTAGGTAAACAGAACAACCTCAAAAAGCTAAATTAAATCTCCAAATTGGTTAAATAATAATTCAATCACTACAATATAGAGCGAAGGGACTATCCATTCTAAGAAAAATCCGAAAGACAGGAATTTACCTCTTCACTGAAAAAATCCATTCTAAGTGATATACCGGGACTTGATTTACCGAAAAAAAAATTTTTTAAGGCTCACAATGGATGGACCTCTCCAAGGATGCCTTCTAGTTGCTTACCATTTGCTCAATACAGCACGGAGCTAAATGAGTGCTTCCTCTATCGTCTTTCACTCTTTCTCAATAGTCTTACCATTTGCAAAAACTTTGTCTTGCATTGTTGGTCATGAAATATTTCTCATTATTATGCCCTGCCATAACCATGAATATCGATTTTTTTTATCAATAATTATTATTTTTTCGAAATCTGAGGTAGACAGTGACCTTCCTCATGCTTTGAAGGTCGTGTATGCGAAATTTTATCAAGATCGGAATAAAACTGTAGATTTGTATAAAAAACAAACAAACAAACCCACAAACAAACAAACATCCTTCTTTATATATATATAGAAGATACTTCAATTTCCAGTTCAGTTCAAAGTTGACCTTCGGACGAAACAATCGTGATAATTCAAAGTAACGGAGATTTTACTACTCTGGTTTTGTGGGTATATTTTATAAACGCTATTTTTTGTAGCGTTTTTTGTAACGCTATTTTTTCTAACAAAAATTTTTGTTAGAAAAATTTTTGTAACGCTCCGCGCTATTTATTTCAGCAACGATCGCTTTGTAGTATACAGATGCGAGTACTAACAAGCACGTGTTACGATGTTGAGTGCGTAACTCGAAAACTACTAATTGGAATTTGATCAAATTTTAACGGTATACACAGTTTTAGGTACCCTATTATTTTCCTAAGTTTCATCATCCTAGATTTTATAGAACATGTTAATCTTGATAGCGGCATTTTTATTTCTGTTCATATCTCAGTTAGCGTTCAAAGTCGGACTCCTGTTCATATGAACTTTTTTTGCTTAGAATCACCCATACTACCTCCCCTAAAAGTTTGTAAAAGTATTTTTGAAACTCCCTGTATATTCCACATTTGTTTATTTGTATGTTTGTCTGTTTGTGTGTTATTAATAATCTCCTAAACGGTAAAACTATTTACTACCAAATTCTGTACAATTTTTTCTGGCACCCAAACTTAAAGTATAGAATGGGTTTTGTTTAGAACGTTCAACAATTCTCGTCAAGGATATGAATTTTGACGTTAAAAGAAATATGTATATGTTTGGAAATATCTGGTTGTTCTCAAGCATCCGAGAGCGAAATCCTCGGGGAGTGCGTCTCGTGACGATCGTGTCAAGTGTGTTTATAATAAATATTTAACGATTCTGGACCGGACTGTTTGCCAGCTCACACGTCAACATACAGAGAAAAGGCGTATCGATACGTTTGAAAAGATCTTTTAAGTAAACATAACGTTTATAACCGTAAACAAAGAGTCTAATAATGGTTCTAATCTTTGGTCTCGTTGGCACTCTTTCGATATCCTTCTCCTGAGCAACAACACAAGCAAGACTCGCTATTACTTCGCTTCTTCTGGACATTTTTTGACATTTAAGTTTGCTAGTTTGGTTCTGTTATGCTGTTTTCAGTTATATGGATCTCAGATTCGTAATATGCCAAATTTCGTGTAAATCAAATAAGTTTTTACATTTTGGCCAGCTTTTCGGGATTTTGGACCACTGTGCGTCACATCGACGCAGAAAGCACATATGATGCATAAACGTTTTAAGACGGTTATTTCAAAAGCACTGCACACGGTAGCATCAGTGGAGCGTGAATGAAGCAACAATATTGAAAATCACGTCATTTACGTTTGGAACGTAGCCTACGAAAAAGACAGGCCCCGGCGCGGAAAAGTCACGTGACCATGGTAGGCTGATCAACAATCCAACCTTCATTGTTTCAACAAACGAAAAAATACTGATTCTTAAAATCTAAGATGGAAACAATGAGGATTACATTGTTATTCAGCCTAGGATGATCAGGTGACTTTTCCGCGCTGTGGCCTGTCTTTTTCGTCGGCTACGCGTTTGGAAGCTTGAGTAAGAAGCCTGTGTTTCGTTTCATCCATAGCGTACTGTCCGGGACTCAAGAGAATACCTCTGAGTTGCACAATTCCACAACTACACGGCAGAAAAGTTTGGGTGAGTTCATTTCTAAAAAGGTTGGACAGGGACAGTGCAATTGTTGTCATATTTTTCTCCTGCGTCGCATGTTGTTTCTCCTCGTGTCTGCGTTTTTTGTTGTATAATAGGTTTGCTGGGAAAATGGTTTAAGAAAATGAATTTAATCACATCGAAAGGTTAAATTTTCAAAAATTAATTAACCCTATCTGTATAAACCGGTGATAAAAATTAAAAAAAAAATTAGTTTGAAAAAATAACATTCAACAACCAAAGCACACGCACAACAAAAACAACGCAGACACGAGGAACGACAACAGGTGACGCCGGAGAAAAATATGACAACAATTGCAATATCCCTGTCCAACCTTTTTAGAAATTGTGACATGGATGTCGTGGTTTTTTTCACCAAAATATGTTGGGGTTGATATAAAATATTAATTTATTGAAATATTATTTGTATAGTTATATTGTTGTCATTTAATGCTAGCATTAATTGCTTGTAGCTAATGATGTATTGTTGATTATGGAAAACAATTCTTCTTTTCACGTAGGTAACAATTGTTTAAGTTTTTTCATTAGTAATAGCGTAATAATTCTTTTTTTTTTTTGATTTGTTAACGTTTTCTTGGTGATGTCATGAGGTTTGTTGCGTTACTTCCTTCCTCACCATGAAGAAGAGGTGTTCGAATTCAATTGCGAGTAGCCACTGCTATTCAGGATGTGTTGCCACAAAGGGCTTGGACATAGACAGAGTTATTATGGTGTTGGATACGTAATGGCCTTCTTCAAAGTTGAACAGTGGAATTGCTTAATTGAATGTTAATTTCCTGCATCTGAGATGATTTCTTTTTCGTGTTGAAACGACCTGCAGCCTCCAGTGTCCGTAACTATTTTCATTATAGTTTAGTGTTAACCTACCCTTGAAGTTTAACTTGAATCTAATGAGTTATGAGTGATGGGACCGTTTAGTTCCGAATTAAGCACCTGAAAAGTATCATGCAGATTGAACGCCCCCATTTTTTGAGCTGGTGAATTTTTTCGCAAGAGATAGTGGTATGTTGCCTACATTTGATTCAAATCGAAGATGTTCGAAGGCATCTGTTGATCACTTAACACAACGCAATGAATATTCTGTGTACCCGGTTAGAAGGGTCTTGTGAAATGAAAACCTTTGTGGTTTTGGTCAAATATTGTATAGGTTTGGAATGCCTGAGTATATTTCACGATGATGTATACTGGCTGAGGATAAGGCATTAAGCCCTGTTGACATGTATTTGTTCATGTGCTGTGTTGTCTCTGAAGTGCATAAAGCATGCATTGGTCTTATTATTTTGGTTTAGAATATGCTGGTTGGTTGGTTTATTAGAAATTTTAGCGTCGACTACTAATGTCATTTTGCGCCTTTTACAAAGTTATATCTGTATGCAGTCCAGGACAAACACGAACATCCATGCCCACGGCGGGATTCGAACCCACGACCAGGGGGAGAACTAGAAAGCCTACGCCCTAGCCCTCTCGGCCACCCGGCCGGCAGTTTAGAATATGCATTTATGCGCATTTAAGTTCCATAGAATTTTGTAAGCTTCCTGGTGGGTGAGGTGATGAGGAGCCTTTGAATGTCTCCCTGGTAACAATTGCAAAAGTAATTAAAATTTCACAGCCTGTCTTACTGCCTGTGGCAGACGGGTTGGGTTTTCTCTCTTTTCATGCCAATATTTGGGGATACTGAATGATGTGCCTGTATCAGATGATAGAATTAGGCCATTGATAACCCCAGTGGTTGATTTATATTTTAAGGCGTCCCAAAACATGGTCAGCTTATAAAGAGCCAAATGTGCTTGTTAATTTAGGGCAGGTCATTGCAGTGCTTCCATTTTACTGATCTATTTGAGAACCCGGGGAAGACATTCCCATATGTGGGAGTTTACAAAATGAACTCACCCAAACTTTTCTGCCGTGTAGTGGTGGAATTATGCAACTCAGAGGTCTTCTCTTCAGTCCCGGACAGTACTCTGTTTTTCAATAACGCGAGCTTCAAATGGAGCCTGCATATATCTCGCGTATTGTGATTGTTGAAGATCAAAGGTCGTACATAAAGATCGAAACTTTACGTGGAAATCTACAGTGATTTAAGTGAAGTTTATGCCGTAGCACAATTTCATGTGGGGCTAACTCGTTTTCGTGATGGTCGTGTGAGCCAGGAAAGCCGAAAACATCAACAGATGAAAGACGTGTAACATTTATGACAGATACGCTTGAAGATCATCGAGCGATATGAAGAACATTTTGCAACCATAGGGCTTCCACCAACGTCGGTATTCCGAATTCTGACAAATGATTTAAATAAGAGAATATTTTCTGCGCGATGGGTCCCACGTAGCTTGACTGCTGAACAAAAGCAGAAACGCCTGGACATTGCAACATTGCTGAAACAACGATCCGACGTTGAAGGTCAAGCATTCTTGTATCGAATTATCGCTCTTCATGAAACGTGGGTTTTGAGCCGGAGTTGAAATCATAGTCCAGCGAGTGAAAAGTCACAGCTTCCCCGCGACCAAAAAATTTCGACGAGCTCAATCAAAGGTCAAACAAACGATGATCTTTGATTATGATCACCAAGGAATCATCATGATAGACAGAGTTCCATGTGGAACAAATTTCATAGCAGCTTATTATTATGACTTCGTGCAAAAATAAACAAAAACCTGAGTGAATATGATTAGGAAGGGTTACCTCATGCTACCTACAGTCCGGACTTGAGTCCACCTACTCCCAAAGTTGAAAGCACCTATGCGGGGATGCAGTTTTCCTACTCAGGAAGCGCTTTCTGCCGCCGTTACCCGAGCTATTCGACAGACGAACAGAGATGGTGTCGGATGGAATAATAAAGCTTACCAGACGTTGGGACCCTGTCATTGAGAAGCGAAGAGACTATATTGGAGGATTATAAAGAGATAATGTAAAAAAATAACATTTTAAGTAAACAAAACGACCCTCTTATTATCGAGTGATAGAATTCAACCATGGAGGTCTGTAATGAGTCACATTTAAAGCAGTGTACCTAACGTAATGTGTAGAGCGATATATATGCGAGAATTAGGAACAATAGTGTTGTACAAAATTATTTCTTATTCGCCATGGGCTGTACTGACGTACTCTAAACCTTAATTTGCGACCATGTTACGATACAGCCACGTCCGATTTTTTATGTGAGTATGAAAGTTAACGCAAGGTACATTGTATAGCTACACAAAACCACGACGCGTATACGGGGAATATATTATATGACACCGCAAAACAAACACGTATCTTTAAAAGTTCCTTTAAAACTCATTATTTTTATGAAAGAGATTTATCGTTTTATTTTATCAGACCTTGCCATTTGGAACCGGATGCACGAGTGTTTTCATTAATGAACGAATCAATGAACGACGTTAGATTCCAGCATCGGCATCACACAAACGGCCGCCGTCCATTTAGAACCATTCGATTTAAATCTGTTCTCTCGGTTAGAGAGAAGCTAGACGAAATTATCCTATTTATTTTTCATGAAAACATGTGTCGCAATAAATCAGAATGAACTTTCTAGGCTTAACGGAGACCTTCCCTTCGCTCCAAAATGGATTAACTGCTCACTCCGATGATGAGGTTTCAAAAGACACTTTAGGGAAATTTTTAAAACATCTATGTTGACATTACCTATACTGACATCGTACGCTTCTAAATACACAGTCAAAGAAGTGGATTATTTTTATCTGATTATTTTTAAGTGCCTTGCTTATTTTAGAAGCTATAGCTGAATTCAATAAAAATGGAATCTTAACACTTACTGGAATCTTATAATGTTCTGCAAAATATTATGAATTAAATTTTTGTAAGTGTAAGTAATCACGTGTCGTAACATCTTTAATATTTTTTAAACAACACAATGAAAACATGTAATTCTGATTCATCTTGATTCATTTTGCACATGTGAACATTATTTTATTATCTAAACTTCTTGTTATAGTCACAATATTGTATTGAAAGCGACAGTTTGCTTATCCAAGAATGATAGAACCACTGGGAATTTTATACAAAATAAACAAATTTAGTAACCAATAAAAGTACCGTTATTTTGCAGCCCTTTTATACATCCATCTGGCAAAGATTTAGATCTTTCTGCAGAGTTTCGTCTGTCTTGAACCTCTGCCCCTCCAGATGCTGGGCCCAAACAAATGACAATTATTGGGGATCAGGTCTACAAGAGTTGCTGCTGTCAAATTCTGTCAAATTCGGCGTGACATGGGGCATGGTCCTGCTGGAAGAAGCATTCCGATGAGGTGCCATAGAACTCCACCATCGCTCCAGGAAGGTGCGTTTCCAACATCTCTTGGTACCGGTGATAGGTCCTACGCCTGCTATACATAACGTAGCCCACACAATGACCCCACCGCCAGAGTCCTTCACTTTGGGTACGAGGCACTCTGGATCGTATTTCTCGTTTGGCCTTTTCCAGATCCACACATGACTGTCAGATTGTTGGAGGATGAAGCGGCTTTCATCGCTCCACATAACCTTTGTCACCACTGACGACCCTCCGTACACCATCATAGACTACGAACATCATTCACTCTTGAGACAAATGGTTTACTCCTTCCGGCTCTCCCACAGACGCCAATCTCATGGAGGGCATGCCGCACTATGCTTACTGATGGGCCACGGGCTGCAGCTGGTGAGTAGGCGTCTGGGTCCCCTACAAAGGCAGCAATGATGTCCCGCAGGGTGTCTTTGCGATGCCTGACCACCAACCGAGACAGAGCACGTTTATCTCTCGGCGACAGGAGTGGACGTCGCGCCCGGAACGTTTTGCTGTCGTTGTTGCACCTTTCTGTTCGTATTTGTGTACAACATCGTGCACAGTGGAGCGAGGATGCCCAGTCAAAGCGCTGATTTCGCGAAGTGACTTCCCGCTAATGCGGCACCCCACAATCATTCCTCTCTCAAAGTCGGATATTCTCGGACTTTGTCACTGCTATACCACCTCATGAGTCGCGTCTTTAATATGCATACTGTCACGTGCTTCCTGCAGGCTGAGACCACACGAACATCACGAACATAGGGGTTTCCACATACTTTTGGCAGGGCAGGTGTATGCACAAAAGTCTCGATCAACCTTGAACAGCTATAAATAACCTCTGAAATGAAATGTTTAACTTGAGGAATTCTAATTTCTATTCTTTATATCTGCGTATACGCATACTTATTAAATGATTAGGAATACTCCATTTCGATGAAGGGTTTTATTCTTTGTAAATATTAAGATCACGTATTGTAGAAAAGGAGTTACAGTATACGTCTAATAGAATGACGTCCTAGATTACAGTTTGTGCTGTGAGAGCAGAGAATATTGAGCGCCACGTGGTATTTGACTGACTTCAAACGCGGATGACGCCGGGGGCTTTCAGGACTGGATAAAATAAATATTTTCCCAAATACCCATCTTCTATGCCATAGCATTTGTACACTAGTAGCTAATGAAGAATTAACACCCTGATTGGATGATACCACACTGCTGTGATTTATTTTATTAAGAGTCCTGCAAATGAACAAACACTGTGATCACACAATTACAACTTTGTAAAACACTGAAGTTGAATAGTGTCATTTTCTTTACTCGCAAGGATTAATAGCGTGTGTAACTCCCCCCCCCCCCCCTTGCTGCGAAGCAAGCCAGAACTCTGGCAACTTCAGAAAGGTCATTCATTGCTCGTTCCACCTGTAGTCATAATTGGGCGAGAGTCGTGGCCACGGATGACATGTAATCCAATCCAGTCCAATACATGCTCAATAGGTAAAGGTCTGGTAAGCGAAGTAGCCGAACATGCTGTAGATCATGTGGAATTACACAACCTGCATGTGGACAGGTTTTGTCTAAGGCCTGGGTCACATAGGCGTAATACGCCGCGTAAATACGCCGACGTAACGACTCCAGTGATGTCACTTCCGCTAAATAGCTTGGCGCCGCGCTTTACGCGAAGTTGACCCTTGGGTGACCTTGCAAGTATCGGCGTGTAACATCTCCTGTGTATCAGAACTGTCTCCAAAGCCTAAAATTCACACTTTGTGGAACATTCAGTTCTCTGGAGATTTCTGTTTGTGACTGTTTTGCTTCAAGTCTTCTGATTATTCTGCATTTCATACAACATTAATTTGACGTTTTTGGTCCATAATAAACACAAAATCAACGATAACAAGAAGTTCTAGCGTGGCTTGAAAGAGTGCGTAACGTGACACTATAGTTTACTATACGATATTTTATTGCGCTTTGATCACGTTTCATAAATATGTACAGGGGTTGGATAAAAGAATGTGACACCAAAGAAAAGTTACAAACTGTTTTTTAATAAGGTCTCGGGTCTCATTTTGCCTTGAGAACAGCTTCTCACCTTCTTGGAATTGATTCATACAATCCTTTAATAGTCTCCATTGGGATTTTGCACCACTCTTCAATCAAATAACTTGCCAATGGCTAAATAGATGAAGGGGGAGGAATTCTGCTTCTGAGTTGCCTCTTCAAAACTGACCATACTGGTTCGATTATATTCTAATCTGGCTATTGAGCGGGCCATGAAAGATGCTGCACTTCGCCATCGTGCTCTTCAAACCAAGATTTCACAGTTCTGACAGCGTGTATGAGTGGATTGCCATCTTGAAAACGGCGTTGTTATCAGGGAACAAAATCTGGATCAGGGGATGGACCTGGCCGCCTAAAATGTCACAGTATCGGTCAGCAGTAATTCGGCGTTGAGATTAGTAATTGGACCAATTGAATAATAAGAAATGCCCCCCCCCCCCTATAACAATTACAGATCCGCCACCGTGTTTTACTGAATGTAGGAATGAGACAGTCTGGACGGTAGGCTTCTTTGGGGTTTCTTCAAGCGTAAATTCGGCCCGACGTCGGAAATAATGTGATGGATGATTCATCCGATCTAACTCTTCCAGTCATCGGGTATCCAGGCTTTATGGTCTTTACACCACCTGACACTGGCTTCAGCATTGGTCTCTGTGATGAAAGATTTTTCAATTGAAGCTCTTCCATGAATAGCTTTTTTTTCATTTGTGAAGCTCTCTGCGAACTGTTTTTACCGAAATGGGGTGTTCAAGTTTGGTATTAAGCTCTGCAGTCACTTTTGTTGCAGTAGTTTTTGGCTGTTTCGACGCAAACCTCGTTAGTGCTCGACGGTCCGTATCATTCAGTATTGTTTTCCTGTCCACTATTCTTTTTCACCGATGACGTCTTACCGTGTTTTTAGTACGCACACATAAATTGGAGACTGATGTTCTTGAAACGTTCAACATTGTCGTTGTTCGGGACACGGAAGCACCTGCTAAACGGGCACCAACGATCTGCTCCCTTTCAAAGTCTGTGAGACCACACATTTCAGGAAGCACTTATTGCAAGCTAAACAGACTTGTAATATACTGAAATGTAACACAGGAGAGGTAGAGAACTGATTTTTAATACATGAGACCTGCAATTTTCTATGAGCTTTCTCAAACGTCACGATTATTTGGACAATCCTATTTTGAGCGAGTGTTCAAGTTATTTTGTCCAAACCCTGTATTTCGGAGATAATCCGATCGTGATTAGACATCGCACACTTATTAACCGTCTAACTGAATTACATGAAATTTACATACCTACGTTTATTGTTTTTCAAGATCTGGACCTTTTTAGCAAATTTTCGTAAAAAAGTGCTTATGTGATTGGTTTGTCCATCTGTCAGTCCGTCCGTCCGTCTGTAAACATAATTCCAACAATGCATTGCGTTGCAATAGAGACAGTGCGTGTAGTGAATTGCTGGAAGAGACGAACTATCTTTGCATTGAGAAAAGTGCGTGCTGAGCACTTCGGTTCGGCTCTGCGAGTGATCTAAACGTTGTTGAGATGGTGCGCTTGTTTGATGATTATTGAAAGGGGAGATCGCTGCCTAAACCAAAAGAATTTCTTTATTCGTAGAGAGTTTATTATTTATTACGATAACTTGAAAACGAATTAACTTTTTCACAATGTTTCCACCAATCCATTAATATGGGACAGAGCATGAACATGTTCGAAGGTGGGATAGCCGGAATAGTTACAATAGCACGTGCTCTAATGGTACCATTATGATACCCCTTTAAAAGTTTCCAATAACCAGATATGGCATATATCAAACAAATCGTTACGACGTATCATGAACGAATATATAGGAGTAACTAGTGATAGCAGATATTGGTCTCATGAATAAATATAACGCGTAAATAATGATAGTGGGAATTGTTTAGTACTACGTGTTTTAATGGCACCATATGGTACCGTTGGAACTGTCAATGCTAAAATATGGCATGTGATATATCAAACAACTCGTAACGACGTGTCATGAGTGAATATAACGAGTAGTTAATGATAGTGTGAATTGATTAGTGGTTCGTGTTTTAATGGTACCATATGGTATAGTTAGAATTTTAAATGCTAAGATATGGCATGTAATATATCAAACAACTTGTAAGGACGTCTCATGAATGAATATAACACATAAATAATGATAGTGGGAATTGGTTTAGTCGTACGTGTCCCAATCGTGCCAAAAAGTACTGTTGGAACTTTCACTGCTAAGATGTGGCATGCAACCCTGGTAACAACGTGGCATGAATGAATATAACGAGTAATTAATGGTAGTCGGAATTGTTTAGTAGTACATGTTTTAATTGTGCTATATGTTACCTTTAGAAACTTTCAATGCTAAAATATGGCGTGTAACATATCAACCAAATCCTTACGGATTGTTAGACTTATTGTTATCCTTAGCTTATTGGTATCAAGAGCATATTGCTGTTAGGCCTAATATTATCCAAAACTAATTTCTGCGTGACGTATGGCTAATCGCTTGCTTCATTGATAGATGATAACGTAGAAACACTTCAGTAATAGAATATGAATAAACAATAGATGCTTACGCAGAACGCTTCAACAATTGAGGCTCACTTCGTTTAACATTATGTGGGAATGCCTACAGATTAAAGAACTTTTATTTTTTCAAATATTTAAAATATAATTTCACACTCCATTTATTCTTTCAGTTCTTCAAGTTTATTTTCTCTATACATTAGATTACTTAAATAGTAATTTACAATTTAGTTTTCATATTTATATATTTTCTCTAAAGTGTTTTAAAATGTAGATTATTTCTATGTATCCACATATGATGCTATAACACGAAAATGTGCTTCTTTTATCCGCTTTGACGGTAAAATCATTCTTGTTTAAAATGTATGCTGAACTTTTACACAAGTTTAGTTTGCGTGTTCAGGTTTTACCATGGAATGTTTGTGCTCATTATACGCCCTTATACTAGTTGGCGAAAAGATTAGATCAATATGCATTTGAAATCAAAGAATGCATTTATAACCAAAATGCATTCCTAATCAAAATATATTTGAATATTTTGATAAAGGAAAATTTAATAAATACATTTTTCCCCTTTAGGTAGTTTAGATGGAAAATTTAATTGCTAATTTGTCCGCGAAGAATGTACGAATAAATATGATATTCATTCATTAAAACTATTTTCATAGCTAAAAATAAATCAGAAAAGCATGATGAAAAACATAAATGCAACTTATACCTCAATTAAGGGATTATAGGGAATAAAATTTAAGGAAAATTGTTTTTTCAAATCTCAATTTTTGAGATTGAAATTTTAAAAAAACTTCCAGCGTAATTAGGAGAGCAGGGTCATTGATGCATTCTAAAAAATAAACGGGAAAGAGCAGCATTTGTTATGAGCTTTATTTCAGAGAAATCTTCCTATCAAGCCCAATGCACACGTCCCACAATAAATCATTTTCCCTTTCTTCTGACACATTCTATCGTTCACGGTAATAGCAAGGAGCTCCCTCTCTTTCTCCTTTATAAGTTGGAGGAACAGGGCACAGTGAGCATGGAAGGTGGAGTTCACTTGGGCCAACTGGCTCTTATCGAAATTTTTTTCCTCCCATCCATTTCTTTTTCAGAGGTTGTGGGAGAGAGAGAGAGAGTTTTAGACTTCTTATGCCTGTTGGTTAGAGGTAGGAAAGAACTGATTGGGCAAAAAAAAAAAAAAAGTCGACGGATAGGGGTGTGTGATTTCAGTCGTAATATTGATTCCAATAAATAAATCATCTCCTGTCATATATATTCTTGGCACAGGTTCTTTTTGGCGTCGTTTTTGCAAAGCCATTCTTCCACCTCTGCACGGTGCATTTCATTCATGTGATTTTTGTCCTGATGCAATTAACGTGGTTCTTTGGCCTCGGTTATTCGCGGTCCAGAACCCAAGCCAAGGACATGTAACCCACCTCCATTTTTCGTGCTTCCTTTCCTCTACTTCTTTTTTTTTCTTTTTGTTCACCACTCCCCTCCCTTTTTTCTACCTTATCCTACCTCTCTTCCTTTGGGATGAGGAAAATAATAAGGCACCGGAAATGCCATCACCTTCCAGAAACAGCGGCTCATAAATTCACTTCGGCCTGAGCAAAGAGAGATTACGAAGCAAAACTCCAATAAAAAATTCTGAGCGTAATTTAAAGAATATAAGATGTTCTACACCCCCTCCACCTTCACCACCTTCTACGCTCTCTTTTTCCTTTTACATTCATTTCATTTCTTAAACGAATTCAATACTCCTCTTTTAAATGAGATCCGCATTCCTATTATAAACGTATTTTCTTTTTTTTCTTTTTTTTTAAATTGATATTGCCTTCAAGGGTTCCGACAAAAATGTATTTATTATTTCTCCTTCTTAGCATAAACTTATCTACTAAGAAATAAAATTTACTTACCCTATAATGTGAAAATAAATTAGAAATTTAGCTTGTACTCTTGTCTGAGGAAGACAATATTCTGAAAGCCCAAGAGATTAAAGTCTTACTCTGATGGTCTTGGCTCTTCTCAATTTTACAATAGAAAGCGAAATTTACAAAAAAATTCATGCATTAAATTAAATTGTTATTATAATTATGAATTTATTACAATTCTTATTTACAATAATGAGCTTCATTAATTTTACAAGAGCATTGACCTTATTTTTAGAACAAGTGGAAAATTCTTTAAAACTTTGGAAGAGAACCGAAGCATGCTTTTAAATTAAATTAAACGAAGCCGCTGGAGAAAATTTGCCGAGTACGGACGAAGAAGAAAGTTACTTAGTATCAAGGAAAACAAACAAATAAATGCATTTAAAGTGCTTATTTGATGGAGTATTGTTGACAGTAATTTCTCCTACTTAGCAACGCCCTATTCGTCCAGTTTCTTATTTTATAATGCAGTTACACTACAAGTCGGATTTTTTTTCCCCCTTAAAATAGAATTTACATTTACGATTAATTCATTATATTAATTCAATGCCTGTCGCTTCGCTGACGGCAGATGAAAAACGTTCAACTTTAAATTGCTTTGCCCTTTCAAATATGCCTATAATATTAAATAGTTTCCGTTTTAATACAAAAGATCTTTGAAGGATTTACTTTATTAACTTTACCTCTATTTCTTCAGGCAAATAAATATTATTTAAGTTTGGCACTTCGGCACTAATGAAATTTAAAATATCGTTCTCAGCGAAGAATTAATAAATTCTCTTTTAAAACTGCTTAACAAAATGTTAGTGTTCTATTTCATACCAGTCTTAATACCCGGCGTTGCTCGAGTTTTATTTAAAAAAAAAAAAAAAGCTGTTGTGGCGTATTTTTTTTTGTTTCGCCACAATTGTATCTAATTTGTTATTTTAGTTTATCTTTGTGAACCATATCTTGTTTCTTTAACTTTTTTGACTTTGTTGTACAGAAGACATGATTAATTGTTGTAAATGTTTTTGGAGTCTTGGTTGTACGTAAGAAGTATAAGGGGCATTATTACAAGTTTTGGAATTCGGCTGGAAGCTCGAGGGGAGGACAGAGCGTGAATTTTTTAAAGAAACGGAAAGGGGAGAAGAAAATGGGCGCAGGAACAAGGAATGAGGTCTGCAGAATAAAAAAAAGTGGCCAGATCGTTTTGTTTGTTGATGCTCGTTGGTCCCTTCAAGATGAATAGGAAACTGTAGCTGCGTAGGAATGATGGCGGCGCAGATGTGCTTGCTGTAAGTTGAATTTTCCTTGAAGAATACTGTCAGCATAAAGTATTGCGTATTGCTAATCACTATTTTTGTTATGAGAACCTTGATCTTAACATATGTATGATTGTTTATTGAGCATTACTAATGCCAGTGTTTTATTGCATTACTGGAAGCCCCATGATGGATGATTTCCTTGTGTGGTGAGGCAAATCATCACAATTAGAAACAACATAACCAGAAGCAGACGAGAGCGAATTAGTAGCGGAGGACATTGAGTATGTATGCCTTTTGGTTTAAATGTCAACACGAATAGAATGTATATTACGAATGATCATCGTCAATTCGAATAAAGAACAGTTTATTTATTTATTTTCTTAACAAGTTAATACAACAATAACCCCTAAGTCAGTTTCGGCTGAGACCGACATGTAAGACCTAAGAGGATATATAACAATAAATAGTACAAATAAATAATTAGTTAGTAGTTTAAAACTAGTGATTTATTAACTACAGTTAACTGACAATGGACTGAAACTACAATGAAAGGCACTGCTTTGAATTAGTCATATGTCACCCAGATCATCAAAAGTAACCAAACCTGCCAAATTGAAAACACAAGCTGAGTATCCGTTAGCTTTTTTTTTTAAAAAAAACAACAATAGAATGGTTCCTTAAGACTGGTTTCTCTTTATTGTCTTGAATTAAATAATAAAAAGCTATATATTGTCTATATTGATTGTACTTATAATTAATTGACATGAATCCAGGATCATTCCTAGTCACCACATTAGGGGAAGATAAAAACCCCTCCCCTACGACGGACATAACACTGTAAACTAAACAGTGAAAATTAATACAACTGAAAAAACTTGTCAAGATTAATTTGTAATCGAAAGAGTTTATTCTGATGAACAAAGCAAAAAACATAAGTTAAACCAAACCCATAACAAAACACGGAATGAGTTAATGCAAAGCATCCAAGTAACCTCTTAACTTTTCTCGCTTTTCTGACTTATCTTGCTTAAGCCACTTTCAGTGACGTCATTTTCAGGAAAGCGAAGTCTCAAAAGTCACTTTTCTGAAAGCAAGTCAGTACCCACTTTCCCCTCTGCCTTTCTTACTTTTCTGGCTTTACAGCTACTAACTTCCGGTTTAGTGGTAGCCATATTGAATCGCCACTTTACTCGTTTCGATGATTGCCCACCGATAAAACTTGTAATTTAAAGGCATAAGTAACGTATTTAACGTTGTAAATTTTTTTGGTGTTAAATTAAGGAATAATAAAACCATGGAGAACAATAAAAAACAGTTTCCACAATCAATAAATCACTTACTATTTTTCAAACAATTTCAATATGCTCATCATGCTATTTATGGCTGACGCAGTTTTAGATGCAAAAGTAACAAAAGCAGCAAAAGTGATCTTTTCACTTCCGGTTTCATTCACAATGAAAACCCATTTTCTTTGCTTTTCAAAAGCAAAGACAAAGTCACTTTCCCATAAGTGAAAGGTATTGAATGCGACTAATGTTATTAGTGAAGTCTTTCTGGCTAGAGTAGATGTGAACTGCCAACACGTGAGCAGCCAACATACAGCTGACCATAAGAAAAGCAAGGCGACTTTTTATTCAAGTCCAAAAATCCTAAGAGATTGTCCCTGACACCTGTTAATTGACATAGTAAAACTGAGCTTAAGAAGAAATTGCAGTCTCTTGAACTGAAATGGCAAATCTGTATCTGATGGAATCAGTGGGATTCTTGGAATGAACACAATTTCATTTTGTGTGATGATCACAGCCTCGATAACATGAAGCTTCATGTTTTAATAACTAATCTTATTCCATTGCACAATCGTGGAGGGTCCAAGTTTCTCAGCAGCATGACTGGAGCTCCTTCTTGAGGATAAGTTTGTGCGGTGGCATTCCCAGTGGCTGGACAAAGTTTAGAAACTCAATTGGAAACTCTACAGCTTCATCCTGATTGACAACAGTGTTAATAAATCGGAAAGAACTTGCTGTTTCAGACAACATTATTAGAAGATCCAGATTGATTTTGTCCACATGGAAGTTGATGCAAGTCGAGCTGTTTGTACAAAGGCTGTTACATCTCCAAACAGACGGACTCTCATGTTGGTCGTTAGTTCCAGTTTCTGAACATGTTGATAGAGATTGGAGGTCTTGAAAGAAGCATTCAGGTCATTAGCGTTTGTGCCTTTTGGGATGACGGGAAGGGTCTGTCGAAAGTCTCCTGCAAGTACCACAATCACTCCTTCCATGAGGATGTCACTGCTTTTTATGTCCTTCAAAGTCTGGTCAACAGCTTCCAGCTTCTTGCTATGTGAAGTAGTGCACTCATCCCAGACCATGGGTCGTGTTTGTTGCAAAACCTTGGCCATGGCTGAATTCCTTGAAATGATGCATATTGGAAAATATTTTTATCCACGTTCAAAGGAATTTTAAAAGCTGAATGTGCAGTCCTGCCTCCTGTAAGAAATGTTGCTGCAATGCCAGAAGATGCTACAGCAAGAGCTATGCAGAGCTGCCTAGTTCCTTACAAAAGTTTTTTTCTTTTTTAATTCAATACCTATCCAAGACATCCTCCTTGACCCATGTTCCCATTTAAAGTTTTTGGGCAGACCCAGGTGCGCCCATTACCATCCATTTCCGAAAAAATGAATAGCCACCATTAAATTCTTCACGTAAATTTTTCCTCAAAGCTTTAGGACGTCGAATTTCTGAGAAACAGCCACACAGGATTGGTCTGAAACACCCTGTATGTTTTCTATGGTTGTGTATAGACATAGTTACCCATGTTATTTAGACAGCGATCCCAACGGTTTCTGTATAGTTTCCACATATACATTTAGAATTGGGCCTAAATGGAGAGGGAACTCAGTCCCTTTTAAAGTTTTCCCCAGCGCTTCGAAGATGAAAGAGCTGTAAAGGGAGGATGGACAAGGTCTCCCAATAGGATGTTCCCTGCTATGAACGTCGTGTCATCTTTGGCATTGTCATGAAGCAGAACAATGCCGCGGGATTATTTTTCCGGGTGTCGGCTTTTGATCGATTTTCACTGATTGCATGCCTTTCTTACTTAAGAATTGCATCAAATTCCCTTGAGCACGCTTGGATATATCGATGACACACAGTGCTGTCGGAAAAAAGGTCGAAATCTCGTGCCAACTAAGCACCTGATGTACATCTAGTCTAAGCGTATACATTGCTATCATCTCCTGTCTACCCCGTCATATATTCAGGCGGCACAGTGAGCAGTCTGTTTTAATTGATCGACTCTTATAACTGCTGTTGGTATATCGTAGGAGGACACAGAACCCTCTAAACTCAACGTAAGAGGGGAAGTCAGTAAGTAATTTACAAATGGATATAGAAATGAAACAAATAAGAGTATGGATTTGAAAATTACTTTTATTTCTCTGCATAATCTCCTTGTACAATGAGGCACTTGTCTCATCGTTTCACAAGCCCCTCAAAACCAGCAGCAATAACTGCTGAAAGTTCAACAGGAAAGTTTTCCAGCATCCTCCGTATAGTCTTTACATTCCTCCAAGCGACGTCCATTTGTTCGGCTTGAAGCTGTACAAAGGGAAGTTGCCGCCTGGTTCAGATAACAGCCTAAAGAATTTTATGCTGCTGGTTTTGAAGGGCTTATGAAACGATGGAACAAGCGCCTCATTATACAGGGAGATTATGTGGAAACATTAAAGTAGTTTTCAAGTCAGTACTCTTATTTGTTTATTTCTATATCCATTTGTAACTTACTTACTGACTTCCCTCGTATGTCGTTATACTTTAACTCACTAAAATTTTATATAGGGTGCATCAAAAATGTTTTCAAATTTTGTGGACGGGTTCCTCACATCAAACAAGAAACATGGTCCATATAAACACGTCCGAAAATCCTTAGATTTTGAGGTTTTAATAATCACCTCATAAACTCATAATAAACATTCAAAAAGTTTCTGCGCGTGCTTCTACACACGCACGTACTCTTTGGATCATTGACTGTCACACCCGTTCAAGTACTCCCAAAATGGTTTTGCAGGCTTCCATGGCATATTGACGAAGCGTCTCTACTTTAGGAATTTAAGCTGCATAACCAATTGTTTTAGATGGCCCCACAGATAAAAATTTAAAGGATTGAGGTCGGAGAAACGTGCAGGCAATGGAACTGGTCCACTCCTAACTTTCCATCTGCCGTGGTTGATATCAGCCAGTGCATCTCGAACAATGAGACTAAAATGTGCTGGAGCCTCATCATGCATAAACCACATGCTGCTTCTTATCTGTAGCAAATCTGGAAGAATGTTCTGTAGAAAGCGTCTCTAAGACGTACACGGAGAACATATGGACTTACCAGACAATCACCTACAATTCCAGCCTACGCATTATTCTTAAACTGATGAATGGAACGTAAACTTTCATTAGTATCTCAAAATCTGAGGATTTTCGGCCATATGTTTAAATGGACTATGTTTTTCGTTTTGATGTGAGGAACCGGTCCTCAAAGTTTGTAAATATAAAATTAAGGAGAACAGGGAACCACTAATCCACATAACAAGACTTCTAATCCACATAATCCCCATCCAAGAAACTTCTACAAGACACAAAGAACTGCATCCAAAGTTGCAGATATATCTGCAAGAACATGAAGCTAGGTGATCTAATACCTACAAATCCAATGCCACCCCGTCTATATTGCTTACCTAAAACACAAAAAGCAGGAAGCCAATAGAGACCAATTGTCAACAATATAGATTCCTCAACAGACCTACTCGCCAGGTATGTACTACAGAACTATCTACTCAAACTCAATCTTATGGGACATAATTTCTCTATCAAGAATACACTTGAACTGAGCCAGAAACTTATCAACACCCAGTTAGAAGACAGTGATGTGTTAGTATCGTTTGACATTGTGGCGCTCTACGCAAGCATACCGATATCCAAAGCCATCGATACGTTGGTGTATACCATGTTCGAAAACGACTTACCATTAGGAATAATCAAAGACGTGACAAGTGTAGTGAAGTTGATCTTGTACAACAATATCTTCGTCTTCAACAATACCTGGTACAAGATGACCGATGGAATAGCCATGGGAAGTAGTATCAGCCCATTTATCGCAAACATTTACATCAGAAGACTGGAAAACCAGGCCACAACCGAATTCCCCTTCTTTCCAAAGACTTGGCTACGGTATGTAGACGATGTCTTCGCAATAGCCCCAGAAAATGAGGTGGACCAACTTCTGGACAATCTTAACAACCTGTGCCCCAAGATCAAATTCACTACCGAAAAAGAAGCGAACTATAGCGTCCCATATTTGGATGTGAAAATAACCAGGACCAACCAACATCTAGAGTTCAACATACACCGAAAATCCAATTTCGTAGCCAGCTACATTATCGTTATGTGGATTAGTAGTTTCCCAGTTCTCCTTAATTTGATGTCCATCCACAGTATCTGGCCCGTCGGTATTTTGTTTTGTAAACGTATTTCTGATACACCCTGTATAACACGAAAATAAATAAATTAATTAATTAAAAATCATATGAAATATTACCAAATTCAACAGTTTGTAAGTCAAACTTTCTGCCTTTAAAAATGTAATTCTTCTTATGTTAGCGAATCATTATGCTAAAGGCTAAATACATGTAATTTACGGTTGTAAAAATATGTGAACGTATTTTCAAAATGGAACGTATGAAACTTAGATCTATCAAGCTTTTTTCCCTGGAGGTATAAATCATATTGGCTAACGTAATTAAAAATTAACCTTTTACATAGGACGATGGGAATTGTTCTGCCATCTGCCTATCCTTCTAAAATAATCGAAAATTATTCAGATCGATAAATAATAAAATTAAACAGATATTTACAATTCCCTCTCTCTCTCCCTTTCGTCCTCTCTTATGAGAGAAAATTTTATGGGAATAGGAAATAGAGAGATTTTTTCCGTGAGTTTAAAGTTAAGGTTGAGAGATGTTTTTTTTCTTCCTCCCCCAAGTTTAGCTTGAAGGCTTTCGTTTGAGAATATTAGATCTCCTGCCTGGCAAAGTGAGTCTGTTTCCAGATTCGCAGCACGTCTTTTGCACAACCATCGGTCTACGTCGGTTGCCTGCCGAACAACCCTTTTCTTTACCCCGGTGGTGCCATCCTTTCATGCGTACAAATAAAAGGAGGGAATCACACAGGGAAAGGGTGGGAGGAAGGTGTTTAATGAACTAAAGGAAAGGCCGGAAAGGAAATTTCCAATTCACTCGCCTGGCGAGAAGCGGTTCGATTATTCAGACGGAAACAGAACAGAGGAGGGGATGGGTTAGAAAAATATTCTGTCTTAACAGTTATTGACATTTTCCGGTGTTGTTGTTTGGGATGAAAACTTGACAATCCCCCAACTAGGCCATCTTCATTCTCCTCCCTCGCAATCTCCTTTTATTTTTGGCTGTATATTTTCTCCTTTGAATGTTTAACAATACTAATATTGAGTAAGGGATTTTAAGGGCTAATTGCAACACCAAAAAGATGTTCTTGAGAAAAAGGGTTTTGTATTTTTTGAAGCACTTAAAAATAATGGAATTTTTTTCAGTTGTAGTTGCGTAATTCTGTAAGTGAAGTCTTCTTTACAAAAGTACGATGACCTTAAATTTTATTTTATTACTTTCATGGAGTGTCGAAATTGCATGTCGAATTTCTTATAAAAAATCAACGAATGATTGCAAAGAGATTTAAAGGGCAAATGACACCAAACCGAAAGTTGATTTCAAATAGTTTTGAATACCTTCCTGATAATAAATATCAATTTAATTTTTTTCCTGTCATTTTTAATAAAGAAATCATAATTTTAAGGTTATTTACGGTAATACAAATTCAGTTTGATTTTCGTCAAAAACTACCGCAAGAGGGCGTTGCTAATGACGTCAGGTTTGCCCAACATCGCAAACTGCTCTTGCTTTGGCCGCTATTGCGCATAAGCTCAGAGCAACTTTAATCATTGTTGAATCTGCCTGAAAAATTCGTCAGCATGGTTTATTGTTGTGCATTTAATTGCAACAATTCATCCTTGAGTGGGGAAAAAGTAAAGTTTTTCGGATTCCCGACTTTAAAGATCTAACTTTAAAAAGGCAATGGTTGAAAAATATTAACAGAGCCACAATTTCCAACCGACGAAAACCACTAAACTTTACCACACATGTTTATAAATACCATTTTTATTTATGTGCAGAAGAAGGTTACATGGAAGAATTAATAATGAGGTTTCATGAATTTTTAATTCTGGAAGAAAAGGAAGTCATGAAGACAGAACTTCACCTCCTTTCATGACAGCTTCAGTGCCCAAACAAAACCCAATTTCAGAATAATTTCTAAAAATATAAATCGATGTAATAAATTGAAATTTAAGTAGATATTTATTTATGTAAATAAAAACAATTTTTTTAAGAATACAATATTATTTATTACTATTAAGGCTTTATGAATAATGTACATTGTATTCAGTATAAAGTAGGTATACAAATATTTCTATAATAAATTTCCAAATTCCCTCTTTTGTTTTCCTAATCACTGTTACAACACAAGAGGGAATTGGCGTCTATTTCTTTTCCCAAGATAATACCAAATCCATGTTGTAACAATTAGCTCTGTTTCCCTAACCATGACCTCCTTTATTATTACAGATATGTTTTACTGAATAATATCCATTGTTGCTTTTGGCATTTCTTCTGTAATAATAAAGGCGGTCATGGCAACACCTCCTAAAGAGAAAGTCTGTGCCCTGAAAATTCATACATTGTTACATCATCTAAAAAGGCATTGTTAATCGTATTTCTACCAATAATAAGTCCTAAATTATGATTTCTTAAGATCATGAACAATGTATAAATTTTCAGTGCAAATGCTTTCTTTCTATAATCTATCCAACGAAAGTTGGAATGGGCGTGTCCAGTTAAACTTCCTGTTTCAATTGTTAGACATTGTTGCCAAAGTAAATTCAACGATGTCTAACAATTGAAACAGGAAGTTTCACTGGACAAGCCCACTCCAACTTTCGTTGGACAGAGTATAGGAGGTGTTGATACAACCAACACCACTTCTACTCAAAGCCTGAGCGCGAAAATTTCATACATTGTAACATCATCATACCTAGTCATAATTTAGGGCATATTATTGGTAGAAATGCGATTAAAGATGACTACCTATGACGTTTTAACAATGTATGACGTTTCCGCGCTCAGGCTTTCTTTCTAGGCGGTATTGGTTGGTAATGGCCTAACGCTTGTCAACAATAGACGTTCGCTAACCAATCAGTTGTCTATGGAAACTTTACGTCACTCCCAGCTCTCTCTGTTAAAAACGTTTTCTAGCGGAGGGGGTCCGATTTCGCATTTTTGTTGTCTCTTTATTAAAAAATTTGTAACTTCTTCTCTAAAAACCTGAGCCATTCTTTTTTTATGCTTCATTCTTTTTGATTATTTATTATCTAAATAGCGAAATTTTTGGTGTCATCTGCCCTTTAAAACTAACATTAAGGCCATAAGTCTCTTATCTTTTACTAGGAAAGTCTCTTCTTATTATTTTGATTACTTTTTGCAAAATAATATTATTGAAAGAAAGACTTCAGCAGTCGATCTTGGTATTATTTTCACGAAGAACCTTTCATTTGCTGAACATATTGATTCACTTACACGTGACATTTGTCGGAGACTAGGTACTTTGAAAAGGCTAATCAACTTTTTTGCTAAACCCCTGTCTTTTCTCTGTCTGTTTAAGAGCATCGTTCTTGCGAAACTACTGTACTGTATCTGGATATGGTACAGTACTCCTACGCAGAAGATGCTCTTTCTGTTTAATAAATTGATTAACTTTAAGCGTTTCTTCTTGGCAAAGTTTCCTACGTTTAAAGTGAATGATCATTTTCACAAAACTTTTGATATTTTTAATATAATAAAAAATGTCTTTTTTAATATTTTTATGGGGATTTTACACAACCGCATAAGAGTCAGATACATCTCCACTTTTCTTCAGTATCGTTCAGTTCGCCCTTTTCGTACTAATAAAAACTTAATTATGAAATACATGTGGAGGACGCATGTTTCTGATGTCAATCCCTTGGTCAAATTATTAATTAATTTTTATAATAATCCTCAATTTTTAGACATTAATCTTGATATATATCAACATAGATATATTTTTTTGTAGAAATTCATGGTTTTGTATACATTTTTGTTCTCTTTGCTTGTAATTTAGATAAAATGTTATTAATCATTGTTTTTTAGTAATTTTTTTTTATCTAGTTCCACATCTTTGATTTCTGAGTTTTTTAATTTCTTAACTATGTGTACGTCTTTATTTTTGATTTTCTTTTTTCTTTTTTCATTTGTTGCTAATGTAATTTTCATTAACCCCGTTTTTGGGCAGTTTGCCTGTAGGGGGACAACATGGGGCTTTCCCCTCCGGATTATCTGGCGGGGTTTTCCCTCACTGTTGTTACAAATATTATTAATTATTATTAATAAATGCAAAGATTTTCGTAAATGGATCTCTTTAAACAAAATATGAGACCATTTCCCTTTAAGCGGGTAAACAAGTATCACTTATGACGAGAGACATAAGATGCGTACATAAGTTCGTGGTTTTTAAACAAGATATTCTAGGATGTCAGTCTTTCCCAGCCGGCTAGTATCTTGTTGAATTTCAACGTTTCCTCTACTTTTTT
The DNA here is from genome assembly GCA_023313115.1 of Rhysida immarginata. NCBI lineage: Eukaryota > Metazoa > Arthropoda > Chilopoda > Scolopendromorpha > Scolopendridae > Rhysida > Rhysida immarginata. Next base: position 57,675 of record JAHWFO010117659.1, on the reverse strand, counting down.
GTAGCAATGAATTATGTCTGGGTCATGATAATTATATTTATGCTTAGCAACAAAACTTGTATTAAAATAGTTGAACTATAATTTGTTTCTATTATGAGAATACTTAACCATTTTTTATTCAATGAGCTGAAGTTTTATGGACAAAACTTTGAAATAATGCAAATCATTACTGGAAGTGGTCCTATTATAACTTTTGAAAGATAACATATAGGGTATTCAAATTTTCCGGTCATGATTTTATATTGAAAATATGAAAACAGATTATTTTAATATTTTATTTGTAAATCCATGACAGGAATAAATATATTGAAATTAACTTCGCATATAATACCTTTAAATATTTAAAGTGCAATAATACTACGTATAATAATAAAAAATTATTGACTGTCAAATGTTATTGTCTTGTTTCTCACTGTTTGGTCTTGATTTCCTGGTTGAGGTTGAGGGAATCTCGAAAAACTGTCCCTTTCTGGACATCCGGAAGAATTATACGCTTTTTAGACTGTGGCAACAGTTCGATATCAGGCCGCTTGTGCATTAATAGGATACTACACTTTGCCACAAAGACAAGCTGTTAAAATACTATAGGCTGGTTTAGAGACAGGGACATATAAGTTCTAGATTGGCCAGCTTAAAACCTGATCCTAATTCCATGGAACATCTCCGGAAAAATTAGATATCCGGAAAAACGTCATCGAGACTTTGAAAGCGGACTGAGCGAACATTTCGGTACCATGTATTCTGACATTGGTGGAAAGTATAAGCATTTTATTACATCTTGGATTGTATCTTACTCGAAATTCGGGCTGCTCAGCCGTGTTGCTCAATATCTGAATCGCACAACAGAAAGAGTACTGGGATGAAAATGGAGAAATGCGTGCAGGCAAATCTACAGGGTGGGCCATAAGCCCCTTACTACCCCTCGTATACAATTCGTTTGTGTGAAAATTGACGGACAACCACCATGTGGGGACATATTAACCTAGGGAGAAATCATATAGTGCAGGTGACCGGGACGGCGGCCATCTTGAAAGCCACCATCTTGGATGCACCGTCGGGTTTTAAATGGGAAGGGGGTCTTGGGGCGCATGATTTCGGGGAAGACTTTCCCAAGGAAAACAATGGTGCAGTCCGTTTGTTCATATCTGAATTCGTTCAACAGTTATAGACATTCCAAATGGCGATTCTCACTGTTACATATGGTGCTCCACGTGCTCTACGTGAGTTCCCTTCTGTGTTACGATTGTGTTTTCATCTGTTTCAGTCGTGAGTCTTTCACACCTGGGTTGACTGCTACGGACCCGGTATCCATGAACTTCTTGAAGAGCCGGACAACACTAACATGGAACACAGGTTGTCGATCAGGGTGCCGTACATTGGATTCCACTGCTACAGCCCTTGCACTCCTCTCTCCTTATGGCCTCTCTCTCCCCATGGCCTCTGTCCTCTCCTCTGTGGTTAGTAGCATGCTTTAGTACATCCAACAAAGGGTAAATAACAGTGAGAATCGCCATTTGGAATGTCTGTAACTGTTGAACGAATTAAGATATGAACAAACGGACTGCACCATTGTTTTCCTTGGGAAATTCTAGCCCGAAATCATATGCCCCATGACCCCTTTCCCATTTAAAACCCTACGGTGCATTCAAGATGGCGGCTTTCAAGAAGGCCACCGTCCCGGTCACCTGCACCATATGACTTCCCCCTAAACCTATTATGTCCCCACAATGGTGGTTGTCCGTCAATTTTCACAAACACAAATTGTACAAGGGGTGGTGGGTCATCATAAATCATTGTTTAAGTCAGGTAAGATTGTTGACGCTTCACTCACCGTGTTTTGCCATTTATGAATGGTATTCCGTTGGTGATTTTTGCATGACAAGACTTGGCCATATCTTTGGTATTTACCGAATTTAACTACGAGCGCTCTATAATATACAGGGTGTTCCAAAATGATCTTTACAATTTTGTTCACGTATATTTCAGAAATGGGGACAGGTAGTAAGGTGCGGTTTGCGGCAAAATTTTCACACACGCTTAAGTTTTGTTTTTTGTTTTTAAATTGTGCACGACAGTCCAAAGGAAAATGTGTGGTGTGGTCTGCTTCATGGCCGTATGGTGAGACCGTTTTTCTTTGCAGAGGCGTCAATAATCTCTACTGTTTATCTGGACATGCTGAAACAGTTTGCATTTCCACAGATCTAAGAACTGCAACTGACATCATGCTGCAGCAGGATTGTGCCCCTCCTCACTGGGTCTTAATCGTTAGGAAGGCTTTGGACGACACATTTCCAGGTCGCTGGATTGGCAGAGGAGGACTATTTCCTAACCTCCAAGGTCTGCAGAAATAACCCCGTTAGATTTTTTTTTTTTTGGACTTTGTGAAGGATACTGTCTACAATACCCCACATCATAGCAGCAATTGCAAACGTTAATGAGGACATGCTAGGCCGGACATGGGAGGAACTGGAATATCGCTTAGATATCCTGCGTGCCACAGATGGCGCACGCATTGAACGTTGTTAAACGGCTACTAAATTTAAGTGTGTCTGAACTTTATGCCGCAAACCGCACCTTTCTACCTAGCCCCATTTCTGAAATATACGTGATGAAAGTTGTAAAAATCATTTTGGAACACACTGTATTTTTATATAGGTTCTGTAGAATTTGTACAAGAAGTCATTGAAAGACTAAGTCTTCTACGACCGTCTCAGAGTGATACGAAAATTTTGTACATGTAAACGCTCATGAGCCTAAAAATCCTAATGATTACTATGCTGTATCATTGCATTCTGTCTCATGCACGGTTGCTTTCGCGTTATCCAATCAATTAACTGTTTAATGATGTGTTATCTGTCTGAAATTCTCTTCTTCTGGATATTTTCGATTTCTTTTACCTACTCCTTTTGGAAGGAGCAATTTTTATATCGAACAGAGGGTAGTACCCATTATCTACGTAATAGTAAAGAGCAAGTTAAAACAAACTGAGACTTATTAAATTCCTGAAACTAATGTACCGACATCATTGTGGATATGTTTATTTTTGATATATTGCAAATCAAATTGAATGGACTCTTCCCAGCGTTTTTTCAATCTCCGAACACTGCTGGAATCCTTCGACGCCTTTACAACTACCATCATGAATGAAAATTGGTAACCTGTATTCCAGATGACAATGTTGCAAATAAATAAAATTTACAAGGAGCCAAATCTGGTCTCGAAACGTGTTTAATACGCACGTAATATATTCCGTGGTCCAAAGCTCTATAAAGCATTGACAATCATCAGTTTTGTCACCTGTTTATAAGAGAATACAGATATTTCTTACAATATGGCCCTGCAACATCTGCAGGATAGCGATAGATAAGATGCTCCGGAATAATCGATAAGGTGTACGCGGGACTTCAATATGTTGATAAATTATTCCTCGCCACTCGCAGAATGTAATGATCATTACCGTCCATGACGCAATCTTTGCTATTTTGACTGTCGGAGATGTGATATGATATGCAAAACATGCTGCCCTGTACCTTCTCTCAATCAAAATGGTGCAGCTAGAGTTCATTACCTGTCACAAACGGATGCAGATGTTGAGATACATATCTATGCACGATTATTTACTAAGAGTTTATTAGATATTGTGATCAAAGTAATCAACCCTCTATGAACCACACAATGAAATTTTTTTACAATAATTCATTTCTCAAAATTACATGGATTCATACATTCATACATTTTTTCTACGACATGAAGGCCTACGTGAAAATAAAACAAGAAATATGACAAAAAAAGTAAAGCTAATGGACTCATCGCAAGAATGGTATCTACCTGAGCCTCTAGAGATAACATTTCCTTTTTTTAGACTACATCAAAATCATTAAAGAATATCATATAAAGACACTAAATTAAGAATATAAGAACCAATTAACAACATTACTGGCTCTGTTATTAAAAAAAGAAATAAGATTTGAATATTTTATATTTTGGCTAAAATGTTAAAAAAATATTTACGAAAAAAAAAAGACTACCTTCAATTAAAAACACAGATACTTTTAAATTTTGAAAAAGAGACCTGTCTCTCGGGTATATAAATCGATAAAACAATCTAAAATTTAATACAGCTATTTTTAACTTTTTAAGCTTCTTTTTCTTTAGTAAGCTAAACGTCAGTTTTGACGGCATTCGACTCCGGAAGGAAGTTATTCGCACCCCGACTTTAAATGGAAATCCTCTCTTAAGCAAATAATAAAAAAAATTGTCAATTCCATTTTCTATTTACATAATTCTATAAAATTACATTAACGTATAATGAGCAAGAAAGCATTTAATAACGAACTTTAAATAACAGTTTAAAATGATGAATCATGTTCAAGATTTATTATAATAGAATACAATCCCATTTTTTTGGAATACTGCTAAATTGGAAAAGAATTTTTATTTTAACTGAAAGTTGCCTTTTACGTGTAGGTAAAAATTGACTTGTCCTAATGTGCTTATTTTTTTTTTTTTACTTGGAGCAATTTTTTTTTTATTTCTTTATTAATATCGCAATCAGCGCTGGCATTGGATTTTTGTCAAAAAATGCGCTCCGAGTGAAACATTATCACGCAATCTCGGTAGTAATTTATCAACTGTTGGAAGCCATTAGAGCGGTCACAGTCAACGGGTTCCTTCCATTCCTCAATAAATTATGGCAAGGAACAGAGAATATAACATATAATGTGGCGTAAACAAGTGTAATAGTTTTTATATTAGAACTATTGATTCCAGTGCCATTTTCATAAAACATATTAATAAGAAGGCCAACTTTAATGCGCAATGAGCTTTACAATAAATTATGTAATAAGTATAAATTCGATAAACAAATAAATATATACATTTGAATGAAATATGAGAATTAATTACGTTTAAATAAATAATCAAACATTTAAAGGGAACTGAACATGAATTAATATGTTATGAAAATTGATGAACGTTTATACGTTGCAAGATTATTGTAAAATGTAAGAAAATTGGAAGTTGCACTGTGAAGCAAAGGTGCGGCAGAAAACGCATCACAAGTAAAGCCGAAGACAGACATCTAAGAGGTGTTGTCAGAGAATCACGCTTTCTAACAGCAAGAGAAATTACTGCCAAATGGAATCCAATCAGCAAGAAAGAAGTTTCGGCAAAGACAACAACCTGGCGTTTGAAAGAGAGAGGTTACTCTTTTCCTTCTGCCTCTCCTAATTAAACGAATGATGAAAAAGCGACTTGAGTGCGCACGTGAACGCTCAACATGGACTACAGAACAATAGCAAAAAGTCATATTCAGTGATGAATCTAGATTTAGACACTGAATGATGATAAATAAAAAGTTGTGCGCAAGAAACAAGAAAAGCTGGACTAGATGTCTACCATATAGAATCAAATTTCGACCAATCATCATAGCTTATGGAACAATAAATGCATATAGGACCGGAAGTTAAGCCTTTGTCAAAGGAAACGTCAGCAGTTCCTATTACACGAAAATAGTGGCTGATTATCTGATACCAGGTGCTGCTTTTTACTTTCCTGGTGGTAACTTTATAGTATACCTTGTCGCAGAGAAAACGCGACACTGAACTGGTTGGAAGAACAAAATATTAACCTTCTAAAAGACCAGGATATAGTCCTGACCTTAATCTTATAGAGACAATTTGGGGTAAAATGAAGCGAAACGTTGCCATATGTAAAATTCTATCAAACAAGGATTTATTCAAGGAGAGATGATTGTCAGTTATTAATGAGACAATGTGTGCAAGTAGTTATTAATGCTAAAGGCGGCAGGACTAAATACTAAACAAAGAATCTCCAAACTTATGTCACAGCATAGACACATCTCCAAACTTTTGGCTCCAATAATGTTTTTTTTCTGTATGTTTTGTTGAAAGAAATTGTTTGAAGTACATAAAATGTTTTGTGTATAGAGAAGAAACTAAGTAATTTAGAATAAATCATCGTAGAATGCATGAACAAGTCCTATTTTTTTAAAAAACAGTTTTTTTTTCAGATGAACCTTGCATATTTTTCAAAAATCTCCATATTTTTGTCTGGGAGTGTATTATTCATAAAAAAAGAACAACGAAACGAACCAATCAGAGTTGGCTGCTTATCGTTTAGTTATTCCGTTCATTGCTCCACGCCCTCGCGCTTCAGAGCTACACACATTTCAATAGATTTTCCTTTACATAGACTAGATTAAATATTTGTAAACTCTTTCTAGTTTGTTTACTTAAAAATGTCACGATGTGAAAGCTTACAAACAATTAGAATTAGCATTAAAACATTAAGAGTTAGTTCTCTCTACGTCAGGAGAAAGTCATGAATCAACAGTACTTGCATCTGATTGGTTCTCACTCTGACCCGAGCAATGGTCAACCGTCTTCTTTTATGAAGATAAAAGAAAAATACTACAGCACCATGCAAGGAGGAGTTTCATGTTGTGTGCTGGAACATGGAACTGTGCGTTCCACATGAGGAGTTGAAGAAAATAAAGCGTTTAGGGAAAACCTATATTTTTCCTCTACATGTGAAACTTTGTTACATCCTGTATGTCGATTTATACTCGTGTAAAAGCATATTTATGGACAGCCAAGCCCAATGGGAGGCGGGAACCTGGCTCTTAGCTCGAGAATTTCTCCTATCCAAACCATCAGAAAGTTTGAATACGACCACCCCATTAAGAGAGCAACCGGAGTGACTCCTTGAACTCAGAGCCAATAGCTGAACTCGCTCTGATGATGGAAGTCAAGGGAGTTAACTCAGAGTCGCACTCCGAGCGAATAAAGAAACGGAATCCGAATGACTCAGAGTCACCGGAGTGACTCCGAGTGACTCCAAGCGAATAAGTGAACGCACCCTAGGAGATGTTGGTAGTGATAACACGCTGATTCACAATCACCACACGCACAAACAAAACCCATTGGCAAACAAACTGACGTCACAAACTGAATCACGAAACCAAAATTCCATAGAGATGAAGGAAAAATGAAAAGGAAAAAGGAAAAAAGGATAAAAATTTTTTGTAGAAAAAAAACCGAAATTGGGATAAAAATCCCCCTATCGTCCTCTACACGGCCAGAAATATCCACAACAAAAGGTGGTTCCGGGGTATGTCTTGCAGGGACAGAGTCTATAAAGGGACAGAACAGAAAGAGAGCTTGGATTTTAGTAATAGTAGATATCTGGGTATATTTTCTGCATTTATACATCCATGTTGGCTTGCCGTTAAAGTAAATCTTCCCTGAAAGCAACCAGACATTGCTACTAAGATGAAAAAGATTTGTATGAAATCGATGTAACTTGGCAGCTAAGGAGAGTGGACTAGAATCCGCATGCGTGTATATTCATTACTTCACTGTGCCAGTTATGGGGACGTAAGCACGTTAAGTTGTGACCGTCGTATTCAAAACCACTGAGCGGGGAACTATAAATCTGCATCAAATTTTGTGGAAAGACTTAGGATTATTCAGAATGTTTTCGGGAACAATGCAATGTGTGGTATATATATCACAAAGTGTAGTGAAAAACTGCTAAAAGATGGCCGAGAATCATTTGAAAATCGTTCACGTTCTAGAGGATCCGCAAGAAGCCGAATATTCCGAAGATCCCTATTTTGAAGGGGACTGAGGCGTCATTGCCTTGTATAAAACGTTTCTTGTATCTTCTTTAATGTCTCTTTTTCATATTCCATGGCCAGATACTTTCCGGACAGCCTTGGTAACTTGTTATACGATTTCATGAAAGTGGGTCATACGCTATGTGTTCAAAAATATCCGGGTACCTGTACATTTGCACTGTAACCAGGATTTCTCGAAATTTAGTATGGCGTTTAATTCTATAACGTTTATTAAAGCTCTCCGAGGAAGGCTTGCAGTCAGACTTTAATAGATACCTAAAGGAATTGTTTCAATTCTTCCCGAAGAGTGTTGATGAGTTCATATTTGGCGATGTGGTCTAGCCCGTAATCGTCGCTTGCAATTCATCCCACAGGTTGTTAATGGGATTTATAAAGGGACTTTACTTAAGTTAGGCTAGGGTAGGCTAGGCTACGCTTGATTAGGCTAGTTTAGGTCAAGTTATCTTCGTATTGGAATGGTCTAATCCCAAATTGTTTCCACGATGTTGTCTGGGTAGAATTGGTCATTGGCTGGCCAGAATGATTCCTGGTACTGGAACAAGGTTGCCCAATTGAAACATGAAAAGGAGCCATATGCTATGACACTGCCTCCTCCAACTTTCACAGTGAAGATTACGCGGTCAGACATAAAGCTATCTCTTGACATTCGACAGACCCAAACTTGTCCTTCCGATTGCCAGTTGTGTACCTGGATTCGTCGCTCTATAAGATACGTTTCCATTGATCGATGTTCCAGTTTCGATGAATTACAATTTGGGCACCATTCTTAATGTCACTTCCTATTGATTCTATTGCTTAAGAGCAACAGCAAGACCACAGACTCTAGGGATTTTCGTCCTCAGCGAATGGCGATTGAATAATGTTGGAAGCGAACCATTGTCTGTAAAGCGTGGATCCCGCATAAGTAAAACAACGGCAGAAACCGCAAAACAGAAAAAAATTTTGACATCACTTCCTGCTCTCTTCATTCTGCCCGAGAGAAAATTCTCTTATCTTTGTAGGCTATGACTCAATCCAACTCGAATAAAACAAGAATTTTCTGTCGGGTATAAAGACGAAAGCAAGAAGTGACGTCAGAGAATTATCTGCTTTGTGGTTTCTGCCGTTGTTTTTACGCATGTTGGAACCATGCTCTACTGCGCAGCATTCACAGTCAGTAACGTACTCAACTAAGCCAAAAAAAAAAAAAAAAAAAAAAACATACGGCAAAAGACAAATGCGATTTTAGTGCAAAATTCTCTAGTTCTATCATATTTGATCGGTTATAGAATGTTATTTGGAATTTCCTTAACATGGTTTTGTTTTTTGATAGCGTGAGAGAACCGAAACGAAAGGCCATTGTTTCAAATCCTTTTACACAGTAGGTATATAAATGTTGTAACTGAACTCTTAAAATTTCAACCAAAACGCATAATTACATGTCCGTGCGTTCACCTTGTAAGAGATTTTTTATTTGAAATCTTCAGCCAGTAGCAATAAAAAAAAATAATTCAGAGAACCAAGTTTTCTTTATAATCATGTATTTTCTTTCCATTTGTTCATCTTTTCAAATTCAACGATTGTAAATCTTAGCAATAATAAAATCAGAGAACTCAATAATTCTGAAAAATACACTCTCCGGTGCTTTACTCATAAAACTCTTTATGTTTCTTAAAGTTTAATTTCCAACATCACCCCTTTAGAATCATTTCTGTTTAAATTCAGTGTGAATTCAAATTTATCTGTGTCTATCTCCTTAGACTATAAATTATTACTCAATTCTATTCATAGAGCTTTTTCAAATGCAAACTATATTATCTGTGTATATCTCTAATTCATATTAAGAATAAAGTGGAAGTCTTTTCCGTCCTGGTAATAAGTCGTCCGCTTTAATCAATGCTACTCCACTTCAGTCGAGGCTTCCAAAGCTTATCGCAACGTTTTTTCAGAAAATTAAAAAAATATATAGTTATTAGCTTAATTTAAATGAGTTCATATTCATACTTTTAAACCATATTCATTAAACAGATTTACGTAAACCTTCTCATTAAATGATTCAAATAGATTTTTCTGAAATACAATCATGTTGCGAATATACTTGAACTTTTTAGTTAATCCTTTTCAAGCATTCAAATTCATTTTTTATCAGTATTTTTGATTGTATTCATCCTCGATTGTTTGTTAATTAATCAACTTTTTCTGTTTTCATGGTTCGTAGTATATTTTTAGATACTTAAATTATATCATTGACTGATAAGAAAGTTTTTAAATCATCATCACTCGGAGTATATTGCTTCATTAGTTGAAGAGAATCCAAGATACATTAAAGTTCCACAATTTAAAAGAAAACATGAAGCTTATTTATATATCAGTACTTATTTTTAACTTTTTGCGGGGAGAGGTACCAAGGAAAGGAAAGGAGGGATAGGAAATAGAAAAATTCAGGGCAATATTTGTATGTTATTAAGGTTCCCGTCATTCTTAAACCTAAATTACCAACTTAGTTTCCTTTTTTCATACGTCTGCATTTGCCTGTTTTCGTAGAATGCCAATTTCGTTGTAGCCATGTCGCTTATTCCAAATCTGTCGAGGTTCCTTCAAGGACGGCAGAACATCTTTCGTCTGTTGTGATCTTCATATCGAGGCCAAACTGTCGATCGGTTCAGGCAATCCTTCGTCCCGCTTCACTCTGTTGGGTAGATTCTAGGAGACTCTCAGAAGTTGCGATTTATTTTAAATCTCTTGATAGGTTCTGTTGGATCCGTATTCGCTAAAAAGTACATATAAAAACTTTTTTTGTAACATACGTCAAATAAAGAATATATGCCCCAATTTCAAGGTTCTTTACCAGATCTCATGTCGACCAAGCTACGTTTTTTAACGACTTTATTTTTCTTTCTTTTCCTTGTAGAAAGTTATGTCAATAAAAACCTGAACTGCTTCATATTTTTTATTTTCCTTCACATACGCTGAGAATTGGTGCGTTTATTTTTAAGCTTCATTATTTTAAGCAATAAACTTGTAGAGAATGATAGTTTATTACGACGCAAAACTTCCAAAGAAAAATTTCAAAATTTAAACTTTTCCATCTTCATTACACAAGGATTTTCAAATAATTTGCTTTCTCTTAGCTTTAAATAAACACTGAATAGACCGCTTCTTTTTCTTTGTCATATAATGGTATTTCCTACGATTTTTTCTCATCCATTTCTTTAATTACCAACGTTTTTCAACACAGTATTTGCTGTGTTCCGAACCTTCCACTTCAACTCAATATTTACAGCTTTCTCTGTTGGCTTCCCTTCCTTTTTTTCTTTTTACGACTTTTTTAACCAAAATTTCACTCGCGATCAAAATATTTTTTCATTATTGCACCAAAATGGTCGTTGAACATTCGCTTGTCGCTAAAATTCAGTCTTTATATCTTTAGACAAACTTTCCTGTACAGTCTTTCTTTTATAATAAAAAAATTAAAAAAATATAAGTCTTAAGTAATCCACATTAATTTTTTCCCATTAATATGCGCATAGATTAAAGTTCATTATCGGCCTCGGTGGCTCAGCGGTTGCGTGATCGCCTCTGATGCCCGAGTACGCGGGTTCGATCCTGGCCGAGGACGACGAGGATTTTTCAGGGGGAAATCCTGAGATCACGCACTTCCTTCGGAAGGGAAGTAAAGCCGTTGGTCCCGTGTAGTCGTTTGCCGGCTGCACGTTAAAGAACCCTTGCGAGGCAAAATTTGCGGCCCCTATAACGCCGTCCTGAAATGACCATGGCAGTTGAAAAGGACGTTAATACCAAACAAACCAACCTACCAACTTAAAGTTCATTGTTTCTACAGGTAAATATAATTCATTTTCTAAGGCTTAATCAGACAACAAATCAATTAAATTCTGAATACTTAAGCAAAAAACAACGCAGATTCTTTTAATAACAAAAGTTACGTCATATTCGTGACATAATGGTGAGACAAACTTCACAATTTATAAAAAAATACAATAACGCCTAAAACAGGTCTTACACCATGTAAATTAAGGCACGTAACACTGATTTCGAGAACTGTCTGAAAACGTTTGATCACATTGTGTACATTTCGGCTTCGCCATATAATACACGAAACGTTTTCATTGGGTATGTTGTGGTTGAAGATTCAGATGACAATGAATACTGCATCTTCTTTGGTTTTATAATTTTACATAAGTTGCTTACAGATTCTCCATTACATAAATGTGAAATGTTGTCGATTTCTTTCAGATTTGAGCATATTGATTAGTTCTATTGGAAATAGAATCCAAAGATATTTTAAAATTTCAATTTTATTATTCGAATTTAAGGTCAAAATAATTTATTAAAATTAAATTATTATAAATTATTATTATTATTATTATTATTATTATTATTATTGGGTTGGGTTCTCTTTATCGAAATCCAAAATAAAAGAGGTGATTCGGCGATTCGGGCAAGTCCGTAAGTCGACGTAGCCTTACAAATCATAATTGGACAGCCTTGGAAGGTAATAAGATTTTTACCAAATGGCATGGAGCATTAATGGACGGCTAGTGATTAAAATCGCTTCTCGGAGAATTTGGTTAATTCCCGGTTGATCAAAGGAATGCTTCAGTTTGATGTGATGGCTATCAGCAATTCCTCTATCAAGACTATAAATTGCTTTCCGATGTCGCTTTACACGATCTTTACTGTCTGTTTTTTTTTTTTAATTTTTCTATTTTCCTAGTGATGAGTAGTTATCTTTTTTTGACGTTATTTGTATTATCAAGGATTTTCTTGCTTTTCTACTTACCATTGCTCTCTCTCTCTCTCTCTCTCTCTCTCTCTCTCTCTCTCCTTAAACCTCGCATTAAAAGATTACATGGTCATGATTATCTTAACGCAGGTTAGGTTAATATATAATTCAAGCCCGCCTTCAACATATGTTGCTAGAGGAGATCGCTCCCGAGCAAAGGGGCTTCCGCCTAGGAACTGGCACTCGTGAACAAATTCTAAATATGCGCCAGATCATTGAAAAAGCCTATGAATACAATTCTCGCACGCTGATTTGCCTACTAGACTATGCAAAAGCGTTCGACACATTATCATGGACTGCGTTGTTCAAAATTTTGAGTGAGTTCGCTGTACCCCGACATCTGATTGTCTTGATTCATAACTTATACATGGGGCAGAAGAGTTATATACGTGTCATAGGTGAGATGTCGGACGAATTTGTCGTCTCCAAAGGGGTACGTCAAGGATGCATTCTCTCGCCCATTCTGTTTAATATTTGCGGTGAATGGGTAATACGGCGAGTAAAGGAAAGATACACGGGTGGTATCAAAATAGGTGGAGTCACAATATCGAACCTTCGATACGCTGATGATACAGTGATCTTCGCCAACACTCAAGAGGACCTTGAAAGCGCGGTGCAGGAAATCGAGGCGATCAGCGATAGCGTGGGATTAAAGCTGAATAAAGCAAAATGTCAGGTGATGATTGTAGACAAAGCGTGCCCAATCCGAGGAACTGAGTTGGCTGGAATGCCGGTAACTTGGGAGATGTGAGTCCGAAATTAGGAGACGGATTATACTGGCAAAACAAGCGGTTTCGAACCTAATAAAAATCTGGAAAGACCGCGCAATCTCCATCAAGAACAAGATAAATTTAATGAGAACACTTGTCTTCCCGATATTCACATATGGAAGTGAGTCTTGAACAGTTTCCGCAAAAGATGAGGCCCGAGTAAACGCATTCGAGATGTTTTGCTGGAGGAAGACGCTGCACATACCATGGACGCGAAGGCGCACTAATGCGTCAATCCTGGAGCAGCTAAATATAGACAAGGAGTCGCGATTGCTACAGAGAATTTACTCCGGTATGAAGTTTTACGGCCACATAATACGTGCAGACTCCCTGGAAAAGTTAATATTTGCTTAGAAAAGTGGAGGGGAAGAGGAGCAGGGGGTCGACCCCCCATGCGGTATGTGGATCAAGTTACACGGAGATGTAACCTGAACTTACAGGAAGCAAATCAGCTGGCTCTAAATCGAAGTGCATGGAGAAGAATCTCTAGGGGAGTTTTTTTAGTATCACGGGTCACGACGCTTGGGAATCAGGCTATCGGCTAAGAAGAAGGTTAGGTTAGGTTGGGTCTTCTTTGTAGATGTAGTGCTTTAAATAAAATTTGTCCAAAACTATTATATAGTATATATACATCATCCTTACATGAAATCTCACTCGAACGTTGGAACCTATGCTCGCGCATCAATAGCTACTGTGATTTTATAGTGTTTGTGTGATAGTTTGCTCGTAATGACTCTGAAAGAAGAATAATAACCATTGCTGGCATGTCTATTCGTGAAAATTTGGGAACACTATCACAGCCAGGTTCAACTATTGGTGATACTGTGAAGAAATGGGAGAAAATTATATCGTTTAAAAGCATCGGAAAACGCACTACCACTTCGGAAGATTCCCAAAATTCACTGAACGCGATCGACGGCGGTTGAAGCGCGATGATCATGAAAACCACTCCAGGTCATCGACATGCAACAAGAGTCAATGTGCATTACAATATATACTTTGTGAAGAAAGTGCATGCACTCGGCATTCACTAATATATAGCCGCATACACGCCAAATATCACATCAAAGAACAAGTCTGTCAGAATCAAGTTCTATTTGGAACGCCAACAATGGCCTGTCGAAGAGTGGAAAAGTTTTTATAGATTGACGAATCTCGCTACACTTTGGGCGATTGGGCGTGTTTAAGTATGGGGAGCGCCTTTTGCTTAAGTGCATCGTTACAAACGTGAAGTTTGGTGTTGGTAGATTAATGGTGTTTAGGTACTTTTAATGGTATTGCTTGGTACGTTTGCATGTGGTTGAAGGTAATTTGAACTATGAATCCTCAAGGACGTTTTGCACAGTCGGGTGCTTCTTACTCCGCACAATGGGGCCAAAGATGATAATTCTTGGCAAAAATTCTTATTGTTTCTTCTTATATGCACGATTAGTTAAACACTATTAAACATTAATACAAGATTTTTTAGCAATTATATGTATTGTTTCAAACAAATTACACAAATTACATCCCATCCTGATCCTATAAAAGTAAAATATAGGGTAAGGGGGGGGGGGTAAAATGGTTCGGTGGGTAATGTGGATCAAGATAAGGTTTCGTTCGTATAAAACTGAAACTATTTTAGTTAAGCTAATCGACACTAAGGGGCAGTGAACTGCCCTTCCTCGATGTGCTGTGGACCCCGTAAATGCGACCATGCGGTCGCTCAGACAACGAGAAAAAATTCCAACGCTGGAAAGGACACGATCAACTCTCGCTTGCCAGGCGTCCACTCTAAGCTGACGGTAAGTTATTATAATGATTTGTAAACTTAAAAACATGTAATAACCACCGTATAGATAAGATATCAGAGGTGGTGTGGTAAATTTTACGATGGCACCTTGATTGGTTCGTTAGCTTTTCGGTTTTTTTTTTTCAGTGCGAGTTAATTAGGAGGGGGCGAGTTGGGGTGAAATGGACCGGAGGTTGGGGGGTAAAGTGGATCATATTAATATTGTATGTTTTTTTAAAGTAAAAACGTACGAGATGCAGGATGATCTGTTTGTTTATTACAGGTGCCTAAGAATAATTATTAAATATTCACTGAAAATGTTGAGCATAAAATGTTGTGGTTGATCATGTTATTTGAAATTGAATTTTTATATTTCGGCTACTTAGTTACTAATTTTTTTCCCCTTACCGTAGAATCATGCCTAGAATTTACAAAAAGAAAGCTGATGGATTTTTCAAATGGGATGACAGCAGTATGAAGAAGGCTGTACAAGCAGTGGAAAGCGGCATCTCAATTAGAGAGGCATCTCGGACATTTTCCGTTCCATTTGGCTCATTACAACGAAGATGCAAGAAGTTGAAGAATGGAGACTCGCCTACACTTACAACTGGAAGACGAACTGTCTCCATCAGAAGATGCTGTTGATACTGATGAATCAAACAATTGTGGCCTTTGTGGGAAGAACTTTTACGAGCCGACAACAAGCAAATTAAGACAGTGGATTCAATGTACTAGTTGTAAAGTATGGTACCATGAGCTGTGTGTTGGTATGAGTGGCAAATGTACTTTTATCTGTGGGAAATGTCAATAAAATCAAATAAAGCATACTTTAAATGAGTAACTGTAGTGAATATCCATATTTTCTTTAGTGATCCACTTTACCTCCATTTTCCGTGTAAAGTGGATCAAGGCGGGGGGGGGGGGGGGTCAACCATTTTATTTTTATAAAAAAACCATTTCACATTTCAGTTCTCAATTTCTGTACACGTATATTTCTGGACTGTATGTCGAACTTAGTAATATTGCTGAGCATGTACATAGCAAAGTTTTTTTCTAATGACTTGTTATCTGTGAACTGCTCCATTTTACCCCCACCTACCCTACAAGTAATTGGATTTCCGTTAATGGTAACATTCTCATTTAATTATTTAATTTACATAAAATACAGTATGCATATTCCTCTAGACAAGATCTACATTACTACGCATGAAGTTTGGGCCAAAATGTCCCAATAGGGTTAGAGTTCCATTTTAATATTATAATTCCAAATGGGACAAATATGTGCAGTTTTTTAAATTTTCAGCAAGAACAAATCCTAAAGAAACAGCGAATACTAAAGTTTTGACTGATGTGCCCTAATATATTATAAATCTCTCCGAAGAGACACTTCTACTCTCAAGCTTTACCCTTTGCAACGGGACGTTTTTACATCGCCATAATAAAACAACTAAAGATATAACACGTATATATCATGGTGGAAGAAAACAAGGTGTGTGCAATTTGATTCATGCGCATGTCGTGACGTCATGTGGATTGCACGGCCGTTGTAAAAAGACACGAGGGCTATGTATCGCTCGCATAAAATTTAATATTAAAATGTATTTAATTTTCATTTTCTGCTAAATACAAGACTTCCCCTAATAGTTAGTAAGTATTGAAAATGTTACCTATGTTGTTTCTAATTGGTTAGGATGGCAATGACGCGCACATTTTGCAATCCACATGATGTCATGCGCGAAACTATTCATAATTGAGAATCAAATTGCACACACCTTGTTTTCTTTCCACCATGATATACCGGGTGATCCAAAAGTGTGCTACATTTTTTTTACATTGTTAACGACATTTTCAGTGTTTGCTTTCCAGCAATTCAATGCTTTCATAAGAATCACGAGGCACGCGCAAACACTGAAAATGTCGTTAACAATGTAAAAAAATGTAATACACTTTTGGATCACCCGGTATATGACGATAAAAAAATGTTTTTACTTAAAGGTTTAGGCGCCATGTTGAATTGGAAGCAAATATTCTTAAGCACTGAGGAGCACTGCCCGTACGAATACAACAATAGATTGCACACTAATAAGCACAAGCAGTCAGTTGTCAGAATTCTCAGCATCATTGAGAGGTGGCGCTACCGTTCCCGTATTGAAAGTATCAATTGTTTTCTTCCCTATTGAACTCCTCTTTCCAGGTGGTAGTTATGGAAATTTTTAAAATTTATTTTTTAGGTTTCTGACAAGAATTTGGCCTCACTGTGCGCCGCGTGAATTTTTGGGTAACAAGGATAATAGAGTATGTCACGTTTCAGATTCCATCACCCACTGGCTGTCACGAAATTCAAATGCTACCTCGAATTCCGATGACAGTTTCGTGCGGTTCCATACTCGCTACTTCGATGGTACGTCACGAGCATCGTAAAACGCAGGAGGCCAATGAGAAGAGAGAGTGGAATTTTCAAAGCGAGGACGGGAGACGTCGAGAGAAGAAAGAGATACGAGCGATCAAGGTAGAATGGCGGGAAAAAGACAACAAGAGGTCGGCATCGAGATAAGCATGAAGACGGATGCCTTCTAACAATTTCCCGTGAGGAGAGGAGACTGGAGCAGGCGACAGCGAACGCCACGGCATCGTCATTGAGCTTTGAACCCGACAAGACGCCGGCTGAAGCAAGCGCCGAGGTCTCCGGGTCGACGAAGGTTCCCGAATGTCGACATGGCAGTGGAAACTCCGAGAGAAATTCTCCCAGCGAAACCGTACCGTTCCCCGGCCTTCCAAGACGGACTTTTAGCGTCACATACGAGTGCCTGGTAAGAGCTGACTTTCAAATTGGTTTTTGCGGACAGGTTCTGAAGTTAACGTTCGCGGAGCTCCGTAATTATGAGCTACGTTAGTCTTACTACGCTCGAGGTTTGTGGCCGTTCGGTTTGAGCGCGTATCTATGTCACGACTTGGGCTTTACCCTCATTAAAGAGCCTGGACATTATTTACGTGGGAAACTAAATAGTATCACTGTCTATCTAGTTAATCCAGCCATGACTTTCTGTCACATGTATTTAAGCTAAAATTTGGAGTAGCGCAGTGGAAATTAAATAACATGCAACAGCGCACAAAATAGAGTAAAATAAAGATAAAGTTTATTGTAAATCAAATAAAAGTAGCAAAAGATAATGAGGAGTCGAGTGGGCTCCCTTTTGCAAAAATAATTATTAATACTAATCACAAAAATGCAATTAAATAATAGTCCAAGACAAGCAAAAATAGTTAACTTTACCTGCACCTCAGTGCGAGATACGCCTAAATTAAAAGCTTAATCTTACAACTAAGCAAAACCTTCAAGGCACACTTGTCCTAGCAGTAAATTACATTAGAGGCTTAAACGTAAGCCCTTACATTACAGATTAGTTAAATAACCAAGTAAAGCTTATAAGCTAAACAAAAGCACTTAAAACTTAATGCATAAATGATTTCTAAAAGCAAATACTATAACACAACAAAACAAGCAGCTGGAGCTGCTAAAGCAAAGAACAATAGCTTGCTAGCTCAATAATTAAATTGCTTAATACTAGACACCTGATATAAGCCAAAATAGAAAAATAGCAAAATAACTGGGTCGGTCTTTTGAACAAATATATAAGAGCCAACCTCTCAGCCAATCAATTTAAGCAATTAGCAAACAATAAGGCATACTAAGGCTTAAACTAGATATGTTTAAAGTAATTCAATTGAACAGCTACAGAAATTTACAGTATACATTCAACCAAATTTCGCAGCAAACACAAGAGGATACAAAATCACATAACGGCGCACTCGCGAGTTAATATGTTCCAAATTGCGAGGGCCGAATTAGATAAGTAAATTTTTATCACAAAGTCACTATCGGTAAAAGTTCAAAGTCCGGGGAAGTCCATTAAGATTAGAATTACAACTAGTATGGATACAAACCAATACACAGTTTGTGGAAATCTTTTCACTTCAGAGCCTCCACGTCACAAGGAGGGCCTGTGATAAGGAATTAATACAATAACTGACTAAATCAATTGTGTTGAAATGATAACATTAAAGCACAAGACAAGAAAAATGGACTATATCGTGATTTGACATAAGATAAAGTTTCTACGAACGGTAGAAAACACTTCACTTATAATTTAATGATGACAAGCCATAATGGCTTGAAAAATAGGCTCGCATCCCACCGGGCCAAAGCCCACACACTTGAGTACACTTTTGTACGTCACGTCGACTTAGCTCTGGGAAGGATTTTCTAACCAATACGGCCGTACAGCCTACAGTGAAAGAAACACTCACCAAGATGAAGCCCTGGTCGGCGACCGTAACACTCGGCACGCGGGGCAGCAAGCCGAACACCGTCGTCGGGCACTTTTCATGTCGCGGAGTCTCGCATTTTGCGTCGTAGGAAATCTCCGCCAACTGCGCTTCTCCGCACGGTAGGGTCTGGCACAATGAGGTACTCGCCGCCTCCGTAGTCGTCTCCGTTGCGGCGACTTGAGTACGAGCCTTCTCCTCCGGCGTATAGAAGACAAAACAGTCACGATGCCCTCCGTCGTTCCGGGCCAGGAGCTTCTTTCTCCTCGATCGTTCGTCGTTCGTCTCCAAACTCCTTCTCTCACGTCGTCCCTGCTCTCGCCTCGAGACCGCCGTCGAGAACCTCGCTCCTCCCTCATTGGTTGTTGCGACCTGATGCTGACGATGATGCTGTCAACGTCGATTTCGCTTTCGCTCCGAATTATAAAATATTCTAGAGCGAAAACGATCGACTATGCCATCGGAATCATTAAAATTCCGTGACACTTTCCTTCATGCCCTGTAACGAACTGTATTGGAAGCGTTTAATTAGTAATTAACGATAATTTACCATTGGCTACAATTTGAGCTTCCGTTATTTTTTTTAGTGCCTCGTGAATTTAGTGCCTTCGTACGTTGCCATTGAGTGTTACGAAGGAGAAAGCGATTTTTCAAGTGAAAAGGTATACTAAGCTATACGACAGTGACTTTCAATGCTTAATACGACTTTCTTGAATATCGATAACGGCTAACTTTATTATGCTTAATTTGTGTGACTTCATTGAATACCGATAACCCCTAACTTCATTATACCGTACGGGTCGTGCGGAAGTGATTAATAACCAGTGTTAATTTAAAGTGCCTCTAAAGTGCCTTTGCACGAGTGTTCTATTATGTGTGCTCCAAATCCAGCCAAGATTATAAGTGTGTTTCTAGACTGTGCTTCATATGCAGGTTAATGTTAACTATCTGCACAATCGCGCGATGACTGAATCCGCAAACTGAATTGTCACGACTCCTGTAATCGGCCGAGGGGAAAACAACTGCACCCTGTAATCAAATAGGTTGGGGTATATATCAGTTAATTGCCCCCCGGAGGGGGATTGTCGTAGACAGAACGCCGAAGGCGTTCGAGTAACGGAAACCAGTGACCAGCGAGGCCCGTAGGGCCGAGAGTGGGACTGGCGTTCGAGTAACGGAAAACAGCGACCAGCGAGGACCGCAGGGACGAGAATGGGACTTGCGTTTGTGATTGTGCAGATAGTTAACATTAACCCATATGGATAATCTGCAAGAGTGTTTAATTTTGATTTTTCGTATTCTGATACTTACCTGCAGTTGCTTTTGGTTATGAAATTATTTAGTGGCTAAGTGCATGCTACTCCTTCATTTAATGCTTAAGGTTACAATTCGTAATTAGTTAAGAGCCTTAGGATTAAGACATATTACTTTCTAATTTACTTTATTTATTATCAATAAATATATTTGAAATTTTACTCTTCCGCCTACTGTCATTGTGTCCAATCTTCCACTGCGTCTGCTCATTCTCCATTTATCGACACTGGAAATTTACACATGACACTGGCCTTCCGTAGCCCGCACAAAGTCCGGATTTGAACCCAATTTAACATTTATGGGCGAGGGAGAGTTCGAACTTTATACGTATACAGTTCGAACTCTGTCTGTGAAATGTGGCAAAAGTCAAGCACAATTTCAAGGGTGGTGATGCTGTTAATGTGTCGGTAAACACTGTTCGTCAAACATCACTAAATATGCGTATAAGCTGCTGATCAAGTACACACCCTTATGGTGATTGATTTTATTAATAATTTGTTGGGTAATGAATATGTTTTTCAATTTTTGCTACAAATTTTAATGTTTTATTATACGGGAATCAAAATTGATATTGCTAGTATAACTAAAGTAAACAATTTGTAAAATAAAATCTTGTAAACATTCCAAGGTGGAGCTTTAGGTGTGAAGCAGAAATACGTTTATACATTTATTAATAACAAGAAATTAATTCTCCCGAGTAGGGTATAGGCAAGTAGCGGACCCTGCGGTCATCTATTTTAACCCCTTTATCTGCAATTTTTACCTCTTCCCCAAGTTTTAAATCAAAAAATTAATTTTCTCGAACGTAATATGTAGAAAATGTAAAAGAGCTCTATCTTCTTTCCTTTCTCATAGTTTCCGATCGAACGACATATCACATGCTATATTTGCCATAGTTCTAAAGACCAAGTGACTGCCACCCTCGTAACTCCGACCCCATTGGTCTAAACTTCAGAGTAATGTAGATCTTGGCTAGAGGAATCTGGGTACTAAATTTCACTCTTTTACGTACCTAAATACAACACAGATCTTGCATTATCCCTACTGATGGCGGTCCAAGGCTTAGCTTGTCCAATGGATAGCGCGCCGCTAGTTATCGCCTGTCAAGTGATAGTTCCAGTTTCATCTTCCAAATCCACATAAATTAAACGGTCGCCCCTCTGACTCCCACCCCCGTAATTCCGACCCCACAACACTAATCAAAACCAAACTAAATAGTGAAGGTAGGCATGCACATAGTAAGCTGCATTCTGAATTTCAACCTTCTATCTCAAAAAGGTACAAATTATGAAGGGGACAGACGGACACTGTAAAATCAATAAGTACTGTAGCTCCATTCTTCCGCTACTTAATAATATAGTTTATGAGCACTTGGGCATTCGTACGTCGACAAAGCGATTTCACATCCGCGTGCCGATGTCAATAATGCTTAAAAGATGAACAAAAGTGACGATTCATTCTTGACAAATCGATTGTTATATGACATGCTATTATCAGATCGTTGCATATCAAATGTCGGATTTCGAGGTGGGTTCCGCGCTTCAGCATGGTTTCCACGTTTAGTAGCAAGTACCCATAACAAAGTGGTACATTATGAGAGATAAACCTATCAGCGACCAGCTGCCTGAAATTTGCATGTCTGCGATGATATTTAATAGCGTTTGAACCCAAGCGAAGATAGTCATGACTTCATACGAATTACGTGTGATAATGCATTACGAGTTCAGCTTAAATCTCACTACATCCAACGCCTCTCGAAACAGCAATAAGGTATTTGGTGTAGGCACCATAAACAAACGTACTGTCCAACGTTGGTTCCGAAAATTCCGGGCGGGAGTAACGGACCTGGCAAATGAGCCACGCGGCAGACAGCCGAATGTGTTGAATGACGCTGATCTGAAGCAATCTGTGGAAGAGAACCCGTCAAAAACTGTTCGACACCTTGCAGTGTATCAGCGCCGACTGTCAGTAGACACCTTAGGACCATCGGCAAGGTGAAAAAGCAGGACAACTGGGTCCCACATGAACTTACGGACAACCAAAAAGAGCGTCGGTTGGAGGTGTGTACGGAATTGCTTTTGCACCATGAAGATGCGAGGATTCTTCATCGCATTGCTACCTGCGACGAGAAGTGACTCCTACGAGAAGCTGCCAGCACAGTGGCTGGATGCTGATGAAACCCCGCGACAGTTCCCCCGTTGCACCCCAGGAAGCTCATGGTTACAGTTTGGTGGAACATCCGTGGTGTAGTGCATTACAGCTTCCTGCAGCAGGGGGAGACGATCACTGCTGCGACCTGCTATCGTGAACTGCATCGTATGCACACAAAACGGTGTCAGCATAACATGCACTTGTGCATCGCAAAGGCGTCCGTGCAGGCGCCTACAGGCTCTGGGCTACGAGGTGCTTCCACAGCCCCCCGTACTCTCCGGACCTCTCCCCTGACGACTACCATCTTTTCCAGAGCCTGGACAATTTTCTCCGGAGGTAAACATTCCTAACCCAAGCCGACGTCGTAAACGTATTTCGGGAGTTTATTGAGTTCCGTGACCATGGATTCTATTGGAGAGAGCTCGAGCAGCTGCCAAATCGTTGGCAATATGTTTGGATTGTAATGAGGTTATTTCGAATAGCACATTTGAAGGTGTCCTTTCTAGAGAGCCATTAAAGATTACCTCTGCAATCCGACATTTGATATGCAACGACCTGATATCTTGGTATTCTTTTCAGTCACTGTTTTAGCACGTGAATTCGACTTGAAGGAGTCCACGAAAATTCCTGAAAAGTTGATAGGCCGAGCTAAGATCTTGATGGTCATATTTCTGAAAACAAAATTTGAAAAAAATTATCAGATTTCAAGATGTTTTGAGTTGTGTTAATTTGTAGATGTTTTGAGTTGTGTTATTTGATATAGAAGTTCTTTGATCAAGAAGAGAAGTCCAATCTATTGACGGAGATTGAAATCTCCCTGAAGATGGTCGACACATACACGTAATTAAGATGGAGGTTTTTGATATACTGTATGTGGATTCTACTCATCCAAGGAACTCGAATATGAAGATATATTCTACAATATCTGGAACTCTTTGGTAACGTAGATATATAACTAGTTTCATTGATACGTGAACTGGACTGTTATATGAACAGTAAAAAGAGTGAAAAAGAATTAAAGTTTAAAAGATTGGTTCCCAATCTCTGATCTTTCCTAATGTAAGTCGGTATTGAATAAATAATTTTTCTAAGAAAAAGAATAATATTGTCAATTCAATCATATACCAAAGAAATCGAACCCCGGATTTTATCTGGTAAAAAAAGCCCACTAAGGAAATAAAATCCCACTGTGTTGGTCACAATTTAAATATATGTTAATTGTAAAAAAAATTGTATAGATTATTAAATATAAAAAAAAAGTTTATTGAGAAGCCTTCAATCAACAAGCGACGCCGATAGGAATGTCAGAAAATGGTTCACGGA
Organism: Rhysida immarginata; assembly: GCA_023313115.1. Lineage (NCBI taxonomy): Eukaryota > Metazoa > Arthropoda > Chilopoda > Scolopendromorpha > Scolopendridae > Rhysida > Rhysida immarginata. Next base: position 33,577 of record JAHWFO010117659.1, on the reverse strand, counting down.
ACATGAGGAAGAAGTTCGTCAGCTATAAATAGGGAATCGAAATTCCACAGACGTGAATTCAGAAAAGCATTTGTGGTTTCATTTGGAGAAACAGGTTGGTGATGAATCATGTCAAATATTCACTTTGCAGGAACTGAAGATTCTTTTGAGGATATCGTGCTTCCATATATCACAAGATACCCATCAAGATCACGTAAAATCTCGGCTATTATTCAACATCATATTAATTTATACAATTATTTATTTAAAAGATGAATTAATTTTGGAAAGCTTTTTAAACTACTTACAACGGAAGAACTTTAATAATGAATAATTAAAAAGTAATCCCACACTTTTAAACCTCAACCAAACAACATAGAAATATGTGAAAACTTTAAGAGACACTCCGGATAATGAAAACAGAACACCAAGAAGGATATGTTTGATATATGAGGGTTATTTCAAAGGTAATGTACACGGTGGTAGCACTGGTACTTGGATGATGCAACAACATTTAGAAGCTTGAGGAAGAAGCCCGCGTTTTTTTCATCTATTTGTTCAATAACACGAGGTAGAAATTGATCCTGCACAGGTCGTACATGAAGATAAAAAGTTTACGTGCCAAACAACGAACAGAAATCCATAATGCTTGTTTGTTTTGAATTAACAGTGATCCGTAGTTGGAGTACTCCTTTTCGTGATGATCGTGTGAGCATAAACGATAATGCAAAATCAGGAAGTCGAAAACATCAAGAGATGAACGAAGTGTGAAACTTGTGACAGATTGATGAAGATCGACGTGCGACATGTGAGGAACTTTCTGCATTCACAGGAATTCCACCAACGTCTGTATTCCGAATTCTGACAAATGATTTAAACAAGTGAGAAATTTCTGCGCAATGGGTTCCTCAGAACAGAAGCAGAAACGCTTGCACATTGCAACTTTCTGAAACAAAGATTTGACGTTGAAAATCAAGCATTCTTATTTCGAGTTATCGCTTTTAATGAAACTTGGATCTTCTCTATCGCTAGAGAGGCTTTGAGCTGGAGTTGAAATCAGAGTCCAACGAGTGGAGAAGTACAGCTTCCCCAAGACCAAAAAAATTTCGACGAGCTCAATCAAAGGTAAAACAAAAGATAACCTATGCTTATGATCACCAAGGAATCATCATGACAAACAGAGTTCCATGTGGACCAAGTGTCGCAGCAGCTTATTATAGTAATTCACGCAAAAACTGGGCAGGAAATTGCATAAAAACCATTCATCCCCCCGCACATAGGGAATAAGATTGGGAACTGGTACCTTACGCTCCCTACAGTCCGGACTTGATTCCACGAGACTTCGACCTATGCTTGAATGTCGTTTTCTTTCTGAGGACGAGCTTTCTGCCCCCATTACCTGTGCCATTTGGCAAATGAACACAGATGGTGTCTTGTATGAAACGACGTAGGGAATCGGTCATTAAGAAGCAGAGACAAACAAACAAAAATGATTTTACCAGTATGGTGGATAAGAGGAGCACATTTTTGAATTATAGCAACGAGACATCAGCCATGGATACTGGGAACAAATCTGCATTCTAAAAAAATATAGAGAAAACTATATAAATCAATACTATAAATTAGAATGGGTCTATGTGCCAAAAAGTAAAAACAGAAATGTTTATAAACATGTTTTAAAAATAATGCTGTAGATAAGCCATGCTAACTTCTGAGCACATTAAAAGCTACAAGAAACAACTTGTAGGCTATAACCCCTTTACAAAAGGATTCCACTTGGTACTTAGACATCTTTACACTATATAACTCCAATTTGCTTATTGTGGCACTTAGACTCTTTCTAATTTATAGTATTCAAATATGAAAACTGAATTGTGAATTCATGAATGCAGAAACTAACGTAAAAAGAAAACTGAAGCCGAAAAATTAAATGGAGAGTGTCGTAATTCGAGCAAATAAAAGTTCTTTAATTTATTAGCATTCCTACGATAACGTTAAACGAAGTGAGCGTCAAATGTTGAACCGTTCTGTATAAGCGTCTATTATTTCTTCATATTCTATTGCTAAAGCGTTTCTACGTAATCATCTACTGTTGAAGCTAGGGATTAGCTACAAGCAATTAGCTTTGACAATAATATATGTCTAACAGAATTCAGATATTGATAATCTTAGGTCTAACAGGAATTTGCTCTTGATAGCAATTGGCTATGGACGTTACGAGTTGTTCGATATATTACGTACCGTATCTTTGCATTGAAAATTACCATTGGTGCTGTAATGGTACCATTAGAACCAGTGCTACTAAACCAATTTTGACCATCATTAATTACTCGTTATATTCATTCAAGACACGTCGTTACAATTTGTTTGATAAATTTCATATCTAAGTATGGAAAGTTTTTAAGGGGTTATTCTACTGGTGTCCTATGTGATGGTGGTGCACATACTCTTGCTTCCAGTAGACGATTGCGGTTTGTTCGCACGGTCAGCTCGGGTGCAATGGCAGCTCGAATTTGCGACGCAGTGGATGTTCTTCGGTCCATCATACAACCACCGACACTTCCCATCCAAATCGCTCTGCAATACGACGATACGATCAATCGCCGCGCGGAGTCCTACTAGACGACCTCGCTCAAAATCCGATACCTGCTGAAATAGTACACTTCTTTCATGTCCAAGCATTGCAGCTTCTTCAGGTTCTTCGCAAGCGTGCAATTGACTGCATTCACTTTGCCCTCCTCTTTAAACATCATCGACCATAATTTAAATATTATGACATGCTGTGACGTAACCACTCACCGTCACGGCTACTTATACTTAACCACATATGTAAATTTCATGATCGTACGGGAATTTCTTCTTGGTATTCTTTTTTCATTTTCCGATAGTGTACATTAATATTTTTATGTTTTTACATTATTCAGGTTCAGGTCCATGTAAAGAATTTTTTTTTCTCTGATGAATTTTTAATAATCAAACATTTTCTTTATTAGTTTTCTTTACAAGTGACACCAATACATTATCTCCCATTTCTTTCTTTTTTCACAGGCAATTTTCTCGTTCGTGCTTTTGGATTCACTTTTTCCTCCTCCTTCTTACCATAATTGAATGTGAAAAACTCGCACAAACTATTAAAAAAAACTTCAAAGCTCACCTTATACCTCTTCACTGTTCACAGTGGCATCCTCAACGAAGATGAGACAAGGTAGAATTGCCATATAAATCAAGAACTCTAGATAAACGCTCCAGTAAATTTAACCTCCTTTTCTTTCCACTTTTTTGCTTTTATCTTGCCTCGCGAAAACGTGACAATTCCTGGGCTTCTCGTCTTCATTTATATCCTATTAAATGTCACTTCTTATCTTCCTATCTTACTTTTGTCTTCCTACGGCCTCTCCTATCTAGTGTTTCAATATCGTTCCATGGAAGAAATTTTTCTTTCGTTTTTCAACTTGGGTGACACATGAAAATTCAATCAAATGAAACTCAATTTTATGAAAAAATATATTAGACATTTTAATGGATGTATTGAAATCCAGAAGAGTTTTTTTATATTTTCTTATATTAAAAAATGAAAAATTGCCTAAATATAAAAATATTCGAGTTTTTTCCATCGATTGTGTTTAGCTTTAAAATTTATAGTTAAGCTTTAATGTAAAAATTTCTAAAAATTTTGTGCAAATTATATGTTCCAGTCCTTAGATTATTTTTGAGGCATGCATATATTTTCAATAAATCCATAATGAGAAGTTTAAAATTTTATTTCTAAATTATAACTTCATCTTAATATTAATGCTCATTATAAAATATAAACAGTATTAAATTGAATTAACTATTTAATCAAGCTCATACCCAGACGGTAATAATGCACCATTAGAAAGTTAGAGAGACTGTTCAATATGCGCACCCTCTGCGTCGATGACAAGCTGGAAACGCAGGACAGCGTGCTCAACAGTACCACGAAGTGTCTCCCGTGAAATGACTGCAACATGAAAAATTATATTGATTTCAGTTCAGACAAGGCCCGTGCGCCTCCATGATAAACACGGTCCTTCAGAGTTCCTCATAGTCAGAAGTCGCATGGATTAAGGTCTGGTGAATGGTCCTGTTCGCAATCCCTTCACGCGCCGATACTCTAGCAGGCAGTGCTGTTGTACTATTGCTGCTGTTCTGGTCATAGAGCTTCACTAGGAGCGTACGTTCTTTCTTTCCTAATAGCATGGTAATCTTTGCAGATCGGTTGTTCACAGACGCATTGCGCTTTTACATACGGCGCCACTTTTTCCCCCTGGTGAAAATCGTATGCACTAATAAATTTTCCGTTGGAATTCTCTTCCCTGCTCTGCATAGCATTCGTGCAATAACGCCATTCCTGTCTTACAAGAACAAGAACTTTTAGAGACTGCTGTCTTCATGCAAGATGGGGCAACATCCCATTTCGCCCGACAAATGAAGGAGAGAGAAATTTCCTGACTCCCTGGACTTGAATTCCTGTGACTTCTGGTTGTAGGGATTCCTGAAAGAATGTGTCTCCTGAAACAGCATACAGACTCTACCTGAATTGAAAACGAGCATAACTCGAATGTTTCTGCAATTCCTCAAGAAACCCTTCGCGCTACTGATGAACACGCTATATCGCGAGTTGAACACGTGATTGAGACAAATGGAATGCACACTGAACGAATGCTATGAATAAATAATTTTTTGTGTTTCCAATTTTTGTTTCTTGTTCTTTATGCGCCACTTTTTCACCTGAAACGTGAAACTTATTCCAAACTTATTCCCAAAAAGAAGATTATAAAAAACAACAACTTTATTATGCAAAATATGGGTCATCGGACCCAAACAATTCATTTACAGGAATAAAAAGTTACCGTATATACTCACGTATGAGACGACTAAATGTATAAGACCATCCCCTTTTTTAGGTCAAAAAATAGATTATCCCATGTATAAGCCGAAGAGTCTTCGGCGCAGACTAAAATCACTTCTAGAGTGATGTCGAAATTAAAATAATTTATTGAAAAATTACCGTAAATTTATACATTGGAAAAAAATAAAAATATAAATGGAGTTTTAAAAGCCTTCGAAACTCATCACTGTCTTATCAGACTCTCCGAACAGTTGCTGAAACTCATCCGTTGGTTAGGTTAGGTTCTATTGGTTCGCAATAGAATGTTATTGGTTCTTATTTGGATAACCAGTACGAATCGACTTTAATAATAATCGACATGTCTTCCGTAAAACGTCATTTTCCCTCCAAAAAAAGTAATTTCTCTGACAAATGCATGAAAATGGTCTTAGTCTGTTTATACTCTATAGCAGCCATTTTGTTCTTTAATTTTCATTGCCTCATGGATAAGACGAATTCGAGTTTAAACCCATTTTTGGGAATAAGTTTCACGTCTTATAGTTTGGACATTTTTTCGTAAAATGCTTAGTTTCCGAGATATCTGCCATGTTACCAGACTTTTTGGACACCCTGTATTGTATAGTACGGGACAACGTAAATTGAAATAATTACGGCAGAGTATCGACACGAATCACTGGGAACAGGTTGTTTGAAGCTGCACTGCGAGCACGTGTTCCCATGCAATGTATAGTGCCTTTGACAAAACATTAGAGACAAAGAGACTTATACATACAGTTCGAAGTCTCATTTCTGTTTGAGGCAATTAGAACGATTACCAACATGCCCCTAACAATTGTTGAAAAGGCACATTCTTTGATGATCATCGGGAACTACTTCTCTCACGTCTGACATTAAAATTTAGGGAACTATTCTACTGGGTGCTCGATTTACTTTTTTATTTATTTATTCTTTATTTTATTTATTGTAATCCAATACGTCCATCCAGGGCCTGTATAGCTTGAGGTCGACGAGTTGGGTCCCTGGATGAACCTGGATTAGGTTTGGTTTGGTCTGGTTTGTTTGGTATTAACGTCCTTTTCAACTGCCATGGTCATTTCAGGACGGCGTTATAGGGGCCGCAAATTTTGCCTCGCAAGGGTTCTTTAACGTGCAGCCGGCAAACGACTACACGGGACCAACGGCTTTACTTCCCTTCCGAAGGAAGTGCGTGATCTCAGGATTTCCCCTTGAAAAAATTCTCGTCGTCCTCGGCCGGGGTCGAACCCGCGTCCTCGGGCATCATAGAACCTGGATTAGCGACTGCTGTTTGATGGTCACAGCAGCCGGGGGGGGGGGTGATGATTGTGAGTCACTAATGGTCGCCAAACCAGTGACTACCCGTGCCTGATGTTGCTTAACTTCACAGAAGTTGTGTTTCAGTGAAAGCGCATCAGGCCACGGCCTCCCCATTATGAAGACATTTGAAATATCTCGAAAACTACGCATCAGATCAAAAAACGTTTGAAATGAAATTTGTTCGTCTCGACGGGGCCATCCCAATAAAATCAAAGTTGATCCCCCCAATCCCCCCCCCCGGGGGCCTGTGAGGGGTAAGTAAGAAATCTTAAATGGGAACTCCCTTTTTTTTATTTCAGATTTCGGTTCTCCAGGAAAAAATACATTAATTTGATCTAGGATTGATAACATTTTTTTCACATATGGCGCTGTAATCGACAAAAATATCGAAGAATTGTACATGAACGTTATTAAAAAACGGAAAGATATCGTCGGATTAAAAAAAAAAAAAAAGGCTGTTCAATATTAAAAAAAAAAACCTATCCAACGACACCAACTCCCCCTCCGTATCTGTGAGAAAATGATATCTATCATAGGCCAGATTAATGTATTTTTTCCTGGAGAATCCAAATCTGCAATCAAAAATGGGGGTTCCCATTTTAGATTTCATTTTTATCCCCCACCCCTCTCAGAAGGTGGACGTGGAGGGTCAATTTTGGTATAATTGCATAGGCTCCTTCGAGACGAACAAATTTCATTCTTAACTTTTTTTGATTCGATATACTCCAACCAGCGATTCATGAGAACTGTCAATCACCGTGTTACCATGGAAACAAGGTAGAGTAAAATTTATCCTGGTACTGAATTTGCTGTTAAATGAATTACTGAGATGTCCTTTAAAAGAGCATTTTTACTGCAATTAATGAGAAATTAATTTTCCTCAGAAGAACCATAAATATTTTCTTGTTTGACATGTTGATTGAGAAAGATTGAATAAAGCGCACCGTAAGCAGGATATATAAACGATAAATAAAAGACCTGTGGAACGAGGCTAAGGCCGCCGCTGATTAGCAGATGAACTTAGCCAACGTCATGTCCACATGATCTATTGCAGGAGGAGCGGCGGTCACATGATGTTTTAATGTCTGTTTCAATGTTTTCACTTATATGATAGTAGAATTGATGTGCTTATTGTCTAAGTAACAATCATCGCCGCCAATGCACACGGCCTTTTATGATTGTGATTTACTGCCGATTGGCTGGCTTGTCTATTCACCTGACTTGTTTCTCATGTTGTTCTTTTTGAGGATGCCATTGGAATCGTACCAGGTTTCAGCTATAAAACATCCAGAACAGATAGAAATGTATTTCAGGCATGAAGAGAAATCCTTCAAGAAAATATTCTCAAACTTTATCTTCAGTATTATCAAGAATAGAAGACTGAATTTGTGTAAATTGTGGTCTCACCTTTAAAAATTTGGTTGTTGTTTTATATATATCTTTTCCAAAAAAAGAGAATCATCTGAGCTTTTTTAATTGACGAACTAGGCGAAATGTTTGGTTAACGTGCTTTTTAGTTAAATGTTTCATGATGTACCAGTTTTCAATTTCAACTAATGTAGAAAAATATACTGAAAAATTCTAATTTATTCTTTCCTGTTGTAAGGTATCTTTATACTAATATGACTTTGGTGGTTCTTGCCCTTCCTGGTTGTTGCAATGTCAATGACCAATAGTTGTCACGGTATTTTGGAGTAAATTCGGAGAATAGGAAAAATTCCGCGTCAAGGATATTTACTAATAGCAGCTGGAAATTAGAAGGAAAAGTCCCCACCCCGAGAAGAGAGAATGGAGCGGTCGAGAGCTTCGCGAGAGAAACGAGACCGAACCAGGAGAAGAGAAGGGGAGCGCGAGAAAAGTTAGAAGAAAATTGGTTGCGATACCGAGAAACGGAGCAGGAATTACGTCCGGCGGTAAGCTAACGAGGAAGGCTCGTAATAATGCGGTACGGGGAACTAACGAGTGCTGCAGTAATAGTGGAACGGACAAGCGGAGCTATTCGGAGAGCAGCGGAGAAAATAGTGACCGGGGTTTTACGCATTTGAGAGAAGCCTGCAGCGAGCCGGAGCATGGACGACCGTTACGGGAGAGTCGACGGCCGAGTGAGGGCGTCAGCCAGCCCTGTTGGAACCCGCTAATGCGACAGGAGCGTTTCGAGTCGACGGGTAACGGTAATGTGAACTAGTTCCTTTACAAATTGCAACTAAGTAATATTTATTCGTGTAATGCTTCCTTCTCAAACATTATCTGCTGCACGCTACTGAGCAATTATAATAGTAGAAAATTGTTCACTGAACTGGAACTAGTTGTGCATAACACTATGGTATAAGGAGTGTTTCCGTTCAGCATAATCGCCTACCAGGAAACAGGAGTAGGAGGATTTTTGACGGCAGGTTAATTGCAAAAAAAGAAATTCTTACGAAATTTTCTTGTATCGTCCCGGTGGAAGCTTTTTTCGTGTTGTTGAAACTAGATAGGCCAAATTGCATAATTGAAGGCCACTAGCTGCAATTATTTCCGCTGGATGGGACAAGCGTTGTCTAGCTGTTGCGCTAGGAAGGAGAATTTTATTATAATTAGTCGAGAAGATTTTCTCCGTTATGAATTCTTCTAAGATAAGAGGTCCGATTGCATAATTGTAGGTCCCTAATTAAGTATTTATTATTAATTTAAATGGTAGCTGAAATTAAGAAGAGGATATCTCTTACTTGTTGGAACATATTGTTTTATTGCGCGCCCGGATTGCTTATTGTGGGCGTATATGTATATTTGTTTACAGAAATGAGCTTACATATGGATGGAATATTATGAGCTTTGTTTAGTGATTTAAATTTGAATGAGCTAAGATACATGCGGCTTGTGTTAAGTTTATCTTATTTATTGACGTTCTTTATTGTTTTCCCTTTCCCGGAGTTTCGTGAAGGACCTGGCTGGACTTCGGCATCCGTGGGCTTACGACTTGGTATTTGACGGAGGAAAGGTCAAACTTCAGTGGACAGCGAGAAACTGCAGGAGGATTCGAATCAGGGTTTTGGTTCCTCACCGTAACAGCGGAGGAGCGATTCCGGTATCCTGCAGGATTGAGCATCGGCATCCACTTAGTCAAGCAAGCCAATGAAGCTACATGTATAAGTTGGATCATTTTGTTGATTTGTTGTTGGAAATTTGAGAGATAGCAGAGTTTTATGCTACTTATCTGTAATTATTTAATGAACTCAGATTATTTCTCGAAAGATGGAAATATACTGTGGTGGAAAAAAAAGAGAAAAAGGAATTTAATTTATTTGCCATTTCATTAAATTTGGACTTGTTAATAAACTTTATCTTATTATTTTACACACCTGCTTTGTACATTACTTACCTTACACGCTTCCACTTTACAATACTGTAAAATTCTGCAATAAATAGATAAAAGTATGCATAATACAAGTGGATAAACTATTTTTTATTTTAATATTTGTAATTGATTTGAAATATTTGTAGTTCATACGTAGGCTTACTGTGTCCATAGAAAATTTTTATTTCCTCTCCAAAGTTTCTTCATAAAGCTGTATGTTTTGGAAACTGGCGAAACCATGTAAAGTCGTTTTCATATATATTACAAGTGAAAAGGGTAGAGAAAGAGGAGGTGGAAATATTGATTGGTTTTCTTCATATAACAGGGTTAGTGAAGGAGACACGGAAGGAATTTGTAGAATGGAATCTGTCAGCGTTACAAATAACCAAAAGTTCTATTGACGTTCGTCAAAACTTAGTTCAGTCAAAAAGAAGGATGAAATCTTGCAGGTGGTGTTATTACAAGAAAACTTTAATGGCTGTCATTGCAATTACAGGAAAATAAATGGTGCGTAAAAAGTTCATTCAATTCTTTCTGCCTTAAAGGGGGATCAAACGAAGAATTTATTTAGAACCAATTCCAAAAAAAATATTTTTAGTGACAATATTGCATGTATGGAGAGTATATTTGTATTTCTGTGTTACAATTAAAAATTACCTTACACTCCTTTCCCAAATTTGTGTTATCTAATTTCTGAGATGGTATTGCTATTTGAAACCAATTGTAGTGTAAGATTAACGAAATTACTTCGAGAGTAATTTCAAAGGAACATTATTTTCGGCTAATCACTAGCCTTAAGTGACTTTTACCAATGTTCCGTTTTCTATGGTTTTAAGAAACTGCACCCCTCAGTTCATATCTTTTGCGATAAGAAGAATGGAGATGAAAAACCACTTTCGCGTAATTGAATGCGGGTCGAGTGAAGCCTTAGAGCCGTATTACACGTGAATGTGATAGGGCAACACGCGATAAAGAAGTGACCATTCCCTTAATTCGCCCGAGATTTACCAAACCGTAGTTTGGCTCGTAGTGAACAGTTAACCTGCGCAATGTCTTTGCCTGCTGTGCCTTGCTCCTGACAGATATGGACTTCACATTATTCCTGGGTGTCTCTACCGAGAATTAACCACTCCCCTAATTTTTCTAAGGCAATTCCTTCTCATTTATATAATCGTGATATATTTCCCATTACGAACGGTTCTATTTATATCAAGATCAAACGTTGCAGAAAACGGAGATGAATATTAAACAAATTTTTATTTAAAAATTCTGCATTCTGTATATATACAAGCTTAACGGGAAATAACATGAATAAAACTATGCTCCAGCTTGTCCTTCATAAAAAACTATAATAATAGTCATTAAAATATTTTTTTCACTTTTTTCCATTATATCTCTGTAACCCATGCTATATTCTGTAATATAATAACTGTAATTTGACGCCCCCTCCAGAGACCACACACGTTGGCCCGCTGGATAGGGTCAACCCTTTTTAAATAAATAAATAAATAAATAAATAAATAAATAAATATTAATTTCTATACATGAAATATTTTGAGGATCTAAAAATTTTATATTTTTAATACATACGTACACTCATTATTCAGTAAATAGGGCATAACTTAAATCACAAATAAAACTCGCAATTAATTTTATTAATTACATTGGAAACGATCGAAATGCTTCTGCGATGGAAAAGTTCGTTTCTCACGTACTGAACACAGACATGACCATGGACACGTTTAATTAACTATCTTCTTAAAGCTGATCTGTGTGTCCCGTTATGAAGGTTCTGTTCCGTAAATGTATATGTTGAAATATTGGAAAAAAATTGGAATGTTCAGTTTTTGCTTTAGCTGAACATGCATACCTAATCCAGAAACTGTCTTATTACAAATTTTTGGATTTGTTTTCTTACAACAAAGTACTTTACACAGCTCTTTTTCGTCGATTCTTCATCGATATGATGCGCCGATTTACTTTGCTTCCTTACTTTTTTGGTTTTCTACAAAAGGGCGTATCAAATCAATAAAGAATCCACGATAAACAGCTATGCAGAGCATTTTTCACACGAAAACATCAAATCATGGTTTTGAGTTGAATTCGTTTTGTTGTAACTCATTTCTTGAGTTTTTTGCAAAAGGGCTCACAGCACTGCACCACATTAAATGACTTACTGTGTTTTAAACAACTGCCTCTCGGTTTCAAAATTACGATCACTAGGTAGTTCCTTAAACCATGGGGGATATTTGTGCCTCAAATGCGCACATGCAACGTACACATGTAGTTAGGAAATTTTCCATGTGACATACGGATCAGTTTTTATCCAGAAAACTGGGAAGAATTTTTTTTTAATTTACCCTTTCGATGACAAAGGGTTACTGAGCAAACTTGTATATATATAATTGAATAAAATGATTTACCGTGCAAAAGTTTTGTATTTCGATTTTGTTTGAAAATGCAGAAATTTGTCCAATCTCAAACTGGTCACAATATTGGCTATGCAGATATCATATTTCCTGGTCAAATCCAAAACATGAATGTGACGCCTACATTATCTTTTATGATTACATAAACCTATTAAAATGGTAGTGCCTGCTCTATCATTAGGCTTCCACCTCGTCTACTTAGTAGTTTTCAAGAAACTTGGAGATAACGTTGCTGTACGGTAGCCCATCTGTTAGAGGCGATGAGCTATATACTTATAGTTTCTGATTCGAATCTAGGCTGTAGAATTTCTTCTTGAGTTTTTAATCTTAAAAATGTTCCAAACTCCATTGAAACTTGGGGACATTACGTCCTTGAGAGACCGCAGCATTATATACATTACAAGGTAATCCAAAAGTCAAGAAAACTTTAAAACTCAATAATTCGTACACGATTACAGATAAAAAGATTCTGTCTGCATAGAAACGATTGAAAGGAAGTCGGATTTTTTTTCTAGGAAAAAAATTAATGCTATAATTCAGAAGAAGATAGGAGAAACGACAGGCCGCTTTTCTACAAAGAAGTTTATTTTCTGGAAAAGTGGCGTGTCTTTTCTCCTACCGTCCTCTGAGTAAGTATCCACAGGGTCTTTTAGGCTTTTTACTATTCATTAATGCTAGAATTGTTCGGTTTTTCACCAACAGATGGCGCTGTCAGATTACAGACATCAGTTTATGCAAATTTTCTGACTGTGTTTGCTGTATGACGGACGGCTCGTTGAACATTTGTAAGCTAATAGTTAATTCGGCATCTTACCTTCTGAAAATGTGCATAAACTGATATCTATAACCTGACACCGTCATCTGTTGGTCAAAAACCGAACAATTCTAGCATTAATTTTTTTCCCTGGGAAAAAAATCCGACTTCATTTCAATTATTTCTGTGCAAACAGAATCTTTTTATCTACATTCGTGAAAATTATAGAGTTTTATAGTTTTTCTTGACTTTTCGAACACCCTGTATTTTCTGCATTAACATGATAAATACTTCCCTGTCATCTGTGAATGATGAGCACGGAGATCACTTTCATCAAAACATATCTACAATGGAACAAAGGCAATGGAAACCATCAGAATCGGCTGAATACTGCTGGACAGTAATGAGGTCACCGTAAAGCATGCAGGCGTAAGAATTAAGGGCTTTTTAATTTCCGAAAATTCATTTTTTCTATTGTATGGAATATATTGCGGATATCTATTGCATGTTATCATTGCGTATATCTCAACGGTTAAAAGCAACCCAGCAGAATTTTGAAATACCTTGTCTGAAATTTTTAGTTTTACTTATTCTTCCAGGTGCATATTACATATTCGGAAGAGGTAATCTTGAGAAGAGAATTACAAATTTAATTGAATGTTAAATTAAATGAAGCAGAAAATATTATTTATAAACAACTTAAAATACGCCTAGAATTTACTGTTATTCTGATAGACGAAAAATAACATTTAAATTCATTCTTGCGTGCATAAAAATGATTTATATCATTCAAGTGACCTACAGAAGTCTTTGGAAAGAAATAAGATATCTTAAGAGTTATATTTGCTAAGCATTAATATTGGGGATTATATAACAAAATTTAAAGATCGAAACGTAAGTCAGTTAAATTACACGTATAAACTGACAAATGACGACACAAATTCCTGATGATGATGTTAACATTATGTATCACCGTTAAACAAAAGGCTTTTTTTTTTTAACTAATTTGCTTATTTCAGTTCTAGACATACGAGAATAAACAGGGACGAAAATCCAACGATGATATTATTATTACTGTTTTTCATATACGCACGTAATTGACTGCTACATGAAAATCAAGTTGGAAAATGTTGATATGGTAGAAGTGATGTTGACAGAGATATGATTTTTGTCAATTGTCAGATTTCTCCATCGATTTAACAAATTTGAAACGAAATTTTTCTGTTCGCAACTGAACCGGAAGATAACATCCAAGTCCTTCACCTTCACCAACAAAATTGATCAAATTTCCGGAGTAAATCTTGAAAGCCCACCAATCATCGAGGAAGCTACCAATAAACAATTTATTTTACACGTTCCAATGTTGTCAAATGGTAGCATCACCACAGAAATTCGATACTGACACTTTTTAAATAAAGAAGAATCCAAGCTTTTAGCGAAATGAAGTACTGAGAAAAGAAAGTTTATGAAAAGAAAGCCTCTCAAGTATAAACTCAAAGCATCATAGAATGCTAATTCAAATATTTTAAGAAAGAAAAGCTAGTTAAATTACAAGATGAGAAGGAATAATCATCATATTAAGTGACAATTTAAAGTGAGAAGTCAAAAGGAATTTTAACTAAACTCAGTCAAAAATTTTTTTAATTTAGCATTACGAATGAAGTGCTTTTACATATTTCAAGCAATGTTCAGAATAATGATGCTAATTATAATTTCATTTTCTCAAACTATAAAAAAATATATAACAAGAAATTAATCCCTCCTAAGGAGGGTATAGGAATGTAGCGGAAGCCCAGAGTTCGTGTTTTTAACTCCCACCCCCCAGTGGGCCAATCAAAACCAAACCATACAAGATATCTCATTTAAAGTAAACCAATAGCCAATTTATAAAATACAAATCTGACAGATTACTTTCAATGGAAGAATTATTGTACTTCTTTGTGAGGGTTTTTTATGTGTATTCCATTTCTAAAAAAAACCGACGTCTTTTTCGAATATGGAAGCCAACTATAAATGTGCAATGGAAACCCCTATTTTTAAGGGATATTTTCAGATTGTACGCAATATTTGAAAAAATATTTTATTGATCCAATCGTTTAGGAGATAGAGGCAGTGAAAATGTTGTGTGTTTGGATTTAAAGAAAAGGCAGAAAATAGAGATTCTTATTATAAAATGGATAGCAATGGTTTTATTTGAACATAACATTTTTTACATAATTTTAAATATTTCGTTTACGACTTCTGAACAACTTCTGTCCTTTGCCTTTTCTTTAAATCCAAACACTGCCTCTATCTTCTAGACGGTTGGATCAATTAAAAAACACCAAGAATAAAACATTTCTCAAATGTTATGTACAATCTGAAAATCGGCCTCGGTGGCCTCAGGGGTTGCGTGATCGCCTCTGATGCCCGAGGACGCGGGTTCGACCCCGGCCGAGGACGACGAGGATTTTTTCAGGGGGAAAATCCTGAGATCACGCACTTCCTTCGGAAGGGAAGTAAAGCCGTTGGTCCCGTGTAGTCGTTTGCCGGCTGCACGTTAAAGAACCCTTGCGAGGCAAAATTTGCGGCCCCTATAACGCCGTCCTGAAATGGCCATAGCAGTTGAAAAGGACGTTAATACCAAATAAACCAAACCAAACCAACAATCTGAAAATATCATTAGTGCTACGAACTAATTCAATACATTACGTTTCACGGCAAGAAACAATTTTGTAGTATCTCTATTCTTAGATTACACAAAAGCTTTTGATACTTTACCTCTCCATCATCTGATTTTTAAGCTTTCACCTTCCTATAATCTATAGGGACCCCCCGCTTCATTGGTTAATTGATTTTCTAACCGAGCGGTGTTTTCACCTAACGTGTATGATATTTCCTACACAATTCTAACACGGAACGCATGTGCGCCACAGGGTTCTATTCTTTCGCCATTAATATTTAATCTTTTTATCAATGATTTACCTCTAGCACTATCTACTACTTCTTTAATTCTATATGCAGACGATGCGACTCCTTTATTTGCCGACTCTAACATTTCAAATCTCTCCATTTCAATTAATCAGGCCCTATCTGCCTTAAGTTCTTGGAATTCCGCTAACCCTTTGACCCTTAACTTCAATAAAACTAAATATCTGTTATTTTTCCAACGTAACAAATTAAATATTCTTAGAGATTTACCTATTTATCATAATTCACACCTATTATCGAGCACAAGATCTTTTAAGTATTTAGTAGGGTATTTACATAATCCATGACCTATCATGGGATTTACATATTTATTTATTTATTTATTTTAGAGGGGTACAGAGCATCCACCCGGGGCCAGTATGGCAAAAAGCCGACGAGGTAGGTCCCCAGGGTGGGCAGATTAAAAAAATAATCTGTAGAATATATAAAAAAGAATATAATAAATAATCTGTAGAACATTTAAAAAGAATATAACAAGAAAGAGAAGCGGAAAGATAAGGGAAGTTAAACAGGAAAGTGAGAGTAGATTAATTTTAAAATTGGTTGTTGAAGAAGAAGAACGGATTTCCGATGGTAGGCTGGACCAAAGTCTTAGACCTGAAGTAGAATGATTTCTACTTTATTAGCATCTCTTAATAAACAGCGAGGAATGATTTCTCGCTTATATTTTCTTCCGTCCGATATACTAATTCTATTGTATAATCCTTTGATTCACTTTTCCCTTTGTTATGGTATTCAATTTTGGGGCTCAACTTCAAACTTTAACCTTCTATGTCTCTATCGATTACAAAAATGGTTTTAAAGAACGCTGTTAAAGATTCATAAACCTGATTCTGTCTCTCAATGCCGGCTCGGTGGCAGAGAGGGTTAAGGCGCAGGTCTTTCCGCTCTCGAAACCAGCGAGTCGCGGGTTCGAATTCCGCCGAGAGTATGGATGTTTGTTTGTCCCTTCTCATTATTATCATTCTTTCATCATCATTTCATAACTCTAGTTAAAGTACTAGAAAAAATCGGCAGCTAAACAATCACTTTAACGTGATCTCCTGATTACCTACAGACTGTGCATTAGTTGGTGTGTAGCGCCATACGCTAAATAAAATGTCTCCCAATATTTTAACTCGTTACGCTTCTCTCCTATTTTCAAAAAAAAAACTCAGCTTTGTTTTTTCATATTTAAGATTATAAACCGCCACTTGATTCTTCACTCCATTCGAAATACTCTATCAGAAAATTTTTTATTCTTACTCAACTAGTTCAGCGAATTTAATTAGGCTCCCCTTTGCCAAATGTAACTACTAACGTCATTGTGCTTCCTATGCAGGTGTCAAATGGTGGTCGAGAATACCTGAAGTAATTCGTACTTCTCCTTCGTGCTCTACCTTCAAAAAGAAAGTTTTTGTTTTGTTCAATAACATAACTGTTAAAACTTGTTAATTTTTTATTCTAGTTTTTATTTTTGGCAATTCTATCTTTTCCCATACAATATTTCTTCTCCTTTTTTTTAATTCTCTTGTTTTACTTATCCTTCTCGTCAGCCTCGTGGCCATTTGGGCCCCGTTTGGAATATCACGCTAGAATTTTATCTAGTTGTCAAATCTGTTGAATTTGTAATTTGTATTAATAGTTTGAATTTATAATTATTTTAAAATAAATAAATAAATAAACAAATAAATAAATAGGGGTTTCCCATTGCACATGTGATTGTTGTTTTCCATATTCGAAAATGGCGTCGGTTTTTTTGGAAATGGAATACCGTACACATAAAAACCCTTCATATAAAAGTACAATAATTCTTCCATGGAAAGTACTCTGTCAGATTAGTATTTTAGAAGTTGTCTATTGGTTTCTCTTTAGTGAGACACCCGTTTTAGTGAAGTAGGACATGCTTATGGTAAGCTACGTTCCAAGTTTCAACCTTCTATGTCAAAAAATGTGGAAAATATGAAGGGGATAGACAGGCAGATGGATATTGTAAAACCCAACAACTGCTCCATTCTTCCATTCAACCGCTACTTAATAATTTCTGTTGAGATGATGTATTTTTAGATTTAATGAATCACTTATAAGCAGAGTTTGAAAGGCATTGCACCTTATAACGAAAGACAAATTTAATAAAATCCAATTTCTCCAAATGCCTACAAAGGAATTTTTTCATGTGTGTGGTTTTAATTTATAAAAATTAAATTTTATTTTTTACCCAAAAACCATCTTAAAGCTAACATCGAATAGCCTGCAATCACCTAACAAAATGCAAGAAAACGAACGATAGGAATTGCTGAATTTTTAGATACGTAAATTATGAAATATTTGAAATTCCGGTTAAACAAAAGTGATCGACACTTGAGAAAAGCCGTTATTTTTGTGCATTCAGAAAAGTTCTTTGATATTTCGTCATTATACTAGCTGTTATTTGACGAATTGTATGCACGCCTGTTTCATTTTATCGCCGTGTTCATTTTTCGTAGGTTCTTTTCATCGAGCATAAGGTTCCGATCTTCTTGCCAGTCTCGTTATATTCTGGCAAAAGGTTTTTTCGAGAAAACGCAAGACGTCGACGGTTTTGTAGACGTTGGATCCTCTGCGCCTTTTACCAACTATCATGCCACCTTCGAAGTCTCTGATAACCTTACTTTATTCCATCCTTCAACCGATAAATTTCGCAAAAAGTTTCGGACCAACTGGCAACACCTTCAAATATAATTATTCAATGTTACATAATCGAGTCATCGGCTTAATACTTTCCTTATATGACGGTGTAAATGTGCAAGTAAGTTATTTATTTCTTTTTCAAAACTTCAAATTCGAAAGTTAATTTCACGCAATAATGCAATCATTCTTTTCAACACAATTTCTCTTCCTTTATGCGTAAAAAAGTAATAAATATCATAAAAATTGAAACTCTATAAAAATCAATTATTTATGCTCATCATTTTATCGTAATTCAAGCCATAGAAAAACTTTGAAAATAAAATATTTGCGGGTATCTTAGTAAGGAACATAAAATAAAAGCAGATTTCTGTATACAGTAGCGCTCAGAAAACAAGGCACAATTAGAATTTTATGCAAGGCACGTATATGCAAGTTAAATAACCGGAATGTTGCATTATTTTGAAGGTGGGTTGAGGAACCGAAATACATTATAATACCTGAAAATTAACAAGATAGATATTTGGAAATTATTGAAGCTGACACTTTATTGTTTTGGTTGTGTTCAAAAAATGAGGTCAGTTCTGTTATGATTTATAAATGCTTTCGTTACCAGAAGCACATTACATTTCTATAATATACTTATTGTCTATTTATTTTTAGTAAAATGTCAAATGAAAAGGTACATCTTGACTTAAAGCTGTTAAAGAAGGAAGTCTTACAAGCGAATTGCATCTGATTTCGGTGATACAGTTAAAAATTAGTTAAAGCATCGTTATCCAACGATATAAGGGTTTTAGCATGAAAATGTTACGAGCAGTAGCTGGAGGATTGGTTATACTTCAAATAGAGTTCCTTAAATTCTGACGTCAAACAGTCAAACTCTGACGTCAGAAATTGCTCCACGCAATCAAAGCTCCATAGAATGAAAATCACAAAAACAAATGTGCATAAAAGGATTCGCTATATTTTTCGCACCGTCTTCTGTATAGGGCCTACGTGTGTACAAAATTTCAAGTCTCTAGGTCAATTCTTTCAAAAGTTATGGCAAGTGACATACACACACACACACACCGTTCGTTAATAGGGTTTTCATCATATGATGCTAAAACCCTAAAATTGTTGTACAATGAAAGAGTGCAAGAGAAGATCTCCAACAAAAGCCTGATCAGTAATACCCCGCTCTACCACAGAAAGGAAGATAGGCTGCGCTGTCGGTTATCAAAAGCATAGCCTAAGATGACAAAAGTCGATTTGAATCGTAAATTTGTATTTTCACAACAAAACGGCAGCTAACAGAAATAAAATTTAACGGTAGGCGTCCGGCAAAAAAAAACCTCCCCCCCCCCCAAAAAAAAAAACAAGAAAGGATTGTCCGTGTTGCTTTTGCAAAAATGTACAAACACTGACCTCTAACGTTTGGGCTAAAGTGATGAATGAATCCAAGTTTCTGTTGTTTGGAACCGATGGTTTACAGAAAATTAGACGTCCCAAGAACGTGCATTTCAAGCCAAAGTATCAAGTCCCAACGATGACGAATGAAGAGGAACTTTGTTGGTATGGTTGTTTCATTAAGAGTTGGGTGGGTCTGCTTGTGCATTTTCTTGGTGCTATGTTTTATGTACATAGATATTCTAAAAAATAACATGCATCCCTAAGTCAATATGCTTATACGAGTTTCATATCAGCGTAAGGAGAAGTTGATACTGATGAAGTGATAAATATTTGGAGAAAACCCGCTATCGTTTTGTTTTGTTTTTTTGAGAGCAACTGAAATTCAACTCATTCTATCGGCGACATCTGTCTGAATTTTCACGAAATTTGCTTCGGCTTTTTATAAGAGTAGATCTATACATTTGGCTAATAAATTATGCAAAAAAATTAGTTCGTTAGATGTGCGAATGCGCAGTTAAACATTATTTAGCAAAAATGCTCATATTTCGTCAAATATTTAATATTTTATATGCTGATTGCAGGATGTTCTCTCTGCTGTAGTTTGTCATGATTCATCTCTGTAGTTTGTCTCTGTAAATGGCATTGCATGTTATCAACAAAATACTTTCGAAAAGTTTCGATTTTTTTTTAAAGAAACCTTTCCATCTCCATGAATATACGTGCTATTTTCATACAAATGAACGTAAAAGAAGCCTCAATCATATACTACAGCTACAACATATTTCAAGTATTATTTTTTACACGGTGATTCTAAACATTATTTTTTACACGGCGATTCCAAACATTAAATTTTTTGTTCAATTTGTTCCCGGAACCCTATTTGCATTCGGGAGAAAGCCTTCGCTGAAATATACGAGGTGTAACAGGCTCTTTACACCCCTGAAGTTTCAGGATAATTAGTCATGTATTTTTCTTGATATTCGATAAAACGTCTAAAATCGAAAGTGTCCAATTACTTTTTGGTATATAATGTATATTTCCATGTAATCTACTACCTCTTAAACAAACACGTAAGTCTTATTGTGCTATTTAAAATTCACACCAAAAAACCATTGTTCCTTCTTTTCTGAGCGCTACTAATGTTCCGGCTTTTATGTAATCAAAGAATTGAAAAAACAAGTGGATACTGAAAACTTACCCGGTCATTTTCAACCCCCATCACGAACAACAAAATACTGTAAAACAAAATTAAATAACTGACAAAAAAACTGATGTTTCGGAGAGAGGCTGCCCTTTAGCAGTTATTTTTAGCTTTAATAAAAGGTAATGGCCGTCTAAAACGTTCGTTTTTTTTTTTTGAGTAATTTCACTGCATTTCCAATTCCTGTTTCCAGGATGATTTTCTCTTTTTTCCGTTTTCTAGGTTTGTGATTTTATGAAATACAATATTATTTTTAAAAACTTCTAAACCGTTTCTTATTTGAAAGCAAACAATATAGCATCTACATTGTAAAGGTAATATCTATGAAGTTTATAACTCTTTCTTATCTGGTACAATAGCTTAAGGAACTAGCAAATACGGATCGAGGGAAATGAAATTCCAGGAATCATTCTTCCATTCAATTAATGATTTATCATTGCTTTAAGATAAAAATGAATTTCAAAATTTTTCAACAAAATTCTTATTTTTTATGCAAAAGGAAAAATGCAGCTTCACAATCGAATTTTATTCGATTCTGTTTATTGTGTTTCTTCCAAATTTTATTTGACAACTGGCTTACGCTTAACCTTAAAGCGTATTTTCCCCGATATTCCAGAATGACGGTTTGTGTTCACAAAACAACATTTTACAGCAGTGGTTCTTAATCTTTTCGAAGTCGCGAAACAATTTGATTATAAAATAATTTGTAATGGTGGAATGGTACATTCAAAGGCCTATTAGGTCATGAAATTGATTCAAAAAAAAATCTATTGGGAGGGGTGGATTAAGGTCTTTAAAACCTTAATTACTCCAAAATGGCTTTTCGCAGCCAAATACTTTCCTTTCATAAAAGGTTCGTCTCAATGAGAGGAGGCCGTTCACGTAGTTTTTAACACATTTTGTTCATGCTTATATGATCGGTTTGTAGACACAATTCCAACAATGCATTGCGTTGCAATAGATTCTATTGCAGAGAGAAAGTGAGTGTAGTGAATTACTGGAAGTGACAAATCATCCTTGCATTGGGGAAAACCAGAGACAAGTGAAAGAGTGAAAGAAAACGCGTGCTGAGACTAGCGGCTAATCCTCGAATTCTTCCGACCAATCAGAAATAAACGTACGTGTTGCACCCTCTTTTGTCTGTCTTTGCGGAGGCCTAATATCTCGAAGACCAAGAAATGATTTCAGATGAACAGCGGTTACTTACTTCCTTACTTACTTACTTTTCAAACCCGCTTATCCGTTAGGGACGCGGGGGCAGCAGCCCTATGGAGGATCTCCAGCGAACGCGATCTTCCGCCATCAGGCGCATGTCCTCCCTGGTAATATCCAAGCGACTCGAACCCAGATTCTTCATGTAGTCTAGCCACCTGGTTCTAGGCCGACCCCTTGGTCTCTTACCTACCGGCTTGGAAAATGACAACTGCCTAGGAAGACTAGTTTGCGGCATCTGTATCACGTGGCCATACCAGCGCAACTGGGATCTCTCAATGCGGAGAAGTAGCGGCTCAACACCTAAAGATTCCTTTATTGTGCTGCTGTACACTCTATCCAGTAGGGTAACACCTGCCACACCTCTCAGAAATCTCATTTCGGCCGCTTGTACCCGCGATCGCACTCTTTCGGTCATTACCTAAGCCTCATGACCATAGGTGAGAATGGGGACAAAGATAGATTTGAAGACGGAGAGCTTGGCTTTGATACCCAGCTCGCGTTTCGTTACCACGGATCGCCACAGTTCACGTCTGACACAGCTTGCTGCACCGATCCGAGCATCCAATTCTTTCTCCTGCCGTCCATCACTCGTGAATGCAATCCCGAGATACTTTAATTTCTCCCCTGTCTCAATGAGGCTCTCCTAACATGGAGAGCGCACTGAGCAGGCTGTCTTGTAAAGACCAGAACCTCGGTTTTAGCCACACTGATCTTCATCCCAGCTTCTTCACATTTGTCTGCAAACCGGTCTAGTGCATGCTGAAGGTTCGTGCGAGAAGACCCAAGGAGGACAAGGCCGTCAGCAAAGAGCAACCTCTCCACCTGGCAGTCGCCCACACAAACACGCTCATCGCCTCGGCTGACCCTGTCTATCCAGTCCATAAAGATAATGAACAAGAGGGGCGAGAGTACGCACCCTTGGCGGAGTCCAAACACCCACGGTGAACGGTCTTGACTTAATGCCATTTATCCGGACACACATCTCAGAGCTTTCGTACAGAGACATGATCGCAACCAGTAATTGCCCATCCACTCCATACTCTTGCAACACTTGCTAGAGCTTCTCCCGAGAAACTCTGTCATATGCTTTTTCAAGATCCACAAAGCAAGCGTAGACCTCTTTTGCATACTCCCAGGATTTCTCAAAGATTTGCCTTAGAGCAATGATGTGATCCGTCGTGCTTCGCCCAGGTCGGAAACCACACTGCTCCCCCAACAGTTTGGAGTCGACTATTTCCCGACTTCTCTTCTCCAGACACTTAGCGTACACTTTCCCAGGAATGCTGAGCAAAGAGATGCCTCAATAGTTGTTGCAATCTCTATGACCTCCCTTTTTGAAGATAGGGATCACAATTCCTGTCTGCCATTGCTTAGGGGCCTGTCCAGATATCCAAGCAACCTGACACACTCGAGTCAGCCACAGGATACCATCCTGATTTAAGGCCTTTAACATCTCGGATCGGATTTCATCATCACCTGCAGCTTTGCCAGTCTTCAGGTACTTAATTGCCCATCTGACTTCTGTTTCAGTGATACTACCGTGACTATTCTCCGCTCCAAGGTGCACCTCATGTGCCTCAGTTGTTGCTGTCACAGATTAAAAAGAGATGCAAAGTATTCCTTCCACCTATGCAATACGCTCTCCCCCGTTTTCAGAAGCCTCCCATCTGAACTCTTAATAGTTTGTGATGAAAGAGACTTCTTTCCACGGAGGCGGCGCACGGTCTGCCAGAACACCTTGTTTGCCGAACCATAGTCTGCCTCCAATTTCTCCCCGAACTTCTCCCAGGCCTTGGCTTTAGCCGTTGATACTGTCTTTGCTGCTGCTTTTCGCGCCTCAGTGTACTGCACTCGACTCGAAGTTGACTTATTTGCAAGCCATAGCAAATAGGCTTCCTTCTTTGCCTTGAAAGCTTCTTGGACTTCACCGTTCCACCATGCAGTGAAATGAACTGAGTGAAATGTTTAGACTATAAGGATATAGGGATGCAATATCGAATCAAAACGTCGATGTGTTTCTGTAGTAGTATTTTCAGTAGAATATTCAATTGCAAAAACCACGTTAAATGAATATACAATATTGTAGTTTCAATTGCAAAACAAAAATAATTTCAATTACAAGACCGATAATTTTTCCTTGATAATTGCAAGAACGATGACTTCAATTGCTACTGGCGGATTCAGTGAAGTTATTTCGGTAACATCGGAATAATCTTCGATAACATCGGAAGAAAAAAACATAGATACATCGTAACAATAACATCGATGTTTAATAAATGCATGTCTAGTGTAAACAGCTGCTAATGCTAGAGAAAATGCGTTTTTGTCATTTCGTATTACTAGTATTAATCAGTTTCTGCCATACTTAACCATAGCGTAATCTCGCTAGCTTGATTTTTTTGATTGAAACTTTCAAGAACAAGAATAAAGAGAAAAAATTAATTCAGTTACGAACTTACAAGATTACGTAATTTAATAAAATAATTTTACTAAAATGAATTTCCTTTTCAGTTTGATTTGTCTAATTATTAGTATTTTCATTTTTATCTTGTTTAATTCAATTTTGCACTTTAGTGTGTAATCTTTATTTTCGTCCTAGGTGTAATGGAAATTTGTTTTCGATTTGTTAACACTTTTTTTCTTGCACTACATAAATAAAAAGAAGCGTTTTATTTTTTCAAGATTTTTAATGCATCAGATATCACACCACATCATCAAAAACAATTCCTAATTATAGTTTAGATTTCATTCATTATCTAATTAGCTATACGGCTTTATAGCTAATATTATCTTCACATTTTGGCTATATACTTCATTATTATTATGAATGTTGTTTATGTTTATTTATTATTAATACTTTGTTCGAAGTCATTATTATCACAGCAGTTTTATTAATTGTAATAAATTGTAATTATAACTTTTCCAAGTGTGTAATATTAATTGTAAAACCTGTGATAAGATTACATGCAAAAGAGCCAATATAGAGCAATGCGAACAGAGCAGAATGAGTAAATATTCTTGGGAACTAGAGGTGGGGGGGAGTGGACGCATTGATACGTATTACGCATGTGATCTAATATAGGGTGTAAATTATCTCCTTCAAAAACTCTACACTACGATGTAGACGAAATTCAGGCGATTAAAGTGATATAAGACACTTGGGGTCGCAAATCGCAAACAACGCCGTAAATTGAACCTCAAACCATAATCATAGAAGGGAAGTAGTGAAACTTCCTTATGCTTTTACATTGACATAGAAGAAAATGATTTTTTATTACTGAAGATTTAATGCTTATCTGAAACCAATGGGGAAGAATGTATAACATTTCTCAAGCAAAGCACGAGACGACGAATTGTACTACCCATCCTAAAGCAGCCATTTTTAATTTTAACCTACGGGGAAAACGGCGGTTTTAATTGAATTTTTTTTAAGTACGAGGGGAAACAATTCGGTTTTCAAAGATTTATTAAAATTCAATAATAAATGAAAATTGTTAAAAAAAAAATTGTTTAAGTGCCAGATAGATTTTCTTATGAAAATTCGCATAAAAAATACCACTTTTTTTAAACATCATTTTGCTGAGCTACATAATTTATTAATTCCGTAAAAATGTTTAGCCTGGCATTTTTTAATTTGAGAAAGCAATAGCTACTGCAAATTGTTAAATTTTCACTTCTGTTAAAAATTTTATTACAAATTTATTTTAAAAATTCATTTTAATTAAAAATAAGAACTTGTGTCTTCTGATGTCTAAATTCTTCCCCATTGTTGTATACATTTCTTTATTAGAGTTAAAAATAAATTTAAAAAATGATGAGATATTTGTAGAAAAAATTGCAACCGAACATTAAAGTGTGCAGTCACTCGAAATTGTTTCCGCGGGAGTTTTGTGAAACTGTGGCGCTGCTGCAAATTTGGCTCCAATCGCAGGAATTGTTTTGCAGTTTGGGTCGTTTATTTAATTTCAATATTTTTTCTTTGTTACGTAGTTAAATAAATTGTTAATGAAAGTAAGTATATTTAAAAAATAAATTGAATAAAAAAAATCAAATAGATGCATAATCATAGTACTCTCATATCATGATTATGGTACACAAAATGTTTCTTTAAATTTATAATTAATTTATTAAAAAGAAGTGAACACAGCGTGGTAAGATTCTGTAAAAAAAAACAACTGACGTTTTGGATAGAGTGAAAGTGATAATAGGGGCTTAGAAGACGTCTTATATACAGGGGCCTTTAGAGGGGGGAGGGGAAAGCCAAAGACACTGAAAGAAGCTGTAGAAAGCCCCTTGACAAATTAGAGATTGTTGGAGGGATACGGGAGTGGGGGAAAGGTAATGAAAGAATGGTGCCTTTGCGAAGGTTAATGTCATTATAGGGAATTGAATTTCATGAGAAAAGGACTCGAAATGCTTTCTTTCTTTTTTGTTATGGAAGTTGTTATGAAGAATATAAACAGTAACGTCCTGTAAGGAGTGGCCACGAGAATATAAGTGTTTAGCGAATGTATTTTGTTCACCCTGTATTTTGTATTATATCCAGACTAGTTTTTATTTTCTGGCGAGAGAATTGAGGAGAGATGTTTGTAATGCAGTGAAAAGTAAAACACATAAAAAATTTGCAAAATTGCTCTCTTAATATTTAAACTCTTTATCTGATTATACTTGAACTGTTATTTATTTGTTAAGAGTATAATTCTGTTTTAAATTTATTAATAATAAAAGGCAATAAAGTTTAATAAATGCACAATTGAAATTTTATATTTGATATGTTGTCATTCATTTTAGATTTTATCATTTTGTAAATAAAAGTTAACAGGAAAATAAGCTTGGAGCCAAAACAGCAGTGGCGCCATCATGCGGTGGAACATAGGGAACTACGGAGTTTCACTACTTCCCTTCTATGATTATGCTCAAACTAAGCTGAATGGCGTGTCTCTGCTTAGCACGAGCCAAATTTGAGCGACTGTGTTCGCGTGGCGCGGCCTGGCTGGTTCCCCCGCTCCCCAATACCTCATCCCGAAGAGGTCCGCCTTCCACTCCAACGTGACGTACTCTGCTCTCGCGCCGGAGTCAGTAGCATGAGCAGTACCAACCTTGTTTAATACCGATAGCATTTATCATGTTTTTCATCAAAAAGTATCGATAAAATGTAGTTGGCGTACCTTCATTTTGTTATGTCTGTTTTATTTTTTTATTTTTTTTATTTTTTTTTACAGTAAACCTCATTGCAACGCAATTTTGAATGATGTTTAATGCTGTGTCGTAGGTAAACATAACCCAAGAAAAGTAATTTTCTCAAATTGTAAATAACCAAAAACAAAACAAAAAAAAACAAAAACAAAAAAACAAACTGTAATGTCATTTTTTTGTTTACAATTTGAGAAAATTTACTTTCTTCACTTCGTGTAACATTAAAGAACTTTTATTTGTTCAAATATATAAAGAATTCTCTCCATCTAACCTTTCAGTTCTTCAAGTTAATTCGTTGTAATTCTTTCTTTACGTTGGTTACTTAAATAGTAATTTACAATTTAGTTTTCAAATTTATATGTTTTCTATAAAGCGTTTTAAAATTAATTTTTAAATTAAATTTCTTTCTATGTACGATGTCTCGGTGCTATAACACGAAAATGTGTTCCTTTTATCCGCTTTGAGGGTAAAATTATTCTTGTTATTGTGTTTGGGTCAGTGAAATGAATACATTAATAACAAGTAAAAAATTATAAGTAAAAATAGTTGATATGAAAAAGTACGCATTGGAATTTATCTGGATATAAATAAAGTAAAGAAGAAAATTACTTTACGTTCTAATTCTTAGTTACTTATAACTAACATAAGCATTGCCATATGTTGTGTACGTTAAGACCAGATTAATATAACGAAAACGATTCCATAGAAGGTAAGTATCTTCCATTAAGGTTAAAGTATCATCCATTAAACTTCTTGATTGAACTTTTGAGGTAAGTATCATTCATTAAAATTACACTATTCATTAAACTCTTTGGTTGAAATCTTTTATAGCAATGAGTGACTACAGGTTTCTGCCACCATTCGGGCTTCTGTGGAAAACGAGGTTACTTCCTTTAAGAACTAGACAATTAAACGGAAGACAATTAATATTTAAGTTAATGTCCCAAAGTATGATATTTCCTTAATGTAAGTCTATTTAATATACTCCAATAACATTGTATTATAAATTTCCAAAGATAAGTATCAATTTCCCAATTGGAATCTTCTTTGTAAATTATTCTCAATAAAAATTATTTATAAAGTACTGATAAGGAAATATGTTTTCTTGAGACACAATGGCTAAATTTTAAATAAGAAATAATTCCTAGTTCTCAATATGCAATTAACTAGGTAACTAACGATTAAGCTAACAGGCTTAATTAACGAAAATTAGACGCCATATAGGATTCGGATATTAATGCATCGTAACTCGTCCTTTATTAAGTACCGAAAGGTGCTTTATGCTTTGGCCTTGTCCGACCGTCCGTCCGTCCGTCCGTCCGTCCGTCCGTCTGTCCGTAACTCGATTTTCTCAGAAAGTATGAAAGATCTTAAAAATCTGTTTTCACCAATCGATAGATATGGGAAATGGCACGGATGAGTTCGAAGATGGTCGAAATTGGTATAGAAGCACGCGCTCTAAGTGTACTATTATGATACCCCCCCGAAATTTTTCCATGTTAAGATATAGTAAGTAACATATCAAAAAAATCGTAACGATGAGCCATGAACGAATATAACGTTATTAAATACTGTCTAGCCAATTGATAAATTTAGTTCGAAGATGGTCGAAATTGGAACAATGGCACGCGCTCTAGAAGTTTTCAATGTTAAGATATAGTAAGCAACAAATCAAACCACTCGTAACGAAGAGTCATGAACGAATATAATGTTATTAAATACTGTTTGGCCAATTGATAAACTTAGTTCGAAGATAGCTGAAATCAGTACAATTGCACTGGGAAAAATGCGTAATGAGCATATAGGTTCGGCTCTGCCCGTGGTCAAAATGTTAATGAGATTGTGCGCGTGCAGGATGCACGTGATTGACGATAAATGAAAGGGCAGAACGGACTCTAAATCAAAAGAATTTTATTATTTGTAGGGAGCTAATTATTTATTACGATAACTAGAAAACGAATTAACTTTTTTACACTCCGTTTTCACCAATCCATTAATATGGGACAGAGCTTGAACAAGTACGTACCTAAAATAGCTGGAATAGGTACGTGCTCTAATGGCACGTACTCTAATGGTAAAATTTCCTCTAACCAGATATGGCATGTAATATTCAAAATAAATCGTCACGACGTCTAATGAACGAATATATAAGAGTAACTATTGATAGCAGATATTGGTCTAGTGGCACGTGTAAGTGTAAGGATGTATCATGAATGAATATAACGCGTAAATAATGATAATGGTAACTGGTTTACTAGCACGTGCCTAATAGTACCATATGGTATCAATGGAACTTTCAATGCTAAGATATGGCATGTTATATATCAAATAACTCGTAACAATGTGTCATGAGTGAATATAGAAAATAAATAATGATAGTGGGAAATTGTTAAGTAGCACGTGCCCCAATGGTACGATATGAACCATATGGTAGCATTGGAACATTCAATGATAAGATATGGCATGTAATATATCAAACAACTCGTAACGACGAGTCATGAGTGTATATAACGACTAAATAATGATAGTGGGAAATTGTAACGTAGCAGGTGCCCTAATGGAACCATATGTTACCGTTGGTACTTTCAATGCTAAAATATGGCATGTAATATATCAAACAACTCGTAGCGACGAGTCATGAGTGAATATAACGAGTAAATAATGATAGTGGGAATTGGTTAAATAGCACGTGCCCTAATGGAACCATATGATACCATATGTTACCGTTGGTACTTTCAATGCTAAAATATGGCATGTAATATATCAAACAAGTCGTAACGACGTTTCATCAGCGAATATAACGAGTAAATAATAATAGTGGGAAATTGTTAAGTAGCACGTGCCCAATGGGACCATATTATACCATATATTACCTTTGGAACTTTCAGTGCTAAAATATGGCATGTAATATATCAAACAATTGTATCGACGTTTCTTGAGCGAATATAACGAGTAATTAATGGTAGTCAGAATTGTTTAGTAGTACATGTTTTAATGGTGCTATATGTTACCTCTGGCTTAATGGTATATAAAACTAAATACAGTACTATGAGACATAATGCTAAATAGTAGTAGTTAATCGCTGGCTTCAATAGTAAATGATCACGTAGAAACACTTTAGTAATTGAATATGTAAAATGATAGATGCTTAAACATAACGCTTTAGCAATTAAGGCTCAATTCGTCTAACATTAAGTGGGAATGTCTTACAAATTATAGAACTTTTATTTGTTCAGATATATAAAGCCTAACTTCACTCTCCATTTAACCCTTCAGTTCGTCAAGTTTATTCGTTAAGATTCTTTGTATACATTTGTTTACTAAAATAGTAATTTACAATTTAGTTTTCATGTTTATATATTTTATCTAAAGTGTTTTAAAATGTTGGTTAATTCTATATATCAATGTATGATGCTATAATACGAAAATGTGCTCCTTTATCCGCTTTGGCGCTAAATCATTCTTGTTAATTTATTTCGTTAGTGATTTCATTGCTTTATTTATATCATTATCTTTTCCTCTTATTTTTTATTTGTTTTGTATTTATGATTATATTTAAGATTTCTTTTGTAAATGGGTATTCCCGTCAATAAATAAATAAATAAATAAATAAATATCTAAATAAAATATTTGGACTCTTCGAGCATTGTTAACGCCAGCTTGGAACATTCACCCGTTACGAAGGCATTGTTGTAGCACGTGCATACTTCGTTAGGTTGCGCGCGTTCGTTAGCTCGCGTCTGATTCATTAGCGTGCAGTCGTTCGATTTCAAACAATAAAAAAGGATGTAGGAATACTTTCGAAAGAGATAATAAGAAATTTAGACATATTAAAAGTTGGTTGAAATTTATTCACAATTTATTCACAATTACAAGGAAGAAAAGTGCTGAACAGAATGCATATAAACGTCGCATCTATTTGCAAATAATAGAAGTGAGTTGTGCTTTCTGTCGACGAATTCATAATGTATGAAAGGAATAAACGGATAGGAAAAACGGATAGGAAAAGGAAAGGATAGGTAATATAGCATATCTATCATTTCATAATGTCGAATCACGAACGAATACAACTTAATTGTTCATTTCACTCAATATTTCACTCATTGTTGGTGATGTAACAAGGTATGATTTTTCATTGCGCATACTTTCTCTCTAGGCGGTATTGATTGCACATGCCTCCGTTACGACCAGTTTCTTCATTTCAAATATACACAAATTACAAATTAGAAGTTTTACGGGTGGAATATATAAACAACGCAGTTCTTCAATGGTTTATGTAGCAGTGTTCATTTAGCCTTTCGGTACTTGATTATATCATTCATTAATGGTTTATTAAGTACCGAAAGGTGCTTTATGCTTTGGCCTTGTCCGACCGTCCGTCCGTCCGTCCGTCCGTCCGTCCGTCCGTAACTCGATTTTCTCGGAAAGTATGAAAGATTTTAAAAATCT
>JAHWFO010117658.1:324447-335903 GCA_023313115.1 Rhysida immarginata | reverse complement strand
TTTTGTCCGCAGGCCTTCTCGACCAAATTAAGGGCTTACTATTGGTTAAACACGATTAACAAAGGACGACTTAGATGATGTAACAATGTATGAAATTTTTGTGCACTGGCCTTGCCACAGAATAAGAAAGTAACAGAGGCGAAGTTAAGCGTCGGCGCCTTTGATCTAGGTGTAACCCGTGAAGTGGACGTTGCCATCTTGAAAGGGGCTAGTATGACTTTTGAGATAGATATCGACAGCGATCAGAATTCGATTTAATTAATTCTTTCGTTGAAATACACATTCAAAACAAAATAATTTGAAAATAAATTTCAAAATTTACATTTTCTTTTTAATTTGGATAAAAATCACCATATTTTTATTTGTTTTTATAATAAACCTCTTATTACAACGTGTTTTTAATATTATATTAATTAATGTTATATGGAAATTAAAATAATTTTATAAAAAAGCAATTATTTAGCCACTTTTATATGTAATGATATATTATCTCAGTATTTTTCTGTCAATTGCAATTTATAACTATTTTTCTAAAATACGTTATTTGTAAGCTTATTACTGGGTTTATACCATAAATGAAAAATAAGAGCATTGGGTTGTACAAATTTTTTTATTTAAAAATATAATTTCATATAATTTAATTAATTATTTAAAAGGAGTGTTTGATATTCTTTCAATTAAATAAATTTTGGGTCAGGCATGGGTCACACTAGCGTAAAACGCCACGTAAATACGCCGACGTAACGACGTCGCCAAGAGCGGCACCATGCTATATACCGGAAGTGACATCACTGGCGTCGTTACGTCGGCGTATTTACGCCAGTGTGACCCTAGCCTTACTTACTCTGTGGTGTTGGCTGGAGGCAGCCTTTTTATTTATTGGGTTAAAATACGACAATGACTAAACAGTGTCTATAAAAAATAAAAATCAGATTCAATCCTGTCAGTATTTTATGATTTTGTAAAATGGCAACAGATTCTCGCAACTATAGTTTGCCAGAATTTGGGGTAAACATTTATGAAATTATTACTTTTAAACAAATGCAATAAATATTTAGTGTAAATACAGTTTGTTTTTTTTTTAAATGAAAACATTAAAAAAATGATCTACACAGACCATACTAATTTCCACAAATTTCATTCGTGCAACTGAATTCCCAGGGTGAGCATAGAGTTTGAGCTTCACACATGTTTCAACCAAATTTTGTCGAGCAGCAGTATGTTCAAGTGCTTTTGTTCTTAAACTCTTTTGCTATTCTTTGCATAAAGTTATTTCAAGAGCACATTTCTGTTTACAGGCTGTATCTAAACCAGTCACAAAAATTCTGGTGGCAATCCCCACAGCGAGATGAAAACAAAGAAGTTCATATAAACATGGTTCCGTTAACAAACAGTTTGAGATTTCCGCAGTTAAAAGTAAAGTTTCAGCAGCTGGTTTTATACTCTGTGGATGGCAGGTTAGCTTCTCCGCATATAACCTGCCATCCACAGAGTAGAAAAACCAGCTGCCGAAACTTCAATTATTCGAACCATGTTTTCATCTCGCTGTGGGGAATCGCTACCAGAAGTTTGTGACAGGAGTTTAGATACACCCTGTACATTATATTCAAGATACTCTTCCTAAATAAAAAGTTTTGCGTTAGTTCCAGTATTATATCTAATTGTTACTGCAATGCTTCAATCGTTGGCTTCTTGAGGCAGAGGTTGTAAAATTTTAAAATGGTTAACTTCTGAAGCCATACCTCTCTTCAAAGAAGAATTAACAACCCAATGCTCAGTTTTAAATAAGTGTTTTTCTATTTCGTTTTAGAACTCTTGAACAAACTATAAAGCAGATGGAAACGGAAACGCTTAAGAAGTATACTCCAGGAGATCCAATCAAATTTAATAACTTCCTTTGCAAGTTATTTAATTATTTGTGAAACTCTAAATTTCATCAATTAAAGAAACCAAACTACAATAGAAAATAAAAAATAAATTTTAAACTTGAAGAGACTTTTTCAATTCTTTTATGTTTATTGAGCAGAAAATCCATACATCTATATACTAGTGAAGAGTAGTAGCAGCACTTTTCAGTTTTTTCTTCTTCTTTCTTTTGTCAAATATATCACAAACTTTTTTTTTTCTTTTTAATGTTTATTTAATAAAATTTTAAGGTTCATAAAACAAATATTAAAAAAAAAAAACTTGTCAATAATATCTTATTTAAAAATTTGGTCCCAAGAGAAAAACCGCATGCATATCTAACAGCAGAATGGCTTGCAGTCGGAGATAAATTAAAACAGCAATTTGATATTCTGTGAATGATTTCCATGACTAATGAATTAATGGTCTATCAGATGTTCTGCACAAGACCAGATTACGGATTACACGCCTCCTGTTGGATTGAAAATAACACCAACTCAGTTACTAGTAACAGCTTAGGAATACGGCAATTGCATCAGGTATATTTTTTTACGTCATATAACAGTGAAGGATCAAAATAAAATTAAAATATGGTAGTATATAATATAGATTTTTTTTTAGAAATTTTATTATTTTAGATATATGTATATATATATAGAGAGAGATTTTTTTTTTACAAAGTATATGGATTAATTACACAGTAAATGACAATGCAATGGTAAATTCAGTTGCTTGGAAACGATGATGATAATAATAATAGAAAAATAAAATTAAAAAAAAAAAAAATGATAATGCTAAAGCAATAGAATACACAGTTTAAGATTGTGTTCTTATGTATATTCAGTGATATTAATGTTTGGTTTAAAACATTTAAGGGACTACTTCATGATTACATATATAAATTGCAGGAAATGTAGATACTACAATTGGCATGATGGTTTCAGG
This sequence comes from Rhysida immarginata, assembly GCA_023313115.1. Lineage (NCBI taxonomy): Eukaryota > Metazoa > Arthropoda > Chilopoda > Scolopendromorpha > Scolopendridae > Rhysida > Rhysida immarginata. Next base: position 333,053 of record JAHWFO010117658.1, on the reverse strand, counting down.
AGCGAAGAAACGAATCATCTCCATGCTTTTCATAAAATTTGTCTCACCATAATGGACGGGGTGCTTTCTTTTTCACTCCTTTCCAATTTTAATCTTACTCAAATGACACATTTAAGATGATAAAAAGGCTACGGTTACATACTTTATTTTTAAAATATTAACTAAACAAATTATCAATAGTTATTACACCCTTGGTGAAAATTTTCACTTTAGGTGAAAGTCCAAAACAAAGGAATATTACAATTTATGTAATCACTTTGTTTTTTAATATTGGCTTCTGTATACTTCATAAGTAAAATTAGAAATTTAATATCGCCTTGAACTGTTGACATTTTTGTTATAAGTGTCATATCTGTCGTTTGAATAAGGAGTTCCTACACCCATCATTAAATTTCCAGGATTAGCGGCAGGTGTATTTCCAAACACTGAACTCTGTGTTTGAGACATCATTTGCTGATTCATTCCCAGACTTTGTTGGCTACGGATGCTGCTGCTGAGACCACTAGACCACCTATCATTCTGAGACCCATCCACTCTACCCCATGACTGCCCATGCGATGATTCTACTTTACGATCAGAGCTCCACTGATCTCGTCCTGGACCGCTTATCATCCCACTCCCAGAAGAATACGGTTTGGATCCCCCACGATGATCAGAAGGACCAGATCCACCATGCCAAGTATCTCCAACAGATCTTGAAGGACCAGCATAATTGGAGGAACTTGTTGATATTCCCTTTCCACTATCACCATACCTGTCAGGACGATCCCGTGACATATCGTGACCTCGTCTATCTTGTGACTGGTTTTTCCAGTCTTCACGGGGTGGTGGCCGACGTGGTCCAGGAGAAACTCGTTCCCTCATTGAAATGGTGCGTTCTACTCTCATCGAATCACGCTCACGACTTCTTAAATCAGCATCTCTCGGAGTTCCCCGATTGTAGCGCTCCATATCTCGACCACCTCTTTCAATTACACGTCTATCATCACGATCTCTCCCTACATCACGTCGAATAGATTCATCAAATCTACCAGATTCAGATCTTCCGGCCTCAATTGCTGGACGACCTTCGCGTCTTTCGTATCTTTCAACCTTCCTTTCAAAGGTTTCAGGACCACGTCCCTCATATGAAGAACGCTCTCTGTTATCAAAATCTGTGTATCTGAAAACCATCAAATAAATATCAAAATAAGATGAAATGATTCAAAAAAAGCATATGTATAAAATAAACAAAAATAAAGTGGAGACAATATAAGGTAATCATTAAAAAGTTTACCTCTTTGAATGCTCAAATGAAAACTTAAGTGCTTTCTAAATTGTACTTAAAGTTACTCAAAAAAAAAACAAAAATTGTGTGCATGATCTGACCACAATAATGCTGTAATTATTTTTATCACCTACACAGTTGATAAAGATTTTGTTAAATAAAAAACCGTGGTCATTTCTTATATATTCTGATATGCTAAAGCTGAATCTAAACATAAAAATTACCCTATGGGTTCTATAATTCTACATAATTAAGTTAATACATTATTTTAAAATTAACATGCTTTGTTTAATGCAATTCTTCGTTAAAAAAAAGGGCATTACAATGTAGATTCCAGTAAAGATTTAAAACTGAGGTAAACTGGTCAAAACGCATCTAAAAGTCACGTGTAATTTGCCTCACTTTAACAAGTTACTACCTTAGAAGCATGTTCACAATATAGTGAACTGCTTGCTGTTACACGTTAGTCCATTTAAGTGTTCAGATTTCCAAGAGCAGCCTGGAATTGGTGAAACCCACCCATCCAAACAAATCTGTTACAAAAAACCCTGCCATTACAAAAAACAGCTATGCAAATATGAAATCTGTGGGGGGGGGCCAATAGCGGCCGAAACACCATCTGAAAAGACACAGCCTATCTTATCAATTTAACAAAATTTAACTTGTTGGCTAGTGTTATCAATAACTCCATTATGTTTGGCTTTCAATCATTTGAAGAGGAAAATCTTATTAGTGTCAATGTTACCTCTAAGTAAAACGAGCAAGTGGCCTCTATTGATTTATTTGGAGTTTCACTGGGAGTTTTACTTACTGCACACAAAACCAACACTTCATTGGTGTTTTTTGTAAAAACAATGCACACCTGTAATTCTTCCTCGGATGTAATTGTACATATATATAATTGAGTACAGATTTTTTGGGAGATGATAGAAGAGATGAAAGTAAAGAGAGTAACTTCTTTTTTTAACTTTTCTCTCAGGTTTCTAATTTCTCTTATCTTTCGATTTTCTCGTATGCGCAATCTATTCAATCTTTGCCATTTCAAACTTGTATTTACGTTTATTGTCATGCAAGAATAAATGCAGTGAAATCTATTAAATTCACATAAAGGCTGAAAGCATAACGTGTTTTTCTTTGGCATTTACCTCTACTTCACCGATCATTGTCAAAAATCTTCATGAGTGATAGAATAAAGCGCTCACAATCGGAGGTAAACGATCAAGTGCTTGAAAATGAGCTCTCGATAGTTTTTAGAAGCACCTGATATTTAAAGCCTTCACTCTAATGGAAAGTTGTGGGAGCGAATCGTACAGAAAATGAAACTAAGATCTTCAAAGTAGGCTAGATTGAACATGACTGGATCTTGATATCGTGATTTAATTATCACCACTATTTGCGGATTGTTTATTTATATAGTCCAATATTAGCTAATAAATTTTAACAAAATCTATACAACTGCTGCCATTTATTGCTGAATAAAATAAACTGCCAATTGTTATTAATAATAATAATAAATTGATTAAATGTATAGCAAGAGTGGTAAACAATTATCAGCAACATGTACAGGGATGGGCAATTTTTAAAATACATATTTGTATTTTGTATTCCAAATACCTTCAACCGATAAGTATTTTATTTTGTATTTGAAATACATTTTTGAACTCAAAATATATTTTGAATGTTTTTTTTTTTTCTCAACCATAATTTTTCGTTTTTTCTCGTACAGTCTTAGTCTTTTCTCACTGCCGCTCTCACAACTAATGAAAAACTAAAACTGTATGCAAAATAATTAATTTTTAAATCAAACATAATATTTTGCGATTTTATTACTAGATAAAGATTTTTTTATTTTTTATTTTTTTTTGCATTTATACAAAAGTATTTCGAAAAGTATAAATGCAAAAAACTTTTGTGTATTTTGTATATTTTACCCATCCCTGGTCATGTAGCATCATGCTAATATGGAATCACTATCAGATGGAAGTTTATCTTGTTTGCTGCCTGAGAACAAGACTGGGTTTCTGATTTGCAAATAAAAAGGTTTTCTCACATTCCGATCTCCTTGCCCCTCTTCCACTCATTCTTCTTACACTGCAGTGTCTACATTGAACATGAAACATAACATTGGGGAAATGACGAGTCCTAAGTTGTTCCAAAAACTGCTCAGAGTCACAGAAAAATAGTGTTCTGCAAAAATCTTACATACATACAGTTCTGTGAAGTGTTCGTAATCCAAACTGTTTGTTAACCATCACCCACTCTGATAATATTAAGCCAGTTTTTATTACTTTGAACTTTTTAATTACTACTGATATTAAAGTGGAATTGTTCATTTTTACAAATTAAGTGTAATTGGTTTATTAATTTACTTGCAAGTGTTTATTATTAAACTTCTTAGTAGGAATTTCAATACTGTTGAAATACGTGCAAAATTTGGGGCTCGTCTTATAATTGGGTAAATACGGTATTATTATTATTATTATTATTATTATTATTATTACATTAAAAAAAAAACTACACAGGGTAATTCAAAAGTCCGTTCCAAATTTTAAAATGCTGTATTTATTGTTAAAATAAACTTACAGAGGTGCAGTATTGTATAAAATATTCACCATATCAAGTTTTGATATAGTAATTTACAAGTGTTCAATGTAGACTTCTTAGATTATGAAAGATACTTTGTTGAATACGCTCAGTTTTCATCAGGGATACGAGACCGAGCTGTGCATTTCTGCTCTCACAAGCAGTAGGGGATTTCGTTCCAATTCTTGTAAAAAAAAATTCGTGTTGGACAGTTATCACAGATTCGCACTTGTTGAAATGGATGATGCAACGCTTTCTGTTGTTGGGTTGGCATATCAACTGAGACCTCTATCGGCAACCGCAACAAATTTGACAATCTCCCTCTTTCCAATGGTCAGAGGGTCGTTCGGCTGTCGTCAAGCTTCATAGTTACAGCACTTTGAAATCTGGTACGGACTTGTGATTAACCCTGTATATTATCTGTACCTGTGGGAATCAGAAGTAGAATTGAATTCTTTTGACAGCAATATACATCTAAGTTGTGCCATTTTATTTTACCTCGCATGAAAGTTTTGATTAATATTACCCAAACTTAATTTTTTTGTTATTTTTTGAAAAATATCACAGAAATTAATAAATTAAATACATGTATGTCCTAGACCCAGAAATAGTTGGTCAGAGCTTTGAGCACTCAACAGCAATGCACACTTAAACGATTAATACACTTATCCAATAAATTATAAAATGCTTTTTCAAGAAATTTCAAACAAGTCATGTATAACTGATCAACCTAAGAAGTTACTTTTTTTCATTAATAATCTAATAAGTATTGCAAATGAAAGAGTAAGCGAATACTTGCACACCTTGAAGGTCCTCCCATAGCACTTCTTTTTCTCTCATCCCAAAAAGGTTCTCCTTCCCTAGCACCTCGTGAATCAAATGGCCTCTTGATCCCCCTACGTGGTTCTTCAATTCTAAGAAATTGTTAATAATGGTAATTTTAACAAATTACTAAATGTGTATGTAAAAGATCTAAATACAGATACAGGGTGTCTATAGAGTTTCTGAAAGTCAATTTAGTGACTTTTGGGGACATCTTAAAAAAAAACAAAAAAAAACACCCCACTGCCTTTTTAAGCATTTTTCCCAGATTTTTTACATGACCAGATTTTAATTCCGCGACTCGGAATTTTTGTGACCCATTTTCCAATTTCGCTACTTTTTCGAGACTTTCGGCTTGTAGACACCCCGAGATATTTATTAAAAAAAACATCCTGAAATCTTAACTCACTTAAAATGTTCCCTACGGCGAATCTCTTCCCGCTCTCTTTCAATCCTTTCACGTTCAATCCTTTGTTTTTCTCTCTCCAACCTCAAAACTTCTGCCTTCTCTCTCTCCAGCTTCTCTCTTTCAATTCTTTTAAATAAAATAAACATAATAAAATAAATTAACAACAAAATTTTTGGGCTTCATTACATGAATCAAAAATGTATAAATAAATATGTTGAACTAATACAGTAGACTCTGGTTATAACGAAGTTCACCAGAATCAAAGTTTGTTATAGCCGATATTTCATTTTATGTGAAACTCAATTTTTTAATGTAAGAAAATATATTTTTCATCTTTGAATTCATAGATCTTAATTTGAATTGCTGTGACTAAAAGGTGAGGAATATCAGTAATCGAACAAAAACGTGATTTCCATTCGACTTTGCTCATTTGGTGAAACTTTTTTTTAATCAAAAACTACCAAAAACTAGATTTCCACTAGAATACAATTTTATGGTAGAAAATCTGCCTTTTCAACTGATCGAGATGCTCAGTCGATATAAAGACATTTGGCAAACTCGTTCAATTGTTCGGGGGGGGGGGGGGGGGCCCGGGCCGCGGTCTAAAGGCATTGATTTTCGAATAAATATCTTTCTAATGCTCTTCTTTACCAACATTTGATATTTTCATAGGAATGGGTTTTTTTTTGCCCGTTTTTCAGCACATGACATTATCTAGATAGATATTTTTGCTTCCGCTTTTCTTATTGCAGGGTTCCCACAGAAAATCTGAACCCCATTTTTGCCTGTCTTTACCAGATTTTACCCAACATCGACAGTCTTATTTCCCTGACAAAAATTTCACAAGCACGCACGGGGCTAAACGGTCACGAGAGCACTCGAGAGGTTTTAGAAGCACCAGTATTTTTATAACCAAGAGCACGGTGGAGTATATCTCCACTGTAAGCAAGTGTATTTTCCAATTTCTCCATTTTATCTTTCAAAATACTAAAGCAACGTGCAAGCTATACAGCAGCTTTTAAACTAACATCAATTGAAAATATTGAAAAGGCCAGAGAGCAATCGTGCAGTTAGGACTCGACGAAAAATGTATTCTGTGCTGGAGAAAATGTATGCAGAAATATATTAAAATAAGAAATTAAAATTTTTTCCCCACTGAAATGCATATTACTTTTATTAAATCATATAAGAAAACTTATTCAGGGCGACCACTCATTTTTTCAAAAATATTATAGAAATTAGAGGAGAAAGAAAAAAAAAAATAGATTTATAGGAGAAATATAACTTTATTTAAAAACAGCATATCTGTGCATACTACACTATTATATTGTTGGGTTCGCTATATATGTATTTTTAAGGCTTCCTCTTCTTAGTCAGGCCAACAAGATTGTCCAATAATTTTCTCTTTCTACCTTCAACATCACTTTGTTGCTTTCTAATATCTGCTAACTTCTTATGAGCATCAGTGTTTTTCTTTTCAGCTGCCGATATCATCTCAGCTACTGCCACTTTTTCCATATCCTTTCTTTTCACCGCTTCTGTTAGCATTTTCATACCTTCCGCTTTAGCAGTCTGAGAAGTCTTAACATCAAACATAATTTCAGTCTCCTTCTGTTTTAGGGAATCTTCCTTGTCCTTCAGTGATTGAGCATCCTTCTTTTGTCTTTCTTGTAACTCTTTATTTGCTCGAGCAGCTTCATGTTCCTTTTTGGACTTTCCCTCTTCCTCAGTTTGTTTTCTTTTTTGCTCTTTTAATCTCAACATATACAACCTGTGACAATAAAGTTCGGTGAATGACGTCAAATTCCTAACGGTCGTAAGAGTGCACCATCGTCGTATCCTGCCCCAGACAGGTCGAGACATGTTTAAACAAATTTGAGAGAATCAGCGCTGCGTGTGTGTTTATTGTGTTTAAACAGGGCATTGAAGAGAGAAGGCATAGTACGCGCGGTCAAAACCCAAAATGGATCAGCGAACGAAAGAGACTCATGAAATAATGACAACAGTTTACAAAGAAAGTGCTATTACTTTGAAGTGTGTTTATGAGTGGTTTAAACGGTTCCGAGGAGGCCGGAACACCGTAGAAGATGCCCCCCGAAGTGGCCAGACATCCAACGTAATGTTACGACCCAACTGAAGGCTATCCCTAAAAACGATTATGCCAGGAGTTTCCAGGACTTGTACAGGCGTTCCCAGAAGTGCATTACCATCGACGGGGATTACTTTGAAGGATAGTAACTGCTGTTTCATGTAAGCGAGCAATCCACTTTCAATATGCTATCATTCACCAAACTTTATTGTCACAGGTTGTACAGTCTGTGGGCAGAGCAGGCCGCAGAAAGAAGGTCTTTAGTTATTGACACGCACTGTGCTTTTCCATCATGTGATTTTACGACATCTTTCAGCAGTGAGAGAGCTAATAGTTCTGGTCAGTTATTCCTCTGATCAGTAACAATCAGCCCATTTTCTGAAAATCCTCTTTCCACAGTAGCGTTACCATGAGGTAGTACAAGCACAGCCCTTATGAGTTTTGAAATAAAAGGGAACTTCCGATTGTCTAGTCCAGTTGCCCAAAACTTATCAATTCTGTCAGCTGGTGAGAACGATGGTAACAACTGCAAGCATTTCCACTCATCTACACAGTGTGCAACATCATTCATTCCATCCAAATGCTCCTTCATTTTACTAGCAATCCTGTGGATTTCTGCACCGCTAGAAAATTCACTGGATTTTAGAGGATTCAAACAACGAACATCCTTCAACAAACTGTTATCAAAGGGAAGTTTTTCCAGCAGGTACTCTGTTACAGTCACATAAAACTTTATCTAAGTAGCTTGGGCTCCTGGTTTTTCGCCTGTTTTAGAGTTTTCCTCGTCAATTCACCAATTACTAGTTCAACATCCTCCAACTGATTTGCTCTATCTTTAAATTCCACGTTAGCTACACATTCATTGCCACGTATAGCTTCCAGCTTCACAAATTTCAGCATTAACGACTGGACAAGTTTCGTAAAATGGTCGTTCAGCAAATTGATTTTAGGGGTTTCACTTTGAAAAAGCGTCAAGAATTCCTCAAATATGGGCAACACATGTATTAAGAAATGACAGATAACCTGAGTTTCCTTTCCACCTTCCTGCACATTCTTTTCAATCGAGCACAGGTTGGCTGATTTTTTTCAGATGAGCTGAGGTGCTTGAAGTAAACCACAAACTTGCCACTGATCGATCAATCGTTCCAATGCTGGTCCTAAACTTACCCAACGTGAGGGCATATGCTTCATGGGAAGGAGGATAGGCATCTTCATTTCTTTCTGTAGGTTTTGCAAGTCTTCACGGCAGGCTGAAGACTATTTAAAGAAGAAGTGAAGATCTACAGTAAGTTCTTCAATTTCAGTCCCAAATGCAAGCAAAGCCTTATGGAAGGCATTATGTATTACATGCAAATTGCATGTTCCAATGTCTATAAGTCCAGGTAAATTTAACTCCCTGAGCTTTGAGGAAAGCAATCGGAAAACTTTTTTATTGA